>WOXC01004720.1:0-498781 GCA_011680675.1 Gymnobelideus leadbeateri
ATATGTGTGTGTGTGTACAAATATATATATATATATATATATATATATATATATATATATATATGTATGTATATATGTATCCTTATCATCCTGTTTGCTACTGAAGTCAACTTAAAGATGCTTTCAGTGACCTTAAGAAGATGAGTTTCAATCTCAATATACATTTAGACACAAAAAATATAAAAATGAAACATATAGTTGTTTTTATCAACATGTACAATAGTAAACAAAATAATAAATACATAAAAATAATAGTGCAGCTAGGTGGCACAGTGAATAGAGCATAGCCTTGGAAGCAGGAAGACTCCTTTTCACGAATTTAAATCCGGCCCTAATTAGACACTAGCTGTGTGACCCTGGGCAAGTCACTTAACTGTGTTTGTCTCAGTTTTCTCATTTATAAAATGAACTGAAGGAGGAAATGATAAACCATTCCAATATCTGCCAAGAAAATCCCAAGTGGGGTCACAAAGAGTCAGATATGACTGAAAAACAACTTAACAACAACAAAAATAATAGCAGAATAGTGAACTCTACCCAGACTATTTCTATTCAAACTGCATTAAAATATTATAAGAATGAAATTAATAAAAAGAATTGTTGCTATTATAATTTATTATGGGCCCTTGAATAGATGCTATCCACACGAATTCAACCAACACCATGCCTACAAACAAATGGATGTCATATGAATTTGTCTATAGAAATGGAGGAGTTTATGATGGTGATTCAAGATCTCATCCTAGTCATCAGAAATTATAGGAAAGTTAGCTTAAAGTTAAGAGGCTATTATTTAATTAGCAATAGAGATTACATGACTAACTGATAGAAACTGACTGAATATCAATGGTACAAATGATTACACATCAGAAGTCTTTTATGTACTGACAAATTAAAAAAATCCTTACACTAAAACTACAGACCTCAAAATATTCTGGACTGCAGAATTATCACAGACTGAACCACAATGCCTAGATATGACATTGGTTCATAAAAGCTAAAGAAAAGAATTTTAAAATAGAGATTGCTCTACCAAATACTCATAATCTCCAAGGTGTATGGGTTAAATGCTTTCAAAATATAGAGATGTAACAGAATAAATCAAAGTCATGTGGGAACAGGATGAAGTCAACATTATCCTTCTCATACTATTGGAATTGTACTGAGGACCCTGTCCTTCAGCTGATTAGCTTAGCCTAATACTTATTTACTTACCAAAAGTAGTCATTTTATTCACCTGTACAACATTCCAAAGGAACATTAAATAAAAAAAAAATTAGTAGCACAATAGCAATTTGTTACAGGACATTTCCTTTCTGGACTCCATAAAGAAAAATAAGATAATAAAAATAAGATAAATCACATCATTAGAGCACATTAAAATTTACAAAATGTCTTCCTTACAAAACCCTTACTAGATGGGCATTATTTTCTGTGTGGTACAAATGAGGAGACTGAGGTTTGGACAGGTTAAGCAACTTGAGGGCTAGTCAATGTTGAAGCTGGGACTATAATTAAGAGCAAGACATTTTGGGCTCTGTTTAGTAAACAACCAAGAGCCTCTCGTGACTTGTGAATTGGAGGAATGCCATGGTCAGAGCTGAGCTAGATTAGTCTGACAACAGAGTGAATGTGCCTGGTTTCAGACAGAGACTTCTAGGAGGAGGGGGGCCACCAGCTGTGCCAAGCTGAGTCGGCACAGGGGATGTGGTGATGTTGCTGGTACGGATTACGCTGATTGGCAACCAACAGGTGGGACAGGCTGCCTAGAATCTCAGCGACAGGTGTGGGGGATATCCTATCTCAGCAACAGTGGGTAGTGCATGGGGTGGGGAGGAGAAGGCAGAGTCAGTGCCACAGAATTTAGGCCGCCACAAGGAGAAGACCATAGTTTATCAGGCAAGCAGAGCAGAATCTCCTATTAAGAGTTCAAGCCAGGCCAAGGAAGGAAAAAAATGGGAATGGTAGAGATCTCAGAAGTGGAAGGGACAGAGTGGATTGAAAGAGTAGAGATCCACACTGGGAGTTCCAGGTTAGAGTGAGAGAACTAAGAATCAGACTGATGAAACAACACAGGGACAGTAGTACCAGACAAGGAAGGTGTGCCAATAGAGCTTTGTGGTCAAGGCCTCCTTAGGGACAACTTTCTTAACCCTCTGGAAGGAGGTGAGCGTTCTTGTATCAAAAGGCAGGATAGAGGAACGTTCTTTAGCCAAAAGAAGCCCTGATTCTGAGGTTTGATTCATATTGATGTGTTGAGGCAGAAAAGTAGGGGGCTGCCTGAGCTCCAAACCAATTCCTTTGATCTTAGTGGAGGCAGTAGGGAGGTACAGCAACATGAAATAGTGAGGAGAGAGCAGGATGTGGAGACAAAAGAATTCAGCTCAAATCCCAGGAACTGAGCGATTTACTGGTTGCATAACTATGGCAAATTACTTAATTTCTCTGGACCTCAGGTCCCTGGAAAGGCAGACTAGATGACCACTTCCATTTCCAAATCTGTGAGCCACCAGCCTATATACATATAGGGCAGGGTGGCATAAATTAGTTTCTTCCATGAGAAATAGGAATTCTCTTTTTCTGGAAACTAACAATTGGAGTGTTTAATAATAATTTTAAAAAACACCACCACCAAAACCCCCCAAACAATTGGACTTAAGAATCAGGAAGGCTGGGTTCCAATTCTAATTCTACCTATTACTAGCTATATGACTAGGCTGGCTAGGTGGCACAGTGGATAGAGTGCTAGACCTCAAGTCAGGAAGACCTGAGATCAAATCCGACCTCAGACACTGGCTAGCTGTCTGATGATGGGCAAGTAACTTAGCCCCTCAGCTTCTCCAACTGTAAGATGGGAATAATAACAGTACCCACCTCCCAGAATTGTTGTGAGGGTCAAAAGAAATAATGATCTTATAGTACTTAGCACATAGTAAGTGGTACACAAATGTTAGCTATTATTATTATTATTAAATAAGATAATGTTTATAAAATACTTTGAAAACCTTAAAGTACTATATCAATTTCAGTTGTTAGTGCCTAAATTGGAACTATTTGGGCCTTTGAACTAGATACTGTGCTTCTATTAATGCAATTAAAAGTAGCTTTAATATTCACGGTACTTGCACGTGGTTGTTAGTTTAGATGGAGCTTGTGGCCCACTAGGACCCCCACAACTGCTAAAGAACTAAGTCTCCTTGATCTTATAGTCATACAATTTTTTTTAAAACATAAATGTAGTAATTTGTACTCATGGGATCACTCCGTTGCCCAAGGTTTATGTATTGAGAACTGGAAGGAATCTTAGAGCTGAGTTCAATTCTATTATTTTATAACTTAGAAACTGATTTTAGAATTCTGGACTTATTAGGAAGTTCTGGACTTATCAGGACTAGAGTTCTGGACTTATCAGGACTAATCAGGAAGACCTGAATTCAAATCTAGTCTCAGACATTTACTAGCTCTGTGACCTTGGGCAGGTAACCTCTATTTGCCTTAGTTTTCTCAACTGTAATAACTGATAATAATAGCACCACCTTCCAGGGTTTTTGTGAAGATCAAATGAAATAATATTTGTAAAGCATTTAAATCTACTGCTTGGCACATAATATATTTGACATAAATGCTAATTATTATTATTGCTGTTGTTGTTACCCAGAGAAATCAAGTATCTTGCAAGTTAGGTATATGACAAAGCTGGGATTTGAACCTGTGGGCTCCTGACTTCAAACCTACCACTCATCATCATCATCATCACCACCACCACCACTGAAGAGGGAAGGGTGATAAGGAGGGGGGGAGGGTAAGTGGTTCTGCCAGGGATACCTCTCCTGGCATCCAGTCTGGAAGGAATTCACCAGGCTCAAGCAAACTTTGAAGCCGAAATTGTAAAGTTTATTGTTACGCTGTAGAGAACAGCGGGCTAGATTCTTATGGAACCTGCAAACTCACAGAGGCCACAGGCATAGTTTTAAGGGCTCAATTATGCTAACTAGGTGAGTAAGAGTGGGATCAGGGAGGAGTTAAGGAGTGGTCAGTGCTCAAAGGACCATACACTTTTAATATCAACTGCGCAGGTGTATTGCCCATGATTCACTGGGAAATAGCTCAAGAGGGGCTAACTGGAGGTGTGGCTTTAGGCTTGACACATCACTAAAGAGTGCCCAGTCTGCCTCCCACCAAGGTCATCAGAGACAGTGTGGGTATATAATTGACTAAGGAGTTACCCTATAGATAAGGTATTGAAGAATTTCTGGTGGGGCTGGCCACTCTAACTAAGGGAGATAACATTTACATAACTTATTGTTTCAAGCAGAGATAAACAGGTCATGAGTTGTTGCTGGGCAGAGTGCTGGAAGGGGGAAGGGGCAGAGTCAATGCTCTGAGGCTGGGGGGGTGGAAATGTGATCTTACAGACTGCTTTTACAAATTGATTTTACAGACATAGATCCCAAAGCACCCCATTTACAAACTGATGTTACAGATTGATACTACAGACATATATACATCACAAGGACCCCATCACCACCACCACCACCACCACCATCATCATCATCATCATCATCACACGCATGCACACACAACATATTTGGCTTCAACATAAAATCTTCAATAAAAGACAGTATGGTGTAATAAAAAAAATTCTATAATGAGAAGTAATCATTCAGTCACATCCAATTCTCCATGACCCCACTTGGAGTTTTCTTGACAAAGATACTGGAGTGATTTGGCATTCATTTCCTTTTTCAGTTCATTTTCCAAATGAGGAAACTGAGGCAAATAGGGTTAAATGTCTTGCCCAGGGTTACACAACTAGTAAGTGTCTGAGATCAGATTTGGTCTCAGGAAGAGGAGTTTCCTTGACTCCAGGCTCGGTGCTCTATTGATTGTGCTACCTAGCTTCTCTTAGAATGAGAAGAACTGATTTTAATTTCCATCTCTGCTAGTTATTTCCTTAGATAATTCACTTATTATCTCTAGACTCTCACAGCTGACTCTAACATTCATATGATGTTGGGTCAGTTGTTCTGCCCTCTTTGGGCCTCAATTTGTTCAGGAGTGAGGTGGTAGCAAAGGATAAAAACAGATCCTTGCAGTTTGCACATTGACTTAGAAAACCACGAATGGACACAATCTATTTGGTCTGATATTGTATTTTTATTTATTTTGTTAAACATTTCCCAATTAGAATTTTATTTGTTCTAGGCCTGCCCTGGGTTGCAGCAGAGTTCATTACCTCTGAATTAAATGATCTCTAGACTCCCTTCCAGCTCAAATCTTTATATACTCTGATGATCTCCTGTAAAAATGGAAGGGTTGGATTAAATGTCCTCTAAGGCTCCTTCTACCTCTAAGTCTGGTTCTTAAGTTGTGGAATATTTGTTCAAAGAAAGAATGAAGAGAGAAAAATCTGTTCTTGATTGAATAACTTGTATTTCCTTTGTTTAAAAAAAAGTCAAATGAGAGAAATTTGTAAAAGCAAGAGAAACTAGGGCAAGAACAGCAGGGACATTTTCATATTCAGACTTCAGATTGCAAATGACAAGATAGCAAATAAATAAGTAAAAACTCACTCTGTAGAATCCTTTTGAAAAAGATATAGTTCTCAGCTCTTACTCCAGTATCCTAGCCTACTTTTCTGAGGTCAAATCATCTACATCTGCTAAAATTTGTCCTTTTTAAGCCCTAGGAGATAAATTTAAATAATTGTATTTAGTAGACTTAGCACTGGTATTTTTGTTTGTAACAAGAGAATAATTCAGTGCCTGGTTAGTAAGAAAGCATAAACTGGGACCCCCTCAGCAGTCATACAAAAAGCTCATAAGCTTTTCCATTTAGGTTTCTTTTTCTCCATGAATGCAAAACTCCAAATTCATTTTCTTGGGGTTCTAAGAAAAAGTCCCAGCAATGGGGCAAATTAAAATACAGTTAATTATTCAAGATACTCAGAGTCTGTCCTCTATTGAGAATGTAAGGGTTGGTGAAGGAAGGTTTAACAACAATCCCGAGCTGCCCCTGGGGGCTTCAGCCACTGAATGTCCTCTCTTCAGGACAGTCTTTAATGAGCCAACTTTCAATCTGCCCTCCATTCCTTGCTTTGTGGCCCTGCTGAATCTGTTATGGTAGAACTCAGTGGGTGGTTTTATACTTGCTTTATTTGGTTGCGAAGTAGATAGATTTCTCATGATTTTCATTGTTCCCACTTTATTAAAAACAAATCAAAAAACCAAACTCAACCCCCCCCGCCCCCATCTTTCTATTGAGAGAGGTTTTATTTGTATCTAGCACAGCTATGTTGGATCATAGCCTTTCCTGGGTTTTGGTGGCATTCAGGCCAGGCTATGACAAGTTTTATTTTTAACATGGTTAGAAACCATATTATATAATCATTATTAGTACACCAGAAGTCTAGGCCTAAGGATGGGCAAGGTAGTGAGCTTGCCATGTGTACAGCATGCAGGAGGCACAACAAATGGTACACTTTAATGTTTCTTTTTGTTAATGTGCAATACTCAACTTTGATATTTTAAAGGATCTATGTTCTCATGCATGTAGGCAATGTAGATATTTCCTTCTACAATACAATTCCCAAGCTAGAGCAATGGAGTAGGAATCAGAGGACTTCAGTTCAAGTCCCAACTCTGCCACTTGCTCTATATAAACCTGAGTGAATCATTTAATATCTCTTGGTCTCAGTCCTCTTATGCCAAATGAGAGGGTTGAAAAAACGTGACCATGAAGGTACTTTCTAGTTCTTAATCTATGATCTTATAATAAGAATAAGGAATATTTTTCCTTTATTGATCAATAAATAAGCATTTATTAGACACTCCCATATGCCAGAAACTGTTCTAGGGTCTATAGATGCAAAGAAAAAAGCAAAATTGTCCCTGCCTTCAATGAGTGTACATTCTAATTCTGTAAACAGAACCTATAGATAGATATATACAAACACATACAAAGCAGATATAAGGCTACTTTAGAGGAGAAAGGCATTATTAGTAGATGGGGTATTTAAATGCAGTCCTTATGCAAATAATGAAATTTGAGTAATCTTTTTTAAAATTCTTTTTTTATTATGAACTTAACATTCATCAACAAACAGATGGATTCTAATATCAATGAACAAAAAAGAAGCTAGTATAGGAAGGCATAAGCTTGTTTCATAATTTAATATAGGACAAAATTGTCCTGTTTATTTGTGTCCCTTTCTGAATTTATTTTTGGCTTCTTTTGTGTCTTTAATGTTTTTAAATATTGTTGATTTTTTTTCTTTTCTTTCTTCCTCTCTTTGTTCCTTCCTCAGATGCATAAAATCCAAATTCTTTTTTTTTGTATTTATATATATTTGAAACATTTAATGTTAAGACATCGATGTTAAGACCTCAACTTTCAGATCCAGTTCCTTCCTCCCTTGTCACCCATTCCCTCTGGGGAGATAAGTAATTCAGTATATGTTGTACATGTCTAGCTATGCAAAACATTATCATAGTAGATATATTGTACAAGGCTGCTTATAATACCCTCCCACTCATCCCACCCCCACCTGGTCCATTCCCTACATGATCCTGTCCCTCTTCTGTAGTGGGTACTTCCAACCTCCCCTCCCCCCAAGGATGCCCTCCCATCAATCATCCCTCCTCTCATCCCCTTCCCCCTATTCTCCTGCAGGTTGAGATATTCCATTTAGTATGTATGTCATTCTCTCCCTGAACCAAATTCAATGAGAATGTGGTTTTGCCTTTTTTTGCCTTCCTATTCTCCCCCTCCTTTGTAACCACTTCCCCTTGCTTCTTCTACATGAGATAGTTTACCCTACCCTGTCTCTCCCCATATCCTCTTGCCACTTTCCTCTCTCACCTCATAATTTCATCCCTTGAGTATTCTACCTTTCCAACAAATTCAACCTATGCCCTCTATCCATATATAACTGTAACCATATACACACACATTCACATATGTATTCATATGACCACACACCCTTCTTCCATTATTTTCATAGTGCAAAAGATATCATCAGTCACAGTTATTGCTTTTCCATATAGGAATGTAAATAGTTCAACTTTGATAAGTTCCTTTTGATTTCTTTTCCCTGATTACCTTCTCAGGCATCTCTTGCTTCTTGTGTCTGGATGTCAGATTTTCTATTCAATTCTGGTTTTTTCCTCAAGAATGCTTGAAAGTCCTCTATTCCACTGAATGACCATATTTTCCCCTGAAACAAAATACTCAGTTTTGCTGGGTAGGTGACCCTTGGGTTCATTCCCAGTTCTTTTGCCCTCTGGAATATCATATTCCATGCCCTTCGATCCCTCAGTGTAGAAGCTGCCAGGTCCTGGGCTATTCTGATTGTATTTCCACAATATTGAAATTGTTTCTTCCTGGCTGTTTGTAGTATTTTCTCCTTGATCTGGGGATTCTGGAACCTGGCTATAATATTCCTGGGAGTTTTCTTTTGGGGATCTTTTTCGGGAGGTGATCTGTGGATTCTTTCAACCTCTATTCTGCCCTCTGGATCTAAAACATCAGGGCAGTTTTCCTTGAGAATTTCTTGAAGGGTGATTTCTAGGTTCTTTCTTTGATCATGGCTTTCAGGTAGTCCAATAATTTTTAAATTGTCTCTCCTGGATCTATTTTCCAGGTCAGTGGTTTTTCCCATGAGATATTTCACATTGCCTTCTAATCTTTCATTTGTTTGGATCTGCTTAACAGCATCTTGATTTCTCATAAAGTCATTAGCTTCCATTTGCTCCAGTCTAACTCTGAAGGAATGAATCTCCTCAGTGAACTTTTGAGATTCTTTTTCCATCTGGCAGATTCGACTTTTTAAGGCATTCTTCTCCTCATTGCCCTTTTGGGCCTCCTTTGCCATTTGAGTTAGTCTATTTTTTAAGGTGTTGTTTTCCTCAGTCAGGCTGTTGACCCTCATTTCATACTTTTCCTGCATCCTTCTCATTTCTCTTTCCAATTTTTCCTCCACTTCTCTTATTTGATTTTTAAAGTCCTTCTTAAGGTCCTCTATGGCCTGCAACCCGCTCATATTTTCCCCTGGGGCTTTTGAAGCAGGACTTCTGACCTCACAGTCCTTTTCCCGCTCTATGCCCCCAAAATAGGAGTCTAGGGTTGCATTTTTCTGTTTCCTTTGCCTTGGCATGTTGCCACTTAATTACTTGACTTTTGGGCTTGTTGCCACACTATGGCTTTAAGGCCAGACAGAGGAATTTTCATCCCGAACATGTGGGGGGCAACTTCCGTTCCTGGCAAGCTGTAAACCCACCCACGACTTCCACCCTAGATCACAATCCAGATCCAGGGAGGTTAAAGCAAGAGCAATTACCCCCCAAGACTGATCGCTGGATCTCCCTACAATTCGCAGGCCAAGAGCTGGAGCTGCCTCTGAAAACTACAAAATGGCGTGTCTCCTCAGCAGCTTCTAGCCCCCAGGGGAGGGAGCCGACGCATTCCCCAAATACTAGTCCCAAAGTCCATAGGACACTAACCTCTTACTTTGTCCTAGGCATGTCTATGTTGATAATTCTGGAGTTGCACAGCTGCTGGTGTTCTGGGGTTCCTCCAGCCGGCTGCTGGCTCTGCCGCCCTGGGGCTAAAACCTCGGCGCTCGGCTCCCTGCGCTCTGCAAGCTGCGTGCTGCCGGCTCCCAGAGCACTGCGCTGGTCCTTCCTGCAGGGCTGCTGGGCTGTCCTCAGCGGGAGGTTAGCTTCTCTGTGTCGTTTTGTGGGTGCTGGGGCTCCAGAAGTTGTTCAGAGTCCCCTTTTACATAGTTTGGGGGGAATCTGGGGGCAGAGTGGCTTGGATGAGCTGTTTCTACTCTGCCCAATCCAAATTCTTAAAGTAAAAGTTAAATGAATTATAGGTGAAAATAGTAACATTATACTAGTTATTATAACATTATATATTATGTTATATATATTATATATATTGTTATAACATTACAACACAACTTTCCCTTCTCATACCTAGACAAATCTAATCATAAAATAAATAAGAAAGAAATTAAGGAGATCAATAGAATCTTAGAAAATTTAGATGTGATAGAACTCTGGAGAAAACTGAAGGGTAATGGAAGGGAATATACCTTTTTCTCAGCAGTATATGGCATCTACACAAAAATTTACCATGTATTAGGGCATAAAAACCTCAAAATGAAATACAGAAAAGCAGAAATATTAAATGTACCCTTTTCAGACAATAATGCAATAAAGGTATATTCAATAAAAAACTGTGGAAGTATATAGTAAAAGCTAATTGGAAATGGAATAATCTAATTCTAAAGGAGTGGGTCAAAAAACAGATCATAGAAACAATCAATAATTTTATTAAAGAGAATAACAATGAGACAGCATTTCAAAATTTGTGGGATGCAGCCGAAACAATACTTACGGAAAAGTTATTTCTCTAAATGCACACACCAATAAAAGAGAGAAAGAACAGATCAATGGATATGCAACTAAATCAATTGGCCATGCAACTAAAAAAAAACAAAACAAAACAGAAAAGGAACAAATTAAAAATCCCCAGTTGAACACCAAAATGGAAATCCAGAAAATCAAAAGATATTAATAAATTGAAAGTAAAGAAGAAAGAAAAAAATCCAACTAATAAATAAAACCAGGAACTGGTTTTATGAAAAAAAACCAATAAGACAAGTAAATGACTAGATAATTTGATTTAAAAAAAGAAAGAAGAAAACCAAATTACTAGAACAAAAAATAAAAGGGTAAATGAACAGCCAATGAAGATGAAATTAAAGCAATTGCAAGGAATTATTTTGCCTAATTATATGCCAGTACAACTGACAATTTAAGTGAAATGGATGAATATTTACAAAAATATAACTGCTCATACTAACAGAAGAGAAAACAGAATACTTAAATAACTCTCTCTTAGAAAAAGAAGTTGAACAACTCATCAATGAGTTGGTACAAGACTATCTGGACTTACAGTGATTTTTAGCAACATTTAAGGAACAATTAATCCCAATGCTATATTTTTAAAAATAGGTAAAGAATCTTACCAAATTCCTTTTATGACACAAATGTGGTGTTGATACCTAAATCAGAGGAAACAAAGACAGAAAACAAAAAATATAGACCAATTTCTATAATTAATATCAATGTAAACCCTTTTGACGCAGTAATACCACTACTAGTTCTATATTCCAAAGAGATCAAAGAAAAGGGGAAAGGACTTATTTATACAAAAATATTTGTGGCAGCTCTTTTTGGGGTGGCCAAGAATTGGAAATTGAGGGGATATCCATCAATTGAGGAATGACTTTATGATTATGATGGATTACTATGTTGTTATAAGAAATGATGAGCAGAATGGTTTAAAAAAAAACCTGGGGAGATTTACATGAACTCATGCAAAGTGAAGTGAGCAGAACCAGGAGAACATTGTATACAGTAACAGTAATATTATAAAGATGGTCAGTTGTGAAAGACTTAGCTACTCTGATCAAGACAATGATCCAAGACAATTTCAGAGGACCCATGATGATAAATGCTGTCTAGCTCCAGAGGGAGAACTAATGAACTCTGAATGCATACTTTTAAAGACTTTTGTTATTTTTCTTGGGTTTTTTTTTTTTGGTCTACTTTTTCTTTTGCAACATGACTAATATGGAAATATGTTTTGCATGAAAAAAGATAATTTAGCACTAATTATTGTTCTTCTGGTGAATTATTCCTTTCACAGATGTAGGAGGCTTGTAGACAAAGAACAATTGCTATTTTGAACTAGAGGAGAGGATGTGATTTTCAAATTTTGCCCAGCATGCATACATAACTCATTTCAACCCTGTTGTCATTCTTGGTTCAGAAAAGGTGTGGAGGCCTGAGGAGCTGTGATATATTGGCAGTCTCTAACTGGGATGATTAAAGATGGTGCTGGTGAGTAGGTTGATTACTGAGTAGAGTGGTTAGAGACTTGAATTTTACTGATTCTCTTGCAGTCTTTGGCATGACATTCCAATTCCGTTTTCCCAACTATATAATGGAGATAACAAGAATAAGAAAGCCTGGTATAGTGGAAAAATCAATGGTTCTGGAGTCAGAGGACCCAGGTGCAAATCCTACTGCTGATGCTTAATATCTTTATTACCTTGGGCAAGCTGCTTGACATTAGTTTTGTCAAATGTAAGATGAGGGGTTTGGACTAAATGGCCTTTAAGGTACTTTCTATATTCTGACCTATGAGTATACAATATATACTATTTAGGCTTATTGTTGGGATGGAGGAATTTGGGAGGTAGAGAAGGAAGCTCCTCAGTCTACTGGAGAACAGATTGCTTTGGAATTAACAGAGAATAAACTTTCCCTGTTTATTTATTTTTCTTTTTTGGAGTGGGGGAGACAGGGCAATTGGGATTAAGTGAGTTACCCAAGGTTACACAGTTAGTAAGTGTTAAGTGTCTGAGGCCTGATTTGAACTCAGGTCCTTCTGATTCCAGGGCTGGTGCTCTATTCACTGTACCACCTAGCTGCCTCCCCCCACCCCCCTCCCGAATTAAAATTTTTGCTTGAGAAAGAGAATATGATCTTATTACCATTAACTAGAAATTAGTATTGAACTGACTTTTACCATTGTGAAATATTTTTTTAAAATATTGAAAATAAGTCTGTCAGGTTCACTTCCGATCATCCCTGTGCTTTGGACTCTATTTCCCACCACCCAGATGGTTATAGTAAAACTAACTAGCATGTGTGCCTTGAGTTACATCATGTTAAGTAATGTTTACAAAACATTTTCTTTATGACAATCCTGTGAGGCCAACAGAATTCCTATTATTATCCCTATATGATAGAACAGGAAACTGAGATTCTAAAGCAATATTAATAATAATAATAATAATAATAATACTCACTTATGTATTCATATATTTATATGACATATGTATGTCTGAATGAAAAAAAGGCAAACTGATTACATAGAAAGATCAAGAGATAACCAATGAGCCTGTGTGCTGCATTGATATCCTCAAGATACTAGGAAGAGTTGAGAAATGCCCTAAGCATATTCAGTGGAGTCCCCGTAGTGAATTTATAGGAGAACGTGGAACCAGTCATACAAGTTGGATGAGTCTGGATGGATTGTGTTCTAAATTATTGGAAGGAATATTCACATCAGTGAGACCAAAGATAAGTTTGAGACTTTATTTCTCTATATTATATAGCACTTTTCTTTCAACAACCCTATGAGACAGGGTAGAGTTACTATTATTATCTTCACTATTAGAGATCAGAAAACTGTCCAAAAATTATTATTAACAATAACACCAGGGGCGGCTAGGTGGCGCAGTGAGTAGAGCGTAGGCCCTGGAGTCAGAAGGACCTGAGTTCAGATCCGGACTCAGACACTTAACCCACACAAACAAAAACCTAGCTGTGTGACCTTGGGCAAGTTGCTTAACCCCAATTGCCCTCCAAAAAAAAAAAAAGGCAAAAACAAAAACAAAAAAAAATAATACCACCAATCATAATAGTAATAATAAAACACACGTTTTATTGAATTTGTGTATTTACATTGTAAGGTGTTTTCCTCACAACAATCCTATAAAATAGAAAGTATAAGTATTATTGTCCTCATTTTTATAGGTGAAGAAACTGACGCTTAGAATAGTATGAGACTTGATCAGATTCAATCAATCAATCATCATTTACTAACTGCCTGCTATGTGCCAGTCACTGGACTTAGCTGTGCTGTTTATACTGCTAGTAAACAAGAAGGCCAAGATCTAACCCAAAGTCCTCCCACTACACTTCTCTTTCCTCTACACTATGGTGCACCTCAAATTTAAGCAACCTACCCAGTTCCCTGCTACCTGCAAGTCACAGATGAAGTTTACATCCTTTTTGCCATGTAACTCTCATGTGCTCCTGTGTTTGCCATAACTGATAGGGCTCTGTCCCTGACTCTGTTGAGAAGGAACTGGACCAGGGCCAGTCCTTCCAGTAACGTTACTTGTCCCATCATCTTTGACTTCACAGGGCTGCCATTATATAGTAAACTCAACAAGCATTGCAGCTTCAAGGGAAGGCTAAGCCTAACCACGGTTTTCCCCACTGAGTATTTTCAGATCTTGAGATTTGTAAGCCTCATTCAGAATCGTTTTACCAGAATGGGCAGCCGTAGGGAAAATGACTTAAAGGAGATATGAAAGATGGACTCAACCCATAAACAGAAATATTGCTATTATTAATACCTTGCATTTATAGAATGCCTCTTTCTCCCTTTTTTTTCCCAAGGAGCTCAAAGCCCTTCACATATATTATCTCATTTCGTCTCACAATTTGCCAGGGAGGTAAAAGACTGTGAGGTACAGTAATAGGCAATCTTCAGGGAAAGTACTGTTTATTGAAGTGCGTTTGGGCTGAACTGGAGCTCAACCAAGTTATCATACTCTGGTAGGAAAGGGATAATGAATCATGCTCCAGGGGGCACCCAACCCCCTGATACATCTTCCCAAATGCTGTAGAGAGGTAATCTGGGCCTGCTGCTTGCTACCCTGTACTGCTGAGGGGGCATCTGTCCCTCACCCCCTTTCCTCCTTCCTTTCCACCCCCAACCTTGGCCAATGCCACAAACCTCGGGAATGCTGCCAAGCATTGGAGGCCCCTTAGGGCTACTTTAAGAATTTAGATAAGGCACACAGGAAAATATGTGAGGAGTCCTCTTTTGGTCCTGGTCTGGCCCTAAAGAGGCTCCTTGGGCAAGAAGATTAGCTAGAATAGCCCCACAAACTATTTTTCCCTCTCCTCTCCATGATCTACCCCAAAACCATTTTGGGGGAGTTCTGAGGATAGAGTGAAGATTATCCCATAGCAAAATCTCTAACCCCACCCTTAACTCTGGAAATGTTCCAATATGGAGAATAATAAAACTATTAAACATCTGTATAATACATTAAAGTTCACAAATCATTCTATATATATATACCTATATATAGGTGTATATGTATATATACATCTATACATACACATATATGTGTGTGAATGTGTGTATTCTTTTTTTAATTTTTAAAATTTTTTAAAATTTGTGTGTATTCTTTCAAATGAAAGGCAGTAAGGGATAGTGACTGGAGAGCTGACTCTGAGTTGGGGAGACCAGGTTCAAGAGGTGCCCCTGACAGATACCGACCCTGGGCAGATCACTTGGCCTCTTAGCAGCACAGGCATCAAAGAAGGTGCTTACTGCCATTCTTACATGAGAAACTACACTGTAGGTTCAACTGCTATTCCTACCTCTGTCATTTGAACCTTCTCACTGTCCTGTGAAGGAGTTACCACAGGTATCATTGCTTTCCCTTTGAGAGGTAAAGGAACTGAGGTTCAGACCATGGCCACATAGCTAGTCAGTGACAGTGAAGCCAATTCTTCTCAACTGCAAATCCAACACTCTTTCCACTGTGCCTCCCTCCCTGAGAGAGTAAATTATCCTTCCCTTTTCCCCCTCACATGATTTCAATGTTTGATGCAGAGCCAAACCTCAGAAGTCTCCTTGAGAGCTCAGGATAGCTAAGTGGTACAGTGGATAGACTGTTGAACCTGGAGTCAGGAAGACCCAAGTTCAAATACAGCTTCAGACTCTCACTAGTTCTGTGTACCCTGAACAAGTAGCGTATCTCTCTGCCTCAGTTTCCTCAACATTAAAATGGAGATAATAATAGTACCTCCCTCAGGAGATTGTTATGAGAACGCAATGAGTTAGCACCTATAAACTGCTGTGCCTGGCACATAGTAGACTTAATAAATGTTTGTTCCCTTCCCCCCTCTTGTGGCACATTCACAACCCAGGTTTATGACTGTCATGTTCCTAAGGCTGTTAAAACTTATCCAATAAGGTTAGAAGCTGCTGGCCAAGATAAATAGCTAGATGATAGCTAGCTAGCTGGATAGATAGATGATAGATAGATAGATAGATAGATAGATAGATAGATAGATAGAGAAATAGTACCTTCACTTTTATTGTCTATCTTATTGTGATTCTAATGGGAAGAAGTTCAGCCCAGTTTGTCAGACAGATAGCTCTGCCAAAAACTGGACAGAATTTTTTTTTTTTTTTTTGGCTAATGGGCTTGTCAACATCCTTTAAATCCCAGCCTAAAAGTGACTACCTAGAACTATAGCTCACAAGACCCAGAAGAGAGCTTGGAGATCAGCTTTCCAAAGGGTACCTTCCAGTTCTAAATGTACAATAGTATGACTTTAATGAACTGAATTACATTTCAGGAAATTGAGGCTGGAGCAGATTGAATGACCGCATTAAGGTTGCAGTTCATGGCAAAACCAAGACTAGAAACTGAGACCCCTGGTGCTGTCTTATGATCTTTTCACTCTCCCATGCAATCTACTCTATGTGTGGATGGGCAGTTTTGAATTTGGGTAGAGAAGGGAGGGAGCAGAGGCAGAGGACCACATATCAAATTCACTTCTAAACTGCTAACAGCTCAATAATTAGCATGTGTCTTATTTGCCACTAGCTAGCTCCAGGTAAGTGGGAGTACCTGGCAGTCCCTTGAAACTAGTAAACTCACATGGATCCCTCCAGCTACAACCTAGGGAAATAGGGACAGTACATAACTGTTCAATATTATTATGATGTTCTTTCTTGTTAATTTTTATGGATGGTGCTTAAACCTCAGGTGGCCTGACCAGAGTTTCTTTCCACAGGGCAACAGAAGGGAGAGAAAATCACCGAGAGTTCAAGTAGCACTGGGAATAAGCAAACCCTACCCTACCAATTACAGTGTTTTCTGTCAGGGCTGACCTTTAAGGAGATAGCCTCAATTATAAAAGGTCAATGCCTCTTTGCTCTGGCACTAGTTGGGAGTAAGGTAATAAAATATAGCAAACAACACTCCTGAAATTCTTTTCTGAACTATCTAGGAAGAATCTAGGGTTCTTGGGCAGCCTTGAAACACTAAATGTGAAGTGTTACTTAGGCTTGCAGCCTGAAAAGTTAGCATGTACATCTTAAAATGACTAAGTTCTATTTTTTAAAATTCTCTAACAAGACTTTGAAAATAACCCGGTTCTTTTGACTAAATGACTCAGTTCGAACGGTTGGGTAGTCTGGGCCTCAGTTTCCTCAACTGTCGATAAGGAGAGGGAGAATTAGACTGGAGAAACTTTAGTCCTGTCTAGCTTTATTGTTTTTCCCTCACCTTCCTCATCTTTCTAGGCATTCAACAGGAATCCTGTTGTATATGTTAAGACTGTGCTTGGGGGAATGATTTTGGTGAAGTTTCTTTGGCTCCCTATGGTCTCTAGGACAAAATATAGGGTCCTCAATTAGATATTTAGAGTCCTTTCTAATATGAGCCCAGCCCATCTTTCCAGGCTCAGTACACATTACTTCCCTTCATGTACTCAACATTCCAGCTAAACTGACTCACTTGGTGTTCTTCAAATGCCAATTCCACACATTACATTCCACCTCCCTTATGGGTACCTGGAACACATTCCTCCCCCCGCTCCCAATCTCTTAGAATCTCTAGCCTCCTTCACACACCTTAGTGCCAGTATTACCTCCTCCACAAAGCACTCCCAGAGGCCCCACTTGCTAGCACAGCACACTCTCATGTGGAATTATTTTGGAATTATTTACATGCAAACATGTTTTCCCTCCAATAGAGTATAAAAACTTGAGAGCCAACATCATTTCATTTTCTCTCTGTTTAGAGATGTCTTAGGGCACAGCTTTCAGCATAGGAATTGACACATAGCAAGCACATTGTAAATCCATGTTGAGTGAATGGATTGTAGGTTCCTTGAGAGCAGACTTTTTTTTCCTTTCCCTTTTATGGTTGTATCTCCAGCATCTAGAACCTTACACAATGCAGGTTCTTCATGAATACTTATTGGATTGGACTAGAACAGGAGTAGAGAACCTGCAGCCTCAAAGCCACATGTAGCCCTCTAGGTCCTCAAGTGTGGCCCTTTGACTGAATCCAAACTTCACAGAACACATCCCCTCAATAAAAGGATTTGTTCTGTAAAACTTGGACTCAGTCATAAGGCCATATCCGAGGAATTAGAAGGTCACATGTGGCCTGGAGGCCACAGGTTCCCCACTCCCTGAGATTTCTCAGGGAAAGAAAGGAACAGAGAATGGACATTTGTATTTAAATAATTTTAGCATAATTTTATTTTTAAATAATTAAGTTTCCAAAATTAATTTTAAAACAACTGGCATTTATCTAGTGCTTTAAGGTTTGTGAAATACTTTATATATTTTATCTCATTTGATGCTTCCAAAAACCTTGTAAAATAGGTGCTATGATATATAACCATTTTACAGATAAGGAAACCAAGATTGAGAATCTTTCTGACTCCATGTCCAGCACTCAATGCACTGTGCCATCTAGCTACATCTTTGTTGCTTTGCAAGTTTTTGACTCAAACACTTGGCAAGGAGAAATTAACAGACATTAATTACCTCCTTGTACCCACAGTTCCTGACTTTTTTAGTCATCAAGCCTTTATTGAGCACTTACTATGTGCCAAGCACCAAGCTTGGGTGGGTGCTTCCAACTTCCAACTTCCAACTTCCCTCTCCCCCAGCCTGCCCTCCCTTCCATCATCCCCCCTCTCATTTCCTTCCCCCCTACTCTCCTATAGGGTGAGATATCCTATTTAGTGTGTATGTCATTCCCTCCCTGAGCCAAATTCAATGCAAATAAGGTTGACTCATTCCCTTTTGCCTTCCTGTTCTTCCCCTCCATTGTAACCATTTTCCCTTGCCTCTTTTATATGAGATAGTTTACCCCATTTTGTCTCTCCCCATCTCTTCTCATTACATTCCTCTTTCACCTCTTAATTTCACCTTTTAAGTATCATCCCTTCCTATTAAATTGGTCCTGTGCCCTCTATCTATGTATACCTGTCAACATAAATACACACATTCACATATGTATTCATACGCCTTCTATTCCCTTCAACTATTTTCATACTGAGAAAAGTTTCATCAGTTACAATGACCGTTTTTCCATGTAGGAATGTAAATAGTTCAACTTTGATAAGTTCCTTATTATTTCTTTTCCCTGTTTACCTTCTCAGGCTTTTCTTACTTCTTGTATCTGAATGTCAAATTTTCTATTCAACTCTGGTTTTTTTCATCAAGAATGCTTGAAAGTCCTCTATTCCACTGAATGACCATATTTTCCCCTGAAACATGATACTCAGTTTTGCTGGGTAGGTTACCCTTGGTTTCAATCCCAGTTCCTTTGCCCTCTGGAATATCATATTCCATGCCCTTCGATCCCTCAGTGTAGAAGCTGCCAGGTCCTGGGCTATTCTGATTGTGTTTCCACAATATTGAAATTATTTCTTCCTGGCTGCTTGTAGTATTTTCTCCTTGATCTGGGGATTCTGGAACCTGGCTATAATATTCCTGGGAGTTTTCTTTTGGGATCTTTTTCAGGAGGTGATCAGTGGATTCTTTCAACCTCTATTTTGCCCTCTGGTTCTAAAACATCAGAGCAGTTTTCCTTGAGAATTTCTTGAAGGATGGTTTCTAGATTCTTTCTTTGATCATGGCTTTCAGGTAGTCCAATAATTTTTAAATTATCTCTCCTGGATCTATTTTCCAGGTCAATGATTTTTTTTTTCCCATGAGATATTTCACATTGCCTTCTATCCTTTCATTTATTTGGATCTGTTTAACAGCATCTTGATTTCTCATAAAGTCACTAGCTTCCATTTGCTCCAATCTAAATCCGAAGGAATGATTCTCCTCAATGAGCTTCTGAGATTCTTTTTCCATCTGGAAAACTTGGCTTTTTAAGGCATTCTTCTCCTCGTTGCCTTTTTGAGCCTCTTTTGCCATTTGTTAGTCTGGTTTTTTTTTAAGGTGTTATATTCCTCAGTCAGGCTGTTGACTCTCATTTCATAATTTTCTTGCATCATTCTCATTACTCTTGCCAATTTTTCCTCCACTTCTCTTATCTGCTTCTTAAGGTCCTCTATGGCCTGTAGCCAGCTCGTATTTTCATTTGAAGCTTTTGGTGCAAGAGTTCTGACTTCACTGTCTTCCTCCTGTTCTATGCTTTGATCCTTTTTGTCCCCAAACTAGGAGTCTAATGTTGGATTCTTCTGTTTGTTTTGCTTCCTTTGCCTGGTTGTGTTGCCACTCAATTACTTGACTTTAGGGGCTTTTTGCCACAGTAGGTCTCTGCCACCAGCCAGGGGAGCTTCTGTCCCAAATGCTGGGGTTTTCTTAGAGGTATTAGTTGGGTGCCCTCTTTGAAGCCTCCACATGCTCTGGCAAGCTGGTCACACACCCCAAGACCTCCACCCTAGACCACAATCCAGATCTAAGAAGGTTAAAGCAAGAGCGATATATGCCCCAGACTAGTTGCCAGGTCCCCCTACAGTCTGCAGGCCAGGAGCTGAAGCTGCAATGTGGCGCTGGCTATGCTGTGGCTCCTTAGTGGCTTCTCATCTTGGGGGAAGAGGCCGATGTGCTCCCCACTAATGGGTCCCAAAGTCCATACTGCACTGACCTCTCACTTTGTCCTTAGCATCTATGTATTGATAATTCTGGAAATGCCACAGTTGCTGGTGTTTTGAAGTCCCTCCAGCTGGCTGCTGGTGAGGCCCGCCCTGGGGCTAAAACCTCTGGCTCATGCGGGATTGGGGTTGGCTCCCGGAGCACTGTGCTGGACAATTCCTGCTGGGCTGCCAGGCTGTCCTCAGTGGGAGGTTAGCTTCTCTCTGTCATTTTGTGGATTCTGTAGCTCCAAAGATTAAGTCACCTTTTACATAAACTGGGGAAGGTGGGAGCCAGAGCTATGTGGAAGTCCTATTTCTACTCCGCCATCTTGACTCTGCCCCCCCATGAAGGGTTTTAATAGCCAAAAGGATTTTGTGTATGATCCTGGAAGTAATAAGGAACCAATTGAGTTATTGGTGGTGTGGGTGGTGTCTGACATGGTCAGATCTATATTTTAGGAGAAGTCATTTGGAAGCTGAGTGGAGGATTGATTAGGATGGGGAGAGATGAAGCAGGGAAGTCAATGAGGCAACTATCACAAAAGTCCAGTCAAGAGGTGATGAGGACATGTCGTAGGGTGATGGGAGTGTGATATGAAAGATGTGGTGAGGGTGTAAGTTACAGGACATCACAATAGATTGGATATATAGAGTGAATGAGAATGAGGAGTTGAATATGTCACTGAGACTGGAGCCTGTTTGACTGAGAGGACTGTTGTACCCTTGTCAGTGATAGCAAAGTTGGGAAGACAGGGGGCTTTGAGAGAAAGATAAGTTCTTTGAACATATTGAGTTTCAGGGGCTTAGGGAATATTCATTTCAAAGATGTCCAAAAAGTTGTTGGTGGCCACTGGTTAGAGTTAGGATTGCATATATAGTTCTAGGAATCATTTGAAAAGATATAATAATTGCCAAGGGAACTGATGAGATTGCCAAGGGAGAAAATGTTGAGGGAGAAGAAGACCCAGAACAGGAGTGGCAGGGGGGACAACCTGTGTTAGTAGGTGTGGCTTGGATAGACATCCAGCAACAAAATTCAAGAGACCCAAAAAAGAAAAAGGAGAACCAGGAGAAACAGTGTCAGGAAAACCTAGACTAGAGATTATTCAGGTGAAGGGGATGATTGACAGTGTTAAAGGCTGCAGAGAGAGCAAGACAGATAGGGCTTGAGAAAAGGTCATTGGATTTGGCAAATAGGAAATCACTGGTAACTTTGGAGAGAGAAGTTTCAGTGAGTAGTGCATTTTGATGCAATTCCTCTTAGTAAAATGTTAGTACATTGGGAGCTTGGTGTTTATCACACCCCTGCACAGGAGAGTACCAATACAAAGACTGGAATTTCTCTTCACAGGGACCAGATGATAAGTGAATACATGGCCACTTTACAAGATATACACCAATTCTAAGAAGATGGCATCTTGCCAAAGCAGATGTGTCTGGGAAGGAGAGGGATTCCTGAATTTATGCCAATTCCAGAAAGAATCTCGGGGTCACTAAGCTAGGAAATACATTATGTCTGAGCCAAAGGTACTAAAGGAATAATTCTGGAGGCTGGTTCCCTCCCGTGATTTTAGCAGGTTCTGTTATATTCATCAAATAGGAGACTGGTATCCCTGATTCAATGGTGCCTTGGAAATTTATTCAATTTTTATTTATGCTTGTCAGTCTATAGGAGCATTTTCTAGAAAGTGTGATCATCAGACTTTTGGGGCCACCTTTCTTAGTGTTTTCCAGGATACTGCCATCCATAGCATTTATGGACTTACTCTTGCACGTGATTGATATCTGTAGTAAAATTTAGATTGACAAAATCCTAGAAATAGGTCTCAGGAACTTTCAGCATAACCAACAAATAGTTGGTAGTGATTAGTGCTTGATAATAGTAATAATAACAATGTCTTATATACATAGTGGATATAGGATCTTGACTGAAAGCAATAATTAGCAGATTTTTTCTAGGGCAAACCCCCCCCCCCACAAAATATGCCTGGAAAGAGGCAAAGGTGGGGAGCAGACCATGAGGACAGGAATCAGGATAAAAAGGATGGGGAAACTCATTGGATGTTGCCTGGGAATTGTGGGGGTGAGGGTGGGGAATAGAGAGTTGTGGTGAAGGAATGGAGATCCTGGCACTCTTTGGTGTTGTTGTCAGTCATTTCAGTTGTGATTGACTCTTTGTGACCCCATTTGGGATTTTCTTGGCAAAAATACTGAAGTGGTTTGCCATTCCCTTCTCCAGCTCATTTTATGCATGAGGAAACTGAGGCAAAGAAGGTTAGATAATTTGCCCAGGATTACACATATAGTAAATGTATGAGACTGGATTTGAACTCCTGAATTACCTGGTACTAGGGAGGCCTTTGTTAAAGGAGAAAATCATGTGAGGTCAACTGGAGTGTGGATGCCTGGTCTAATAATCCTTGCTAACTAGATGCTATGTTGAGATATTTTGACCTACCAAAGGAGTATGAGTGCTCTAGGTAGCCTGTAAATTTTAGCACCCTAGGATGACAATCCAAGGCTCCATTACTATCCTCTTTTTGCTCTACCAGAATAAATGCTCTTCACACCTGGAAACATAAAGGGTAAGAAGTGGGAGTTGGTAAGTGGTAGAGACTAGAGGGGGAAAAAAAAGAAGAAAGATGAGAACAGTGGTAAAATAGGGTGAAGAAATGGGTTATTCTCAAGGTAGTATCATGATTGGCTGCCAGGTGGCACAATGGATAGAGATCTTTACTAAGTTCAAATCTGGCCTTAGACATTTACTAGCTGTGTGACCCTGGGCAAGTCACTTAACTCTGCCTCAGTTTCCTCATCTGTAAAATAATCTAGAGAAGAAAATGTCAAACCACTCCAGTATCTTTGTCAAGAAAATCCCAAATGGTGTGACAAAAGAGTTGGACACTTAACAACAAGTATCATGATTAGAATGTAAGCTTCTGGAGGGCAGGGACTGTTTTGTTTTTGTCTTTGTGTTCCCAGTATTTAGCATGGTGCTTGACACATAATAAGTACATAATAAATGCTGATTGATTGCTGATAGTTTTGCCTTCCTGTTCTACCAGGGAGGTGAAATTAAAATTCTGGAGAATTCTAGAGAGTTTTATTTGTAGACACTTCAGTGTAGAAATCTTTACTGGTCTTTTCTCCCTGCCATACCTGAGAGACTGGTGGATCTGATGACAATGTTTTGCAATCAGCAGGAAATCCAAGAAGCTGGAGAGAAAGACAGAGACAGAGCCATAATACAGAGGGTGTGTGTGTGTGTGTGTGTGTGTGTGTGTGTGTGTGTGTGCGTGTGTGTGTGTGTGTGTGTGTGCAAGCTTTCCTGCTTCTCTGTCTCTTTGGATAAAAGGAAGCAACAGGCCAAAATAGGATTTGGTGGATGAGGGTGTTGGGCTCTGCCAGTGGAATCTTCATGTTTGGTACTTTAAGTGACTCAGGGGATTTATATAACTCTTTAGGGTCTGCATTCAGTTTTGCTCCCTTTAATAAAACTTTTATCTGTTTTATTTTGCTTATACTTGGGGAACTGATGTCAGCATACTAGAGAATACTATACCTTTGTGTGAGCTGGGATGGTGAGAGTGAGAAAATCCCCCAAAGTAATATCCTATTCTATAGAGAAAGAAATTGAGATTCTAAGAGACTAATGCAGCTAGAAAGTAGACAAGCCAGGATGGGAATCCAAGGATTCTGACCAAGAATCTAATGTTGTTGTTGTTGTTGTTTTAATACATCAGCCACCTCTCTATTGTGACTAATGATACTATTTGTGCTCGACTTGTGGAGACTTCTGAACTCATATTGTTCAGATTAGCCATAGTCGGACACACTATATCTTGACCCTAACATAGTGATGTTATTTTGGTCCTCTTCCAGAACGAAGGACAACAACCTAACCAACCAACCACTATAACAAGTGAGAAAGAGTCAGAAAAGCATATTAAATAGTAAAATGGTATTCTATTTAATTTAATTCTGAAATGCTCTAAATACACCACTGGGATTATCTGATACCCCAAGTGGAATTATTGTGTTCATGTCATGGTTGCGTGATCAGTACAGACATAGTACATTGGTCAAGTCAAGAGTCATTTATAATTTGCTTACTATGTTCCAGGCATTGTGTTAAATTGTGGGAATATAATTACAAATAGAAAGAAAAGCAGTCCCTGTCTTCAAGGAACTTACATTCTTATAGGGGAAAACAACATACAAAAAAACTAGTATGTATATATGTATGTATATATTTATAACTATAGAGAAATATATCTAAACTTTATTGTGGCTTGGGGGGGTTGGAGAGAGCGAAAAAAAGAACAAAGTAAAAAACTGCACAGCAGAGAACAAAAGAAAACTCATAAGGAAGCAAAGAAAAGATGGACAATTCTCAACACGATAAGTATTATTTATCATATAGGCTTTCTTGAAATGAAAGTTTATTGTTACATATTTTGGATCCTCTCTTATGCTTTGCTATGCACATGACATGCTTTCATTTCTTTCTAATTTTGTATTTAAGTTCCAATATTTAAGTTCATGATATGTTTTTGTTCCTTTTCTCTATTATCTATTTGTGTCCTGGCATTTGAGTCTAAAATAAAAGTTTGGGGGGAAAAAAGAAGCTAGAAAGGGCAGTTAGGGTGGGATGGCATTGTGGAGAAAGTCAGAGAGAGAATAGTGTAACCTGGAAAGGAATGAAGATCATTAGGAATTGTATTTCTGGGCATAAATGAAAAAAGGCTTAAATTAAAAAAGGCTTAATTACGTGAAACACCTCAGATCTCATCTCATCTTTCTTTCTTTTTTGCTTTTTGGAGGGGGAAAGTAGGGTGATTGGGGTTAAGTGACTTGCCCAAGGTCACACAGCTAGTTCGTGTTAAGTGAGGCCAGATTTGAACTCAGGTCCTCCTGACTCGAAGGCCAGTGCTCTATTCACTGCACCATCTCGCTGCCCCTCAGATCTTATCTTTACTTTTACTTGTAGCTGGCCAAATAGTACCTAAAATGTGTGCAACATACAGGAAAGAATCAGCAATCAATAATAATTAGGTGCCACTGCCATGACATTAACAAGTAAGAATAAATAGCATTTAGAGTAGTTTAAAGGTGGTCAGGAGAGACTGGGCTTCCAAGCCTTCCTCCATTCTGGCTATGTTTCCATGGGCAAGTCATTTAACCTCTCCTGAGTGTCGGTAGGTGCCTACATCACAGAATTGTTTTGAGAAGCAAATGAGCTTATGTATGTGAAGGACTATGTAAATGTCAGCTGTTATTATTTAAAGAAAAGTGTAAACTCTTACATACAAGATCAATGCCTAGAATATAATTTCCCTGAAGACAGTGTTCCTGGAAAAAAAAAGTAATTATATGTTATGTTCGTTAATAATAACATTGCAGGAATCAAGGCTTGTTCACACAATGTATAATTTACACATTTTGCTGTATTATTTTGATTAAAGAAAATCAAAAATAATTTTAAATGGTCACTTGAAAAGTATGTATAGCTATAATTCCTGCCTAGAAACTGATATAACATCTCCCCATTTTAAATCTGAAAATCACTGTGCAGGTCCTGATGAATTGGATCTCCCTCTATTTGTTTACCGTTTTCTAGTTAGCAGATGAATCTCACCCATGAAAAATAATTATTTGAGAGAAAACAAAATTCTTGAGAAAAATATTTCCTTTCTAACTTTTCCATATTTAAGACTCCTTATTTGATCCCTGAAACAGTAGTTAGCTTTCAATTTTTCTTTCTTTCTTTGGATGGCCATTTTCAAAATTTCACATTTTGCAGTTATCTTGCCTAATTCTTCCAGTTTTACAGGACACAACACAACTCCAAATATCCCTGGAGGAAAGAAGATCTCTTGTCTGATTCTTTTTTTTCAAGTAGTACTGACCTGTTAAGTGATGGTTTTCCAGGTTGCTGCTTAGCAGTTCACTAATGGAAGCTACTTAGAGAGTGGCTGAGTGGCAACCCACAGCAATAGACCCCCAGAAGAAATGACTACTTACCCTACCCATAACCATACCATTAAACACAAATTTTTCACAAGGAATAGATTTCTGAATTAATGTCACTTTTTATAATTCATGAGTTCAGGGTAGAGTCACAAATATGGTTAAGACATTGTCCCAGGACACTGACGACTGCCAGCTTCCAGGGGTATGCTTCCTCTGTTAGTCCATACAGTATTACAAACCACTGCCTCCTTTACCTGGTCTCAGATAGCCACCTTATCCTTGTGGTACCCCTGTCTGAGAGCTTACTTTCCCCAACCATCATTTTCTCTCATTTGGGCAGGCTGTCTTTTTCCTCCCACCCTCAGCTTAACTCCTAGTTACCACACTGGATGAGAATAGGATCTTTTTCTTTTTCCTTCCCTCCATTCCAGTTTAAACTTTCAATGAGCCTCCATCCATCTATCCATTCTGTCTATCCATCCATCAAAACACATGAAGTGCCTACTATGTGCCAGGTATTAAGGTATAAAGAAAAAAAATGAAACCGTCTTTGACCTCAAGGAAATGATATTCAGGGGTTTATCCCACCTTGATCTTCAATTTATAGGCCAGAGAGAATGACTTATTATATTTGTCAGAAATAATTTTATCAATTTTAGATTGAAATTCACCAAGAAGCATTTCAAGAATATAAAATCAACTGTGATTTGAGCTTTATAGTTTTAGACACTGGGAAAAATTTCTATATGGATAAAAGTGATACCCAAGGCACAAAAGACAATTTAATTTTCTACTTACATAGAGTAAGATTATTTGAGAATGAAATTTGCTTCATCAAAAATATCTAAAGTAAAAACTTTTCTTCTTTTTTGAAGAAGAGTAAAAAATAGTTGTGATTTTGAATATTAAGTCAGAAAACCTCATTTATTTTTTAAAAATTATGATGTGGATTTTTTCCCTTCTAGATTTTTGATTCATGCACAATTAAACATCAATGATTTCTTTTCATTTGCCCTGAAAATTACCCCCAAATAATTGTGCTTTTATTCACAGGCTATATCTTACTAATTGACCTTGGGTTTAATGTGGAATGCAAAATGAGACATAACTTTTCAAGTTCTAGTTGATGATTCTAAATTCCCAGGGAGATCTGCCTTTGTTAATACTGAATTTTAATTTGCAAAGCATCAACAGTGATCAGCAGCAGAAAGATACAGTTTCAACTAAGCCCATTACTTTGACAGAAGTTGTAGGGTTCTGCAATTAATTCTTGTCCTTGGATCAATGGATTTCATAACCTGCAGATCAACCATGACAAGATGGAACAAATAAAATCGTTAGTGAAATCCTAATAACACAGAACAATAGCTTGTGAATTTAGGTCAGTTTGTCTACTTTAAAACATTTTCCCTCTGTAGTATTTCATACTTGACTAATCTTTATTGTGCACTTGACATGTTTTGTAATTGATCAGAGGCCAAATAGAACCCACATTTATACTGAATATTTACTTATAAAATGTGTAGAATGGCCTTCAAAGGAATAGTAGTCATACAAACATGAACACCTATCCTTAAACTCCTCTGAAAATGTGGTATTTTTTTTGTTCCTAAATATACAAACTCCCCTTTTCTCCTTTTAAAAAAGTTTACTTTTTTTTTTTGCTTCAATTTAAAAAAAAAAGCTGTTGGTCATTAACAGAAACAAATGGAAATGAAGCATTGAAGCACTTTTTCATGTGATTTAAGATAAAGAAATTAATTGGTACTTTTGGCAAAAGTTTTCTCGAGGATGAGAAAGAGTAGAGGGTTTGTGCTATAGGGGAAGCACATTCATTTGAAACAGAGAGCAGTCATTGGAGATCTGTAGCCTCAGTACATTATAGGTAAGAGAGGGTCACTGGGGATTCAGACTGGGAAACCAAGTGATTTTTCACATAGGATCATGGGTTTAGGGCTGGAAGGGACCTTAAAGGTCATCTAGTATAGCCTTCTCTTTCCACATGCAGTGATCATCTCATCCATTCTATGTGTAACTTAGCCAACCTCTTCTCCTTCTCCCTGACCCCCTCCCTCCCATTTTGGATAAAGTTAGATGCAGTTAAGATTTTAATCCGACACTCCAGGATCTCGTCAGCACAAATGTCATTTGCCTTCCCAGGTGCTTCAGAGCTATAAGAGATCCCAAGGAGTCACAGGATCCTAGATCCCTAGAAGGGCTCTCTGAGGCATCCTAATCTAACCTCCTCATTTTTACAGATAAGGAAACTGAGGTTCAATGTGGGGAAGTGATTTGCATTGGTTGAGTAAGCATCAGAGATGGGATTTGAACCTAGGTCTTCTGACTTCAGGACCTGGCCTGCTTCCACCTCAATTGAGGGACTGCCCTCCAAAGTACCCACATCTAGAACCTGAAGCTGATCCTTCTGAGGGCCTGAATTTCAGGATGACAAAGGTAACAAAGAGATGGCTTTTCATTGGACCACAGGGCCATGGGATCATAGATTTAAAGTTGGAAGAACTGGAAGGGCCATTGAAGTTCATTGAGACCAACTGTCTCATTTTACAATTGAGGAAACGGAGGCACAAAGAGGTTAAGTGACCTCCCACAGACTCGCATAGCTAGAAGGTGCCTGAATTGAGACTTAAGCCCTAGCCTTCTTACCTCCAAGTCCAGTGTTCTGTTCTCTACTCCCGGGGTGTCAAAAACTGCCATGAGGGCCAACATTCTCAACCCTCCAGAGAAGGGCTGAACCAGATTAAAATGTAATTGGGAAATATTTAACAAAATAAATTAAAATACAATAAAACATAGATAGCCTTACCTTAAAAAACTAAGTCACTGCATGCCTGCAGGTATCCTTACTTAGGGATTAGTGATCCTTTTTCCATTTGAATTTGACACCACTGCACAACATTGTTATGTCCCATTTCATTAGGATATCTCTTGGGTGTGACATCTGGCTTCAAGGATCCAACCATCAGCTGTTCACTGACCCAGATGCCAGGATAGAACTCCCTGCCACCTATACCTCCCCAGTGTTTGGAGGGACAAGCTGTGAAAGAAGGTAGAACCATCATCTACCCCATAAAACAACACTGGACTCAGCCATCAGAATATTATAGAGGGTCATAACAAATCAGCTGGTTCTCCCCTCCCTCTCATTCTATGGCTAATAGTCTCCAACCTCCTCTTCTCCTCATTCTTGTGATTCAGGGCCACTATCCTTTAAAGTAAAATCCCTTCTGCTTGCTAACTCTCACCCTGCTCATATCCATAGACCCCTCAATCCTATCTATCTCTGCAGTCTACAGCCTCTTCTTCCCACTGAATTTCATACACTGGAACATACTCTACTTCCTCTAGTGTTAACAGTCCC
This sequence comes from Gymnobelideus leadbeateri, assembly GCA_011680675.1. Taxonomy (NCBI): domain Eukaryota; kingdom Metazoa; phylum Chordata; class Mammalia; order Diprotodontia; family Petauridae; genus Gymnobelideus; species Gymnobelideus leadbeateri. The sequence continues at coordinate 29,866 of WOXC01004720.1, forward strand.
TCACCCCCATCATTGATCTAGCATTCTTTTGATTTTCCAGCACTCACAAAAACCTGACTCCCCCCCAAAAGCAATCTATCCTTGGCCACCCTCTCCAAATGCTTCTTCTGTAGGGAACCCAGATCCACTGGGCAAAGAGGACAAGTAGACATGTGCTTTGCTCCTCACTGACACTTCCATACTTTCCCTGCCCCGACTTCCATCTCTGAGCAACATCTTCTTTATCAGTGTTCTTTCCATCTATCTCTATCACTCAACCTTGTCTCTCTCATCTGCGGGCCTCCAACTCATTCTCCTTTTCTCAAGGAGTTCAGGAACTGTCCCTCCTTCATATGACATCCCTTTAAATACTTGAAGATGGCTCTCACATCTCCCCTGAGTAGGTCCTTCAGACAGTCCCCACTTCACTTGTGAGTCATGGCATCACCTCCCTGATGTGATGGTCCTACTGGAGAACGAAGGACAAACAGCAGCAGCGTGCCAAAGGTTCAGGTGTGTGTGCTATGCTCATCTCCTCAGGTGTGTGTGCTATGCTCTTAAATTCCTTCAAGCTCTAGCTGAAAATCTAGCTTCAGCACTAAGGTTTTCCCAGTTCTTCTTCATCTAAGTACCTTGCTTCTGAGACTACCCCATTTTATTCTGTATAGTTGTTTGCATGTTGTCTCTCCCTCTGTCTCCATGAGACAGAGAATAGGAACTCATTTTTCCTATTCTTTTTGATTTGGGATTGGGTTTTTTTGTATATCCATCACTCAATATCAATACCTGGCACATAGTAAGTGTTTAATAAATGACATTGACTGTTACTATCCTGGTTATCCTCTTCTGGACATTCTCTAGCTTATCAACATTCTTCTTAAACTATGGTACATAAACTGCATAAAATATTCCAGATGTAGTTGGATTAGGACAAAGTAAAACAGGGCCATCACCTCCCTATTCCTGGAAGGTATTCCCCACTTAATGCACCCCAAGATCACGTTAGCTATTGTGACTGCCATATCACACTGTGGAACTTGTGGTCCACTAAAATCCCCAGATATTTTTCATAACAACTACTGACTATCCGTGACACACTTGTGGTTCCCTTTAATTAACATTCTTTCTCTCATCCCTGCCTCTTAATAATCTCTAGCTTCCTTCAAACCTCAGTTTAGGGGCAAGATACAATATGATACCTTTTTTAATTCACCCCAGATATTAGTTCTTTCTCGGTCTCTCCCATTTATTTTCCATTTTGTATATATTGTGTGATCCTCCCCCCATAAGATGCCCCTTCCACCAGTAGAATATAAGCTACAAAGGCTTTTTGCTTATTTAACTTTTGCCTTCTTATTCCCAGTGCCTAGCACACATTTCATAAATCTAATAAATGTCATTTGGATTGAAATTTTAGGTAAAAAGAGGTAGCATGGTCTAGTTGTTAGAGCTTCTTGTAGTGAGAAAGATTTGCCTATGACATACTACCTGTGTGACCATGGGTAAGTAGCTTAACCACATTTCAGTGCCTCCAAGCTACTAAGATTTTAATTAAAGACAAGTTAATCTGCATCAGTGGAAGAAGTTTTCACACTGGGACTTCCTACACTGATGAAATCAGAAGTCAGGAGTAGGTTGATAAGTCATAAAATCTCATGGGATTGAAGGGCGGGGGTGTGGAGGGGGGAGGGAAGGAAGACTTATCAGGATAACATCCTTATTTTGCTGGTGTAAGCCTACCCTGAATGACTTCTTGCTTTCCACTGCATATTGGTCTTTTCTCCTCCTCTCACAAGCACATTTTATTTGATTGCTTAATGTGTGTTAGTTAAAAACCTTCCCCTTTTCTGAAATCCCTAACTACTCTACACAATTTCTTCTGAAACTAGATAATGTTGACAAATAGACTTGGATTTTTTGTACTAAGGCATTATGCAGGCTGAGAAATGCTGATGCAACTATAGTCATTTCTCCCAATTTGTTAGATCAATGCATTATACATCGAGTGTGGCCAGGAATAGCTTCTCTGAAGCATGTGTGGAATTGGTGTTTAGTTCTATCCTCCACTCTCCTGGAGAGTTAGAGAATTGGTAGCAATCTGACAAAAATGACCCTTTCCTGATATTAATCATATTGCCAGATCCCCAAACTCTTTAAAATTTTAGGAAGAGATAAGGTTGTAATTATGTACATCTGAAAATAACAAAAGATTTAATAATGAGAAAGAAAAAGAAAGGAGGGAAGGAAAAATAGAAGGAAAGAAGGTAGGTAGGAAGGAGAGAAGGGAGGAAGAGAAGAAGGGAGGAGAAGAGGGAAGGAGGAAAGAAAGGAAGGGAGAGGGGAGGGAGGAAAGAGGAAAGGAAGGAGAAAAGGAGGGAAGGAAAGAAAGAAGGAAAGAGAGGGAAGAGAGGAAGAAAGGAAGGAAAGAAGAAAGAGATGGAGGAAAGAATAGACATAGGGAAGAAGGAAAGGAGGGAGGGAGGGGAAAGGAAGGAAGCAAGGAGAAATGAGCCTAATTCCACATTCAATTCAACTCAACTCAACTTAATTTAGAAACATTTATTAAGTACTTACTACCAAAGGAGTTATATTAAGTATTGATGATACAAATTAGAAAACAGAGACTTCAGTGGTAAGGAGCTTACATTCTTCTTGGGGAAACAACATATAGGAAGATAATACAATAAAAATATATACAGAGTTATCTTGTTGGCATTGGAGTGACTGCGGAGGGGGAAGTTACTGGACGTGGGACTTACCCATCTAAGATTTTTGACATCTTTTTTTATTTCTTTTGTTCTGCCCCTGACTTTTTCCCACTTCTTGACTACTTGCATTCCACCAAGACAGAGTTAAAACCCTCTTGCTATAAAAGCAGAAAATAACTCAGGTCCTTTAGAAGAATCTGCTTGGACCCATGTGTTGCTTAGACCATGCTAATAACCCTGTTCCTCCATCCAGGAGGTACTTCCTTCCCTCTGATGACAACTGTGAGACTTCATTCACCCCACTCCTCCTCCTTGCCTATATGATCTCATCTCATCTTACCCTTTAGACTTTAAAAAAATACTTATGCTTTGAAGATAGGGGTAAGAGGATCTTCCAGTAAAAACTGAACTAAAACAATTTGACATGGTCTGGCTGCATTTTTGCCATTTTTCTAGCTGGTAAGACCACACTTCATATTGCATTGTCCCAGCTTTAGTACATAAAACGTCTGGGAAGGAAATCTGGATGATATTCTGTATGAGATTTTACATACAAAAATGAGATTCCCTTATCTCATAGATTTACCATTTTAATGAGCTCAGTTTTTGTGTCTTTGTGCTCACTGCACCATGCATGGTCTGTCTCAACTGGAGGCAGAGCTAAAGAGAACTGAATACAGTATTAGAATTCAAGGGACCTCAAAGCTCCATTGTGACTAATAACCCCTTAAGATGAATGGGGCTGAAGGAGCAAGACTGGCTCACCCAGAGAAGGCTGGATGGCATTTGCAACCAAGAATGGTCACAGGCTTGATTTTTTTTCTGAACTAAAGCTTGGAGACCCCATGGAAAGCAGGAAAAATAGCAGGCATAAATCTGCACTATGCAGAAGTTGTGGAATGCACAAAGGCATGAGTGTAGGAAAATGATCCAAGGAGCCAGCTGTCTCTAGTGTTCAAATCCTAAGCAGAGAGGCTGTGTCTATATGTCAGTCAAGTGGATCAGAAAGGTTTGTGCATATAGACACAGCCTGAATTTCCACTTTTAGCGTTGCCCTGGTCTTTCCTTTGATGTAGGACTTTCGTGCTAATGCAAGACCTTTGCTGCCTACCTAACACATTATATTCACCATGTCAGCTCAAGACAGGACTGGGAAATTGGTTGTCTATCCTCAAGAACCTGTAACAAATCACTCTGTAAGAAATGTAAACATAATAAATCCTTCCTTTCTTCCTTCCCTCCCTCCTTCCTTCCTTCCCTCCCTCCTTCTTTCCTTCCTTCCTTCATTCTTCCCTCCCTTCCTTCCCTCCCTCCTCTCTCTCTCCTTCCTTCCTGTTTCAGCAAGGAATCAATAGGTTGAATGATGGCATACCCTGGCATTTATGACTCTTTATAATCTACCTGATCTACTGAACCATTCTAGAAAGGAATAGCAGGGTGGTGCTGGAGAAAGAGAACTGGATTTATAATCAGAGGACTCAAGTTCAAATCCTGATTCTGCCATTCATTACTTGTGTGACCTTGGACAAGTCTCTAGTCCTTAGCTGTTTTTTTCCCATCTGTAAAGGGAACTGATTTTACTAGATGACTTCTGAAGTCCTTTTCACATATAAAATTCATGGTCCTATGATTTCAAAAGTTCAAATTCTCCTTCTACCAATACAAACTGCAGCCTACCCAAAGTCTTGAGAGGCAACATGTTTTATTGAATAGACCACTGGCCTAAGAGTCAGAAAGACCTGAGTTCTAATTCAGGTATTTATTTCCATGTAACTCTGGTCAAGTCACTTAATCTCTCTGTGGTTCACCTGTAAAATGAAGGAGTTCAACTCAAATTTCTTTTCAGCTCTAAATCCACAGTCCTTTGATCTTATTCAGCCCTGTCCACCACAGTTTCCCAGATGGTACCCTCTGTATCTTCACTGTCTCTCATACATGACAACATGTTCATGGCTTCATTCTTTGCCAGTGCTGTCAGGTAGGCCTACAATCTACCCAAATCCAGGCCAGCCTTCTCACATAATAAGGACAATCACCAGCCCTACCCTGTCAGAAAACATTAACCCATAACTCATTCTCCATACTTTCCCTGAGCACCAATAGCTATTGCTGCCTCTGCCACACATTTAGCCTTTGATAAGATATAACTTAACATTGTATAGTGAATGTGCCATCTCATTTTGTCTTTAATTTTTTATGACTTCCAATCTCATTTTCAACAAAAGATTATTAAGTCCTTGGGTTCAAAGACCATGCCTCATCTTTTTTTTGTTTGTTTGTTTGTTGTTTTTTGGAGGGCAATTGGGGTTAAGTGACTTGCCCAAGGTCACGCAGCTAACTTTTGTGTTAAATATCTGAGGCCGGATCCAAACCCAGGTCCTCCTGACTCCAGAGCCGGTGCTTTACTGTGCCACCTTGCTGCCCCACATCTTCTTTACTCACATCCTCCATACTCAGTATTTGGTACCACAGAATTTCAGAATCTCAGAGTAGGAAAGGACCTCTAAGAGATCATCTACCAAAGCTATATGCAAACAAGAATTTTCTCTCCAAAAAGGAACTAGAGTCCCTAAAATGAGACGGCATGTGTGGGTTGTGATCTCTATCTATGGAGGGAAAATTCACAGTTGGGAGGTCAAAAAAATTGGGGGGCTGTGGTTAATGTCATGGTGTTGACATCCCAGAGTCAGGACTTGAGTGTTCATTACAGATAAATAATTTAACCTTGATCTTGGACTTATGGGGATGAGTCAAAAGTCTTAGTGGACCCCAATTCAAGCATATCAACTGAGGTAAAGCATCTCAAAACCCTACGGCTTCTCTCAACTACCTATGGACCAGCCATCCTATTGTACCTATGGCATCTCAATTAGGGTAACAGGGAGCTTTGTGATGAATGTGAGTTATGAAAATTATCAACCTCACAACACAACTGTTATTTTTATTTTTCTTGCTATTATTTATTCACTGAATAAATATTTATTGTATACTTTCCATGACTAACAACTGTGCTTGATATTATCAGGGCAATAGAGGTATAAAGTTAAAAAAAGAAAATAATCCCCTCTCCATCATCCAGCTTTTACTTGAAGACAGCTAGTGAGAGGGAACCCACCTCCTCCTAACACAGCCTGTTCTACTTTTAATTAGCTCTAAATTTCCTTATATCAACACTAAATTTACCTCTTCGCAATTTCTGCCCTTTGCTTCTTATTCTGCTCTTTGAGGCCAAGCCTAATTTCTCTTCAATCAGCCCTTCAGATACTTTAAGGCAGGTATCCTGTCCACTACATGTCTTCTCTCATCTAAGCTAAATATCCCTAGTTCCTTTAAGTGCTCCTTTGCCTTTCAAATCACCCTCCTCTGGACATTCTTTAGCTTAACAGTATCTTTCCTAATACATGATGCCCAGAAACAAACACAGTATTCCAGTGAAGAACACAGTGGGTCTCTTGCTTTCCCATTCCTGGAGACTGCTTCTCTTGATGAATTCTAAAATTGGGCTGGTTTTCTTGGCTACCCTATGATTCCATTGGATACATTCCAATAAAACCCTCAGTTTTTTTGTTTGTTTTTTGAGAAAAAACAACAACAATAACTACTATCTAGTCATGGTTTTCCCATATTTTACTCTTGAAATTGATTTTTTGAGCCCACATGGAAGATGATACATTTACTCCCAATAAATGCTGTCTTATTTTAATCATTCCAATTCGATCTAACAAGATGCTTTTGAATCCCATCTGTCTCCCAGTGTGTTAACTATCCCTTCCAAATTTGTGTCACATAAAAATGTACCTACTTATTGAATTACTTACACAGAACATTTGAACAATGAATATGTTTTTGGACACGCCAGATTAAATATGAAAATCCCAAAGAACATCTTTAAGAAGCATATCATCTGGAGTTACAATATTTAAAATGGTTCATTTCATGGTAGCTTTCACCCAATAGAATGTAAACCCTTGGAGGACAGGGATTTATTCATTTTTTCCCCTGTGGATCCCTAATTTCTAGTACAGTGTCTTGAATATTGACTAGATATTTGTAGCATTGATTGTAGATTCACTTAAAGCAATATATTGCTTTCTGTTTACTGGCTGCTTCTCTACTCCCTGCAAACATGCCCAGGTCTCCCTCACCCTCAGAAAACCCCTACTTGAGCCATCCATCCCCATTAGCTATCATCCTATATCTCCCTTGCTTTTTGTGGCTAAACTTCTTGAGAAGGTCATCTACAGTGGATGCCACCACTTTCTTTCTTCTCACTCTGTCCTTAACTCTTTGCAATTCAACTTCTGACCTGACCTTTCCACTGAAGCTGTTCTCTCCAAAGTTACTAATGTTTTCTCAGTTGTGAAATATCTCAATCCTCATCCTTCTTCTCAAACTGGATGATTTACAAACATCTTAAACTCAATGTTTCTAAAAATGAACTTATTCTAGTCTCCCTCCAAACTCATTCCTCTTCAAAACTTGCTCTGTTAAGGGTACCACCACCCTCTCAGTCACCCACATGTCATCCTTGACTTTCTCAATCTCTCTTAACTCTCATGTCCAATCAGTGGTCTAGTCCTATCTGTCTTCATAGCATCTCTCCTATATGCCCCATAATTTCTTTCTTCTGGAGCTACTACCACTCTGTTGCAGACCTTGATTTCCTCACCCCTGAACTACTAGTTGGTCTCCCTGCCTCAAGTCTCTACCCACTCAAGTTTATCTTCCACTCAGCTATCAAATTGATCTTCCTAAGGCTGTTGTTTGTCCTTCATTCTCAAGGAGAACCATGACATCAGGAAGGTGATGTCATCACTTGCATGTAAATTGGATTTAAGTGAGGAGGGGCTGTGAAAAGTCAGCAACCTCACTTTCTCCTCCAGAACCATCTGGGTTTACGTGACATGTTATAAATCAGGACAACTAGACATGGCCCTGGATGCAATGGGAGACCTTGGCCTTTTAAGCTAAGACCTTTTCCCAGTCTGAGTTTGACTCTGGCAATTCCTATTCAGTGATTAAGACAAGGTAAGAAATAAGGCAAAGAATGACCTCTTTTACCTAATCAAAAAAATCAATCTGGGTGGGGAAGACCCTTAGGGTTTCTGGCCAAAACAAAAAGAGTTGACATTTACATTCATTCTGAGGCATCAAGGGACAAATAATGATTATGTGGGTTTTGGACTGGGACCTGTTTTAGGGCAATCTATGAGAGCCAGAGTGATTTGGGTTTAAGGCATACATTAGAAGTATATATAAGGAGTGAAGTACAACACAAAATGGGTGATATCACTATGTAGTTTTAACAATTATTTAGAATTTCTAACATCAACCATCCCCACTCAATTTCCCATAATTTTACTGTGGAAAAGGAGAATTGTTTATCTATTTATATGTGTGGAAAATGTAACACAAAATAAAAGCCCTTTTCTAACAATAGAGAAATAAAATTAAGCTTAAAATACATAAAAGGTAGGTGGCAACTTGATAACAAAATAGGATTTGATTGTTCAGTGGAGCTTTTTTGTGAGACTGTAAACTGTTAGGAATTTAAACTTAAAAAAGCACAGGATCAAGAACTGAAAGGGACCTTATTGATAATACTCTCCCTGCATTTAGTTCTACTGTTAATTTTGAACAAGTTACTGAACCACTCTCAACCTTATCTTCCTAAAGTGAAAATATGAACATATTACCCTTTTATTTATAAAACTCTAGTAACTCCCTCTTTCCTGCAGGATCAAATACACAGTCCTTTATTTGGCTTTCAAAGTCATTCACAGCCTGACCCCTTCTTACCTTTCCAGTTTTCTTGTATTTTATTCCCCTCTATCTACCATGTGATCCAGTGGCATAATCCTTCTTTCTGTTCCTCACACAGTGTTCCATCTGCTGACTCTAAGTGTTTTCACTGGCTCTCCCCCATGCCTCTCTACTTCCTAGCTTCCCTAGATCTCTTCAGTCTCAATTAAAGTTCCACTTTTTGCACAAAATCTTTCCCAGATCTCCTTAATCTTACTTCCTTTCTCCTGAGACTACCCCAATTTATCCTGTATGTATCTATTTCTATATCTATCCATCCATCCCTCTGTCTGTCTGTCTATCTATCCATCTATCCAACCATCTATCCATCTATCTATTCATCTATCTGTCTATCTGTCTATCTATCCATCCATCCATCCAACCATCTATCCATCCATCTATTCATCTATCTATCTACCTATTTCTCCATCTAGCTATCTTTCTGTCTAATTTTTTACAAAGTTTATTGCATGTTTGTTGTCTCCCCCATTGGATTGTAAACATCTAAGAGACCAGGGACTATTTTTTTTTACTTTCTTGTATCTCCAGTACTTAGCATATAGTTGCATGTGGTAAGTGCTTAATAAATGCTACTTGACTGACTTCTTATGCCACCAAACAAGTCCCTGGAAAGTCCTCCACGGAGGTAGGGATGATAAATCAGTGCAGTGGAATCTATATATAGAGCCTAAGGTAACATGATGTTGATGGCCTCGTTTTAACCTTCTCCAGAGCACGTCTGCCATTTGCATGTGATCTGATGAGATCAGAATGGAGAACCAGGATGGGGAAAGTTGGCAAGGCCACTGTAGGGAAATCTTTGCACTATCTGCTCCTGGGACACATGTGCTCCTGACCACAAGTACATCACTGAAGCATATGAGCTTCATATTAAATTGAGACTGATTTTGTTCACATCTCTTAAGCTGTGTGAGGCCTTGGAGAACTCCCACCTCTCAGCTGATGAGGTATACTCAGGGTCTTTCTATCCAATCCTTTTGCTCATTTGGATTTTGTTAGAGATAATAGGTTACTGGATCAGCCCAGGGAACAACATCCCCAAAAGCCAGGAGGTCAGCTCTGCAGGTAACTCCAAACTTAAGGAACAAGTGCTGGACCAATCCTTGGGCAGAATGCCTAACCAGCTGCTAGATTCATCTAAGGCTGTTGTTCCCTTAGTGGATTTGACTCTCTTGAGCTTTAGATATGGGAAATGCCAAAGGCTTGGCTTCTCTGAAGCTGACATCTGTAGAGCTGATTTCTTCCAGTTCTCCCTTTTTTTTTTTTTGTACAGTGACAACGTTCTGAAGGTCAGATACTTTTATGTGTCCCAGTGCATTACTCTCAAGATTTCCACTCTCCCAGTAATGCAGCCATGCCCTTTGTATCTGAATATCCCAGCTATTTAATTGACTTGATTTTCTGTCCCACCAGCTCATGTTCTAGGGTGTTAGTTTCCCCCGAATGATACTAAGCAGTTTTAGGAAATGCTGATACAAAACTGTAGCAATTTTACCCAATTTGTTCCTGACAAAGAACTCTCTTCAAAATTGAGTTGGCTTCCTTTCTTTTGTTCGAAACACTGGTAAACACAATTAGCCTCATTAACCCTGGTTTCTATTTCATAACTGAGAATTAGCCTACAATCGCTGGTTTGCTGGAAAGCACAGTTGTAATTAGTCTTTAACAGACTGATATGAAAAATCTGTCTCTTCTTTAATTTCTCTGACATCTCAGTGCATACTAAAACATGTCTGAACTCTCTGGAGCTGGCACCAGAGACGGAAATAAAAATAAAGCGGGACTGAAGATATAAATTAGGGATCTCATGCTGAGACATGAAAAGCAGATATCCTTGTGCACAGAAATCTGAGACTAGTGGGACATCAGCTGAGGAGGTAGATAGAAACTCCAGAGCCTCATTTTAGCATTGCCCCTGGCATACACTAAGACCCTGCTTTGTGATCCTGGTGTTTCACTAACCAAACCAACCAGTTGTTTGCAAAAAGCTTCAGCAACATGGCCTCTTTCTCCATTGGCATAGGTGGGGGAAAAACACTGATGTCATTCCTTGAAATAACCTGAAATCCACGTCTACAAAGGGATTCATTATTAGCAATAGCTTTAAGGGACAAAATAAAATGCAGGAAGTCTTGGCAGTCAGTCATTTTTTTTTTTTGAGGTTTTATTGTTAAAATAACTTGTCCCCCTAGATTTCAGTTGATTTTCATTAGGTAGCTATAATAATAAATAATAACAATTAGCATTTATAAAGCTAGCTAGGTGGCACAGTGAATAGAGTTCTGGGTCTGAAATAAGGAAGATCTGAGTTCAAATCCAGCCTTAGATACTTATTGTCTATGTGACCCTGAGAAAATTACTTAATCTCATTAGCCTCAGTTTTCTCATCTATTAAATGAGCTAGAGAAGGAAAGGGCAAACTACTCCACTATCTTTGCCAAGAAAACTCTACAAAAGGGTCAGGAAGAGTTAGATACTCCTAAAAAATCACTAAGCAACTTTAACATTTACAAAGAACTTAACAAATATTTCATTTTATCTTCACAACGATTCTAGGAGGTGGATGCTAAAAAGCAAGAAAGATGGGATAAGGCATAAGTCCAGGAAATAGGAACTCTGCATGACCATTATCCCTTTGGTCAGACAAAAGGAGAATGAAGAAGTTTCTTTTCCTTAAGGAAAAAAAAAACTGATAATCTTCAGGTAAAGGTGTATCATTGTCTTAGAAACAGAGGATTCATGTAGTGGCAAGTGCGCTGCATGTAGAATCCAAGGACCCAGAGCCTTGTGACTTTGCATTATTAGCCTTGTGACTTTGAACTTGACTTTCTGAGCCTCAGTTTCCTTGGATGTAAAATGGGAGCAATAATATTTGTATTACCTATCTTACAGGAGGACCTTGTAGATCAAACAAGATAATGGGCAGGGGGCATGGGGGGAGAGGGGGGAGAAATGCCTAGTATCCCTAAAGCACTATTTAAATGTAATCTGTCATGATTACATTGAGGGAAGATGAACTGAATTAGCTTAGTCCACATCTCAGCACCTAAGAACTAATCCAAACTAGATGGTACCAATTAACATGTCAACCAAAATGACCCTGCATGGATCTCTGTCAGTCCTTAAAATTATTTCCATCAAACCCTAATGGTCCAGTCCTTTTCATAGATAGATGGATAGATGTATAGATAGATAGATAAAGATATAGATATGTAAAATGGATAATCACACCTTCCTCACTTACTCGCAAGGTTCCTTGTAGAGTTTTTAGGATCGAGTGGGATATGTCTGCAAAATGTTTGCAGACTTTATGGTACAATATAAATTGTGAGCTATTGTTACTGCATTTGTACATGTGTTATCTGCTATTGCTATTGGACATGTAAAATGAGTAAGGCCTAATAAAAACTTGGTGAGGCAGCCAGGCCTATCCATGGTGGAGAGAGGACTGATCTTGGATTCAGGAAGTTCTGAGCTTAAGTCCCATCATTGAATTATTGTGGCTGAGCAGCCTTAGACTGGTCACTCAAACTCCCTGTGTCTCTAGGCAGCTGCCTAAAAATTGAAGAGCAGATGCTTTGATAGAGGCAATTTTCTGACTGGGATTTCCCCCACACCAAAGAATTCACTGAACTGGACAAATTACAATAATAATTTAATAAGAAAACACTAGAAATTGTACACTACTGCAGTTTGCAAAAAGTTACTGCCTACTGAGTATCTAGGGGAAAAAAACATGATCAAATGTCTTACTGTCTTTCATAAATTAAGAGATTAGAAATGCCTGGATTGCAAATGCATAAAGATGGGGATTAGGCCTGTGATTTCATTGTTATAGGAAACTCCCAGATAAGAAAACTCCCTTCACCAGTACAGGATGGCACCTTTTCTGCAATTTGGACTCTTTAAGTGTCATTTAGAGCAATAAGAAGTTAAATAATTTCCTCAAGGTCACAGAGAAAGTATGTGTCAGAAGAGAGACTTGAAGAGTCTTAGAAGTTTCAAGTCTGTTTCCTCTAGCCATCATACCATACTGTCTTCTGAATAAAAACTATGACTATAAACCTCAAAATATCCTTGAGAGTTCAACAAATAAATCATACTGGAGCCAAAATAATCCAGACAAAATTATTGCCCGGATATAACACTGACCCATAAAAAAATGCAAGAATCAAAAAGTTAATAGATGTCACCATATGGAATACTCATGAACTCCAAATGTGTAATGAAGAACTCTCAAAATACAGAGACCTAAAAGAAGAAATCAAAACCAGGTGGGGACAGAATAAAGTACATATGATTCCTATTGATCTATTCTGAAACTGGCCTGAAGATGCTTTCCTTGAGTCTATAGAAGATGTGCTTACAGCCCATTATTTTTATTCAAATACAAAAAGCAATCATTTTATTCATCTGTACAATAGTCCTTTAAACATTAACTATAATAGGGCAATAGTAGGATAGCAACTTGTTCCCAGATTGTTTTTATCTTAACTCCGTCTAAGTTGAGAGGATTTAATAATAATAATCATAATAGTAACAACAATATTGATTTCTATTGAGCTTTAAGCTTTACAAATCACTTGTTAAAAAGAAAACGCAGCATTTGGTCCTCAATATAATGTTTACTTTGCAAAGAAGGAAACAGACTCAAAGATTTCTACCCCTCACCCACCATATTTAAAGTGCCAAAGGCAGGGTTTGAATCAGATCTTTCCTAACTCAATATCCAAAAGTATTTGCATTCTCTCATCAGAAAAGGAAGTAGATTCTATGTTCTCTCCTTCAGTTACTCCTTAATCTGGAGTTTAAGAGACCTTTATAACCTTGGGCAGATAATTTGACTTCCCTGGTCTCAGTTTCCTCATCTGTAAAAGGAATGGTTTGAAATAAATGCTAAAGTCTCTCCTAGCTCCAAAACTGTGTCACGATCAATTCAATGACCAGTCATGATCCCAATGAACCAATGATGAAGCACAGTTCTCACTTCTTGACAAAGAAGTGATGGTCTTAGAGAGCTGAAGAAGACACATTTTTGGATATGGGTAATGTAGGGATTTGTTTTGCTTCAGTATGAATATTTGTTGCAAGGGCTTTGTTTTTTGTTTGTTTTACCAGTGAGGTGGGGTAGGTGTGAAGGAGAGAAAATAGATTTTCATTAATTGAAAAAATAAAATATAATTTATAAATACATAAATAAAACCATGTGATGCTATCTGACTCTATATCCAGTAAACCCAATTTTCTCTACCTATCTCAAATGACTTCTCAATTTCCTGCCTGCACCATAATTTCTTTTCTTCCTTCCTTTTTGCCCTCTTGTCCTTCCCTTAAATGTTCTTTTAATTTCTCAGTTGTTTCTATATAAACCTAAAAGGCTGCCCCCAACCAATCCTCCCTGTCCCCCAGGGTACATGAATGTGTTCAAGAGTTCACATCTCTCCCTCAGTAAGGGCGTCAGACTGGAAGGCTGTGAAATGAAGCTGAGCTGTTCTGTCCCGTTGCCCACGCTGCAAATGAGAAATCTTATAATTCAAAGGGGAAGTTCTCTTGTGTTACTGTTCTGCTCTTATCATGCCCAGAACCAATGAAATAAAATAGCAACTCAGTGAGGAAATAATCCAGGGCAATAAAGTATTTTTATTAGGCACCGAAGGCATTTGATACAAATAAAGTAATGATAGCGGAAATTAATATTATTTCCTCTTTGCTCTTTGCAGAGACACTCATCTGAATAGCAAAGTCTTTGACCCACCTTCTTTATTCTCTTGTTTGTTGTCAGGGCAGAATGATAGCTTCAGGAATGTTCAATTTGGGCCTCAGATTACTGCCAGCCTCCTGATATTTGCAGCTGGTTTTAACCTTTTCTTTGACAGCTACCAAAGGAAAGTTGCATTTTAGAACCATTCCACTCACCAAGAAACTGTTCACACAGGAACACTGTTTGTCTGAACAAAAAGCCGCTTTTTTCTATCTCTTACTTACCCCCTCCCAGTGGCCCCCAACCCACCCTTTTCCTCTGGTTTCTGGTCCTTTGGTTTTTAGCAAGAATCACTTCTCTGGTAGTAGGAGGAAGAAGTGTAGGGGTGGTGGTTTCTGACATCTGTGAATTCAGAGATAGAAGCCTCTCCCTTTTCCTGCCATTCTGCTTCTTCAAGTTGCATTTGGGTAATTAAGCACAAAAAAGTTCACTTTGTACGTTGACAGTGCCAAGGAAAAATTGGGTGACAATAAGGCAAAAAATGAAACCAAAGTAGTCAGAAGGTAGGAAGTTAAAACACTGAAGGTTTTTCTTGCTTTGTTTTGGCTTTTGTTTGTTTGTTTTTACCAGCTGGACTAGAGCTATTAAAAAAAAAGGTTTCTCTTAACTTTGGTCTCACTTAGAAAGAGAACTGATCTCTTGGTTTCTGAATTTTGATGAAATTGCAAACTTGTCTCAGTTGAAACATCTGTGCTCATCTGTGCTTCCAATTCTGTGTCCTACTACCAAGTCATCATAGTTTCACTGTCAGTGATTACTCTAAGACCATGTCCAGAGGCATGAGCTTGAAGCAGATGTGGAGGGAAAGATAGGGTTGTATCTATTCCAGCAGCCAGTTAATACTGTCGGGGGGGGGGGGGGGCGGGCTAGGATCAGTATTTCCCTGGCTCCACTACTCGGGGGGCACTGACTCAGAATGACCAAATCTTTTGATTGCTTTCAATTAGACTCTTTGTTTATGGACCCGGTCTCTCTCTGAAGCAATCCTTTCAAGTTATTCTCATTGCAATTAAAATTTTAGAAGGACCAGACGCTGGACTGGAGGGGCAGAATGATGGAATGAAAAGAAAGCCTGCCTCAGAGTTAAGAAGACCTAGTTCAAGTCTCGCTTCTGAGACCTATTGACTGTGTGAGCCTGGGGAATTCACTTAACCTCTCAGTGCCCCTAAGCAACTGGGATACTACAGAATGCAGAAAATGTGTAGATCTGCAGTGGCAAAAGAAGTTGCCTTAAGTTCCCAACACGAGTGAAATTATACATATGGGCCAAAAAAGGAAAAAAAAGACACCATGCTTAGAGAAAGAGTTCTTGATTTTAGACAAATTAGGCTATTTTCTGTACTTTTTTACCTCCTTGCTATTGCTCATGCATATCCTCCCTCTGGAATGCCAGCCCTCCCCAATCTCTCCCTATTCAAACCCCATCCATTCCTCAAAGCTCACTTCCATATCTGCTTCCTCCATGGAGCTTTTCCCATAAATCCTGGTGAGAGTATTCTCCCTGTCCTCCGAGAGGCAGTGTAGTGCATTTGATAGAGCTCTGAATTTGGAGCTAGGAGACCTGGATTGTAATATTGCCCCTGACACTGATTAATTGTGTGACCTTGGGTAAGTAACTTCATCTCCCTAAGACTCAATTTCTATTTCTTTAAAGTGCATATTACATTACCTATAGTACTTGCCTTACCGAACTGTTAGGAGGTTCCAATGAGTTAATGTATGTAAAAGGGCCTTAGAGATATCTATTATTGTTCTGGCATTTCTTGCACTTTATTTTGTAATATAGAACAGTAACTCTAAAATCTTATCTCACCTAGTAAACCAGGCTGACTTAGACTCCATGAAGCTCTCTTTGATCTAAGAAGTCGGAAGTGATCTCTCTTTTCTTAATTCCTACAGCTCTATTGTCTGAACTACTCACATGGATGCTTTTATGTGGTTTTTTAGGTTCATGTCTTAACTTCCCAACTAGACAGTATACAGAAGCCTTGTCTCCCTCATCTTTGTATCTTCTACTATACCTAACACATATGGGTGCTTGATGAGTATTTGTTGTCTGATGAATGAGTAATTGAATACTGGCTCACACAGGACGGGAAAATAGACACACAGAAATGCAGAATTATAGAAAAGCAAAAGATTCTGTGTTCTATCACTTGGCCTTGAGGGTCACTTCTCTAAACATAGGGTTTACCTGTTTACCCCTCCCATTCATAGAATAATGACAATTATAATAAAAATAATTATTACTCTGACATGTATTGGGATCTATCACATCCAAATTCTCCTTTTCTGTTTTGGAAAATAGAAAATAATTACCTCATCCTTGACTTTGCTTTGTCTGGTCCTGCCATGCTTTGCCCTTTGACCACTGGCCACAAAACAAGTAAAACTCTTTCTCTCACCTGAATTTATACTTTCTTAGTATGTAGGAATCTTGGTTTCTCTCTCATCCTGCTACCTTTCCTTGCTAAGGTTTAGCAAATAGGGAAAAAGAACCACATGGCAACTTCGAGGAATCACCATGTCTCAATCCTCCAAAGCCCCTACCTTATACCCATGACCAATGGTACTACACTGAGAATTGTGTTAAGTACTGAGGAGACGAATTCAAAACACAGAAGGTTCTTACCCCAGAGGAGCTTATTTTATAATGGGGAGAAAAAAATAATGTATTGGGGGGAGTGTTGGCCAGTGAAAAGAACTAGGAATGCAGTTGATAGACCTTGAGTTGGGAAAACCTGAGTTCAAATTCAGCCTCAGATACTTACTAGCACTGTGACCCTAAGCAAGTCACTTAACCTTTGTCTGCCTCAGCTTTCTAAATTGTATAATGAGGATAACAATAGAATTTATGTCATAGTTCTGTTGCAAGGATCAAATGAGGTAATATTTGTAAAGTGCTTGTCACATAATAGTCATTTAATAAATACTTATTTTCTTGCCTCATAAATTTCGACCGCCATTCTTCTTTCAATTTCTTTGGTCTGGGAAGTCACAAAGATGGTTAATGGAACAAGTAGGTAGCCCATTGATACATCCTTGGGGATAAGTATAGTGTCAGGGAAGAAAATTATTGGGGTGAGTATCAATAGAGAGGGTGAGATGAGAATGAGGAATGTAGAGAAGGCCCGTTTGGTAGGAAATTGACTATTTTAGATAAAACTGGAAGTTAGGTTCAAAGGGTCATGAATGCCAGGATGAGGTTATACCTTAGTATAGTTTTCTCCAAAAAGGGGATAGTCATTGGAAATATCATAAGATTAATTGAAATCATGGGGCTTATGTCCAACATAACCACATCTACCCTTATCCCACAAAAATCCTCCACTCCACCCCTATGCAAGTTTCAACCATCTCCCCTTTGGAACTGGGATTTAACTAAAGACTCCCAGGCACCTACAGTAGAAGCAATGCAGGTGCCACTGGGGCAAAACATATGAATAGCTTCCCAATTTTTCTCACATAATTCTAGATTCTTCATAAGGTTTTTAACTTTTAAAGTGTCTTAAACCAAATACTTAAAATATTTTCTTTATATGATCTATAACATTTCATAATAATACCTTACATTTTTACACCAATTCAAGGCTTATAAACGTTTTTCCCCCCTCACAACAAACCTGTGAGGTAAGTTGTGCAAGTTTTATTAATTATCCCCATCTTACAGTTCCAGAGATTGAAGCTCAGAGAAACTGACCTACACAAGGTCACACAGCTAATACCAGAGTTAAGCTTTGGCTGGCTCTCCTGACTGCAAGCCCAACATTTCACTATATCAGGCTTTCTTGTCCAGCTCACATTCTCCATAAATATTCACCAGCTTGAAATGGTGATTCTAATTCTTCATTTGCAATCATCATTTAGCAGAAGTGGGCTGTTTTTGCCCCCCTTTCTTCCTGAGCTAGAGCAGTTTTCTATTTCTCATCAGTAAGATGAAGAACCTAATGTGTTCCTACTATTATTGTTAGATAAAACTTCCCATTTGGGAAATCCCTTTCTTTCCTCCATCCATGTTTACTCTTTCTGTTATCAAAGTAGTATTCCTACTATTGGGTGCCTGCCTATAAAGTGAGCACAGTTCTGAGGCAATTCCTTTCTTGTCATTAGGCACCCCCTAAATCCCTAATGAATTTTTAAACAGTGAATCTTTATGTTTTTCCTCCTCACTTCCAGAACACTAGGCTATGGACTCGCTGGCCCTGATGCTCCATCAATCTTCAGGAGCTATATAATCTCTTTATCACCAGCTAGGGTATGATCCTGTTCCATCTGTATTTTTTTCCCCTTCTGAAAATTGGGTTTCTGTCTCTGGTCCTCTAGCCTTTCCCATGAACACTCAGGCACAGAATTCATTTCAATTTTCTGCAATCTCACTTTCTTCTACCAATAAATAACCCAGCTATCTTTGAGACGCCCTACTGACCTTTTGCTTCTAATATACTTGAAAAATTCTTTTCTTTTTTTCTCTGCTTCCTGTGTGATCTTTCTTTCGTCCTTTAGTTTGGCTTCCTTTGCTCAAATTTTGCACTTTTAGCTTTCTTCCTTACATCATTTCCCTAAGTTCCTCTTCTCTTCTTTATATATCTCTGCTTATCCTTCCCTGCACCTTCTTAATACCTTTTTCACTCTCCTTCCCACAATCATCCCTACCATCTGGCCTGTTTTTGTTCCTAGGGTATTTTGTACCTGGTTCTGTGCAGCATGTGTGGATCTGTATAAGGCCTGCTTACCTCTGTTTGGTGTCTTTTGTTTCCCCTTGCCAGGAATCAATAGGGCATATCCATTACTTACCCTATTTTTCCAAAATGTTTTGTTTTTCTGAAATGGGAAGACATTTCTTTATCTTTATCATTTTTCTTTCTCTTCCTTCCTTTTTTTCTTTCTCTCCTTTCCTCCCTCTCTCCCTTTTTTTCCTTTCTTTCTCTTTAATTTTTCTTTCTTTCTTCCTTCTTCCCTTCCTTTCCTTCCTTCTTTTCATCCCTCTCTCTTTTCTTCTTCCCTCCTCTTCTTTTTTCCTTTCTTCCCTCCTTTCTTCCTTTTTTCCCTCCCTCCCTTCCTCCCTAATCTTCATTTCCACCCCCACCAGGCTAGGCCAGTTCACTTCTCCTTAGGAAGCCTGATAAGTCTCTGCTCCCAAAGACTCATCATACTGTATTAGACTACACAAGAAGACAGCTGAAGGACGTTTCAGGTACAACAACCCATGATTTTGCCTCCTAATTACACATTACTGCCCAGCATGCACTCTATGCTCTGGCCAAACTGGTCTTTTTGGTGTTTCTCATACATTACACTTCATTTTCCTTTGCTTCCTATGCCCAGTAGACCTCCCGCTTTTTATCACCTCCACCTCTTGGAATTTCTGGGCCACTCCAAGACTCAACTCAGGTGTCACCTTCTGCATGGAGCCTCTCTGGTCCTCCATGCCAGCTGGTTCCTCCCACTGGTCCCTCTATTCCATGAGGTAACTTTGTATCTATTTTCTTTATATTTTGTGTAAATCTCTCTCCTTCCCTCCCCACCTCTCTGTGTCCTCCCCATCATCCTCCCTCTTCTCTCCTTCCCTCCCCCCCATCTTCCTCTCTCTCTTTTTCTCTCTACACACACATACACACACAAATATACACACACATACACGTTGTGGATATTGTCTCCAATTAGATTTAAGTTGCTTGAAGGCAAGAACTATTTCACATTTTTCTCCTATTTGTACATTCAGCAGGACCTAGCATAAGCACTTGGCACAAAGTAGGCCCTTGTCTGCTTGTTGATTGATTAATTAGTAGTAATTATCAGCCAAGATGAAATTGCTCAACTCTAGGAGGTGACCTAGAATTACATGTGTCATTTCTTTCTTTTTTTTTAAAACAATTGGGGTTAAGTAACTTGCCCAAGGTTACATGGGGCCAGTTTTTTTGTGTGGGTGTTAAGTATCTGAGGCCAGAACCAATCCCAGGTCCTTCTGACTCCAGGGCCAGTGCTCTTACTCACTGCACCACCTAGCCGCCCCTACATGTGTCATTTCTACCTTTCCATCAGTCTAATTCCATTTCCTTTGCATATAGAAAATGCTCACTAATTCTTTACTGAATTGGATTATTTTACATAAAGAGCTACTTCTGCCAGTTGAAGATGAGTACTCCAGGTACCCTTAGGGGCATTCAAACACAGGGCACATAAGTGAAGAAGGTAACAATGTTCAGGTGGCAACTCTAGGGAAAACACATGAATACAGCCCTTGCAGAACAGACTTCAGCAGGATACCAGCTGGTGACTGAGCTTAGCCAAATTCTCTTCTGCCATGGAAGAATGAGGAGCAGAGCAAGTTAAGGGTGTGGAGGAGTTGGGATGGTCTTTGATCAGTCAAGCTGATGCTTGATTTGGGTTGTCCCGAATTCAATAACTTGAGTGCTAGCTCCTTAGGGCTTCCTGGTAGGTCTGCTGATTTCAAAAGAATTCCCAGCAGATTTATCTTCTGTCTGTAGTATTCCGTGGAGGAAAAGGCCTCCACAGTGCAACTCGTCCTGTCTGTCTGGGTTTGGCAGAGCAAGTAATGTGGATGCCAGGTTAGTGTTGTCACTCAAGAAAAGAACTAGTGATGGGACAAATACCCTCATACTCTGCTGCCTTCAGTGTATCTGAAGCATCTGACTAAGGGTCTCCCTTTTCCCTGAGGATACTTCCCACTACAAAGACCTTTGTCTCTGACAATTTCCCCCCCAATTTATTCAATCCTTCTGGGAAATAAATTTCACTATTCTCCTTTCAAATCCATAAGCTTATTAAATTTTTTATAATGGGGGCATCTAGGTGGCGCAATGAGTAAGAGCTCTGGCCTCGGAGTTGGGATGACCCGGGATCGAATCCGGCCTCAGAAAATGAGCACCCACACATAAATAATGACTAGCCATGTAACCTTGAGCAAGTTACTTAACCCCAATTGCTTAAAAACATTTTTATAATAAACTAAATAATTATCAACGTAAGCAATAAAATATACAAAGAACAAAAGGGAGGTTTGACATGATATTGTGATATTCTGTTATGTATGTTTGTTTTAAGTGTATCAAACTTAATAAGTTGGTAACAACATTGTCTGGTTTGTTATTTTTTGGTGTAACCTGTTGGCCTACCACCCCAGGCTCTGTGAATACCCATGCTCAATCTTAGGGGAAGCTTTGGAAAATTATGTCTCTTTGGCTCATTTTGCCTCCACCCAGCGTATTTCTAGGAAAATCTCTGAATATAGCTCATGCCTAGCACAAATGTAGATAAAAAGGTCCTTAGTTCCCATATGAGTACTCAAGATAACAATGCATATATCAAGTATAGGACAGCCTTCATCCTACTCCACAAAAAATGTAAAAATCAGATAGAGGATTAACAATCTCCCATAAACAATAAATATAATTCACTTCCCTCTCTGATGAATTCCACCTTTCCCAAGTAATTTACATAGATGCCTAACTACCCTGAGGGCTTAGACTCTCATGAAAGGGAAAATACTCGGGGCTGTTATATAGGCAACCCCCCAACATTCTAGTAAGTCTGGACCTTTCATCCTAGGAAGATATAAAGACATTTGGTTTTATAAACTATCTTAAGGATTAGAACTCCGTGGGTTGGATAAAAGAACTTGGGTATTCTAAAGACACAGATTATTTCTTATCAGAGCCAAAGTATCCTTTATAGAGGGCTCAACATCCCAGCCATTTCTAACCATCATCATCATAATCTTCCCACTCCACCCAAAAAACTCATCACGAGGAAACTCATCATCAGAGATATTGCCTGGGCTTTGGTACTCACACCTCATCACTACTCTACCTTCAGTTGCTTCTGCCCCTCTGATTGGAGGGCTGGAGGTAGAGCAAACAAACTCCCATAGCCTCCAGTTATATAAAGTTCAATGTTGCAGACAGTTCTTCATTTGCCACCAGTAGCTCTGCTTGGTTTCAACCCCACCATCATCATGCCCCTGTGCCTGGTACCCTCTGTCTCCCTCCTTCAGCTCCCTTTTATATGTACCCCTGGCACTGAGCACAGTGCTTGGCACTTAGGCATTTAATAGATGTTTATCATACTGTATCCAAATAACTCATAGTAATGCCAGAGGCCTAAGTCCAAATCTTTTTGCTTATTGATGTCATGACTTTAGCCCTTTCATTCTCCTTTTGCTTCAAGAGACTAAGACTTTTCTAGGAACATATCTTCTTTCCCTAAAAGCCTAGGTTCTAAAACTTTCACATTTAGGATTGCTAAAGAGGTAATTCCAAGCCTGATATTATTAAGGAAATCCCTCTTGCTAGAATACTGGATCTTGGGGTTGCACTCCCTAGGGAATCCCTCCTTTTCCATTTAGAAAGCTGGTGTTTCAGAACTCCCAGGTCACTACTTCAGGAAAGTCTGGGAACTCCCATTATATGGTTAAGTGGAACCCTTTTTCTTGGCTTCCATGTCTCTAGTTGAAAGGTCATATCCTCTAGCTGACCAAGGCTAGGGCAGGAACCTGGGGTCCCATAACTGTCTTCTCAAGCCTCATGAGTTAGAACACATAAGACTTCCATATGCTTCAGTCTCATCAGCTGGTCACTCAAGAAAGAAAAAAAAAGGCAAAAAATGACTAAGTCTATAACAAAGATTCTCTTTTATAGGTCAGCAAAAGGGATAGTGATGATTCTGGCAGCAACAGCAATCTTTTTTTTTTCTTTTTGGAGGGCAATTGGGGTTAAGTAATTTGCCCAAGGTCACACAGCTAGGTTTTTGTTTGTGTGGGTTAAGTGTCTGAGGCCGGATCCAAACTCAGGTCCTTCTGACTCCAGGGCCAGCGCTCTACTCACTGTGCCACCTAGCCACCCCAGCAATAGCAATCTTAATCTATTTGCCCAGAACCAGGTACCCACACTACTTCCTAGTCATCTCCATACAATCCTGCCTCATGAACACTACCACTCCCAGATCCATTTTAAGTATTGTTTTTACTTGGTACATAGTAAGTGCTTAACCTCTCTCTCTCTCTCTCTCTCTCTCTCTCTCTCTCTCTCTCTCTCTCTCTTCTCTCTCTCTCTCTCTCTCTCTCTCTCCCTCCCCCCCTCCTCTCTCCTCTCTCTCCTCTCTCCTCTCTCCTCTCCCCCCTCTCCTCTCTCTCTCTCTCTCTCTCTCTCTCTCTCTCTCTCTCTCTCTCTCTCTCTCTCTTCCTCTTCTCCCTCCCTTCCTTTCCCCTCCCTTCTCCTCCTCTTTTCTGTTCTTCTTTCTCTCTCCCTCTTCCTCTCTGTCTGTCTATCTGTCTCTCTCTCTGTGTCTCTGTGTCTTTGTCTTTCTCTATGTCTCTCTTTCTCTTCTGGTTATAACAATTGGACCAATTGTGTCAACCCTAATAGGCTCTCTCCAGGAAATTGTCACTAGTTGTGGTTCACACCCTCTACAGAAAAAAATGCAATCAAGATCCCAAACAAAGGCTCACCACCCCATAAGCTCATTAAATTAATCAAGGCACTACCCTGATCAACCCCCTACCTACTTTTGCTGACTTTCAATTTTCAGTGCTAACCAGAAAGGAGCATTAGCATAAACACCAAAAAGCGCTTCAAAAAGCTGGGAGCTTCCCTCTTTGCTCCAACAATCTCTGAGTTCCAAATGTTCATGAAGATGATGCAAATGCAATATTGCTGTCTTACAAACAACCAAAAGCAACCTATTAATAGAACATCTTACATTTATAGAGCTCTTATATTTAACAAAACACTTTCACACACTTTTCCTCATTCAAGTCTTGCAAAAATATATTTCTATGAAGTAGAAATATTTACACAGAGAATTTCAGAATTAAAAGAGACCTCAGAGGCTGTCCCATACCTGAACATGAGTCCTTTCCACAAAATCCCTAGCTAGAGGCCATTCAACCTCCGTGTGCAAACTTCCAGTTATGGAGAAAACTCTACTTCTTAAGCTGGCACAATACATTTCTTGAGGACTCATTTTTAGAGAATTTTTTTTTAGGTCAAAATATCCTTTTTTAATCAAATCTATTGCTATGAGTTCCACTTTAATTCTTCTTTCACCTAATAACCTTTCAAATACTCTCTTTGACAGGCTGAACATCCCCACTATTATTATCTCCATTTTACAGATGAGGAAACTGAGGCAGAGGTTGTGACTTATCCTAGGTCAGACAACTGGTAAGTATCTGAGGCTAAATTTGAACTCAGGTCTTCCTACTATCTACCGAGTCACCTAGACACTTAAGTATGGATTAAATATTTGCCTTACAAGCCTTCAAAACTCTCAAATTTTTTTGAGCATACTAGATCAAGCCATTCTTTCACAATCTTGTACTTCTGCAGTGGAATTTTTTTAAACCAATAATAGAGCTATACACTTATTTCTATAAAAAAGTGTTTCATTATTTTGAATTCTGAGTCTGTGATCCAACATGTTAGGATTTTTTCCTATCTTTATGCCATCTGCCATTTGGTAAACATGTTTTTATCCAAACCAAAGAGAACAATGGTGAGTTACACAGGAGAGATTCCTAGGACACTCCACTAAAGTCTTCACATCGATTGACAAAGATCCATTGAGGACCACTCTTCTGGTCTTGGCTAGCTGTGATTGACCCACTGTACTGTGTCTTGCCATCCCATCCACAAGATCCTTAGCCATAATCCAGATATGTTAATGTCTCCCACATTCCCCTGGTTTGCCCATTGGTAACCCTATCAAAAAGGAAATGTGTCTATTTAGGAGTAACCTGTATTTGATGAAGCCATGCTAGCTCTTAGTAATCACACCTTCTTTTTCTAAATACTCACAATGCATCCCTTTTGTCAGCTGGTCAATAAGCATTTATTAGGCACCTATTATGTACCAGGCACTACGCCAAACCCTGAGGATACAGAGAAAAGCAAAAGATAGTCTCAGTTCTCAAAGAACTCATAGTCTAATGAAAGACAATGTTCAAACAATTATGTGCAAACAAGATAAATACAGAAGAAATTGGAGGTTATCAATAGAGGGAAGGCATTATTAAAAGGGATCCAAAAGAGATGAGATTTTTGCTGGAACTTGAGGGAAGCCAGGGAAGCTTAGAGGCAGAAATGAGGTAGGAGAATTTCAGGCATAGTTGGGGAATAGCCATCCCATCTCCATCAGTGAAAATTCACCAAATCAGAACATAGAGTGTCTTGTCTGAGAAATGGCAAGGACCCTAATGTTAGTAGATTGCAAAGTAATTTTTTCTGTCATGTCTGACTCTTCATGATCTCATTTGGGGTCTTCTTGGCAAAGATCCTAGAGTGGTTTGACATTTCCTTCTCCAGTTCATTTTATAGATGAAGAAACTGATGCAAACAAGGTTAGATGACTTACCCAGGGTCACACAACTAGTAAGTATCTGAGGTCAAATTTGAACTCAGATCTTCCTGACTCCAGGCTCAGCTCCACTGAACCACCTAGCTGTTCCATTCCATTCCCATTCTGTTGTTGTTTAGTCATTTTCCAGTCATGTCCACCTCTAACCCATTTGGGGTTTTCTTGGCAAAGACACTAGAGTGGTCTGACATCTCTTTCTTTAGCTTATATTATAGATGAGGAAACTGAGGCAAACAGTGTTAAGTGACTTGCCCAAGGTCACATAGCTATTAAGTCTCTGAGGTCAGATTTGAACTCAGACCTTCCTGACTCCAGGCTCAGGTCCACTGAGCCACCTAGCTGCCCAGAGATTGAAGAATACATGGGGATAAAAATATACAAGAAAACTAGAAAGGGGAAGGGGCAAGGTTTTGAATAAAGACCTATTGGAGGGCAAAACAAAAGATTTTATATATATTCCTGGGAGTGATAGGGAATCCCTAGGGTTAATGAATAAGTGAGTGGCATGTTCAGATCTTCATCTTAGGAAGATCCATTTGACACCTGACTAAAAATGGCCTCAAATGGGGAGAGATCTGAGGAAAGCAGATGTACCATTAGGCTATAGTCTATAGCAATATAGCAATAGTCTAAGAGTGAGGTAAAGAAAACCTACACCAAGATGGTGGCAGTGTTAGAGGAGGTAAGGGGGCATGTAAGAGAGATATCACAAAGACAAAATCACCAGCCCTTGGCAACAGGGAGAATACAAATGTGAGAAAAAGTTAGGAGTTGAGTATTATACCTACGTATTGAGCCTGAGTAACTAGGAAGACAGTAGTACCTTCAACAGTAATAAAAAAGTTTGTATGAGAAGAATATTTAGAGGGAAAGATAATGAGATCAGTTATGGACATATGGATTTTAAGATTTTTCCTGGACCTCCAGTTCAAGCTATCCAATAGACCAATGTACATGTGAGTCTGGAGGTTACAAGAGAGGTTAGTGCTGGATAATTAGATTTAAAAATCATTAGCCTAGAGAAGATAATCAAACCCATGGGAGCTAATGAGATTACCAAAATGGTACTACAGAGGAAGGAGAGAAGAAGGCTCAAGACAGGGTACTGTGGAATATGTACCATTAGTGGTCACCTTTAGTAATACTTTCCAGCATTTTGCTATCAATCAAAGTCAAGATCATCTAACTATGGTTTGCATACTTTTTGCTCTTCCCTCCTTTTATTATCAAGGCAACATTTACTAATCTCTGGTCTGTTGGCATCTTTTCTGTTTCTCACAATTTTTTCAGGGATCCCTGAGAGTGACTTAGTCATTAAAGCTGCCAGTTCAGGGGCAGCTAGGTGGTGCAGTGAATAGATCACTGGCCCTGGAGTCAGGATGACCTGAGTTCAAATCTGACCTCAGACACTTAACACTTACGACTTGTCGTGTGACCTAGGGCAAGTCAGTTAACTCCAATTGTCCTGCCTTCCCCCCTCCAAAAAAAAAAAAAAGCTGTCAGTTCTTTCACTACCCTAAAATGTGATTTATCTGGTCCTTATGACTTAAATGTATTGAGGGTATCTATTTTCATCTCCATTCTATGCACATTGAAATGGAGGTGCACAGAAATCCAAGGATTTGCCCAAGATCTCATAGCAAATTAGTGGTAGAACTTAGACTTGAAGTAGGTCTTAAGATTCCAAGCCCAGTGCCAAAGAAAGCATTTGATTTCCCTACCTACTTCTTTATACATATTCAGTCTCTTTATCTATTATCTCAAATACCTTTCAGTTTATTCTTGAGGGCTCTGAAAAATTTCATAGACACAGTTATTCCTATCTATGCATGTGGGAAGAACTAGGAGGCTGTATATCTCATGTATTTCTTTGATATGCCCTGAAGAGCATTCTACATTTCCTCAGAAGTCCTTAGGCATAGTAAGAATTTGTTCTTGGGTGTGGTAACATAAAGTGGGGCACAGGGAAACTGGGCTGCACCCTATGCTGTTATGCTGATTCCCTGGTCTCTGTTCAGTGCACTTTCACATTGTACAACTTGGGACATCTGTGTTTTCCAAATCAGTTTGTAGAAGTGGCACTTGAGTTGAGAGGGCAGGCGGGCCCTGGGACCTAGCTTTTGGCACAGATATCCAAGTTGTAAACCTCACACTAGCTTTCCCCGGAACAGGAAGGGAGGGACACTTTCGA
This sequence comes from Gymnobelideus leadbeateri, assembly GCA_011680675.1. NCBI lineage: Eukaryota > Metazoa > Chordata > Mammalia > Diprotodontia > Petauridae > Gymnobelideus > Gymnobelideus leadbeateri. The sequence continues at coordinate 57,701 of WOXC01004720.1, forward strand.
TGGCTGACAAGGGTGTAGCGCCAACACTCCCACTGAGGAATGAGCTTGGAAAGGAATCGTGCATGAAAACAACATTCATGCACACATGTTTTCAGTATGATTAGGACTTGGGAAGTTTGGGGGTGGGGATGGGAAGAGGTAAGAGAAACCTGTTCCTTATCCTTCCTCTTCTTACCCCTTTGTTGGCATCCAACATTTATTTCAGAGTTCTAGACCTTACTAGAAAATCATTATGAGGGAAGAGAGGTAGCTCAACCGAGAAAATAAAATGGGACCCTATGAACTGGCAGAAAGGAATCAATTCTCCACAAATGATCACTCCTGATCATATGCCTAGCATTGTTCTGGGAGTTGAGGAGCATTCCAGAAAGTTGCATTATCCTCCAGTTGGTAGGGACTGAAACGGTCATCAAACTCACACTGACATGTGGTCATCTAGGTTCCACTGGAAGACCTCCAGAGACAGGGAACTCTCTACTTTATATGGCAGCCTATTCCATTTATTAATATTTGTAATTGTCTTGAAGTTTTTCTTTAATTTAAACTAAAACATGTCTTTCTGTAACTTCCATTCATAGGTTCTAATTCTGCCCTCTAGCATGCGGCTTACAGACGTCCCCACACCCAACCTTAAAAATATTTAAAGGCCTCTATCTTGCCTTCCCTTGTTTTCTCTTCTTCTCTCTTAACATCCCAGGTTCTTTCAACTACTACATGGGTTGGTTTCCAGTCTCTTCACTGTCTTAGTCACTTCTTTTGAGGTTAAGTATGTTGTCGATCTTGCTTCTAGAATTCAGTATCCAGAACTAAACACAATATCCCCAAAGAAGTCTATTCAGGGTAGAATACAGGACAAAATACAATCCAACACACTGGAAATTTCTGGACATCTCTATCTATATTTGAAGTATATGAGGACTATAAAATATCATTCCAGAGTTAGTCAGTTCTCCCCATCCAAGGAAGTCTTCACTAGAGGATTGGATGACTCCTTTCAAGGGTTATTAATGGGGTAATTCCTACTCACCTGTGAGTTAAACTAAGTGAACCCTAAAGTCCCTTTTGACTTTAAAGGTCCATGATTCTATGACAATCCTTATCTCTCTAGATCGTAGAATTTAATAGAGGATAAAAGACCAAATATACATCTGGAAATTAAATATTCATATCTAAAAGCATATAATAAATTGTTTTTATGGTATCGCCTATTGGATTCTAAATAACCTCTAAATTTCCTTCTAATTTTAAATATTCCATGGGGAAAAATGCTAGATTTAACTACAGAAGATCTAGGTTTGAAACCTTACTTTTCTAATAACTCCTTGTGTGACCTAGAAAATGTCTTTTAACTTCTCTGGGTCTTAGATTCCTCATCTGCAAAATGAGAGGGTTGGACTAGAGGACTTTCCGGTCCCTCTGATTACCTCAGAGGTAACTTCTGGCTCTAAATCTAGGATCCTATGAACCTATGACCTAAAGGTTAAAGGAATTCAGAAACCAAAGAAAGTTAGTATAATTAGGACACTCGTTTTGGAGCAAATGGGCCTTGAGTTGGTCTTTGAAAGATGGGCAGGATTTATACAACACCAAAGGTTCTTTAAACTCTAAAGTTGGAAGGGTCTTGAGAATTTCGAGAGGTGTTAAAAAGGTGTCAAGGGCATTCTAGGCAGAGGGGATAGAAACAAAATATCATGGAACCCCGTTGCCCAAACTGTGATATAGGTACATAGACTGAGTGCTAAAAGGGATCTTAGAGATCTGTAGCAGCAAGTACCCCAACATCCCCAGGGTGGCTGCCAACACAGGTTTTTAGATCTGCTTTTCTAAAGGAAAGCAACTCAAAATGGGTTAACAAGCTTACTTTAATCAATCAAACATATATCATTTACCTAGTTCAGGGAAAAATGTCAGCACACCGAACTTCAAAGTATACAGACAGAACTTGCAAGACAGAGAAACAAACAGATCAAGCAGACAGGCTTCCAAACTGTCCAACCATTACCTCAATACCAAATCACAGTTTCATAGAGGGAAGCATCAACATCTGGGTTTTCAAAGCCGGGGGGGCTCTAAAGGGCTGCCCAGAGTCTCATCTGGTCAAATCACACAGCGCTTCTCAAAGTCAGCCCCAAAGCAAAGCCTCCCATCAGGGTTTATATAGCCTTCTCCTGGGTCAGAGAATGTAACTACCCCCTTGACCCACTGCCCAATCACACAGCATCAAGGTGTAGGCATTCCTGAAAACCAAACCTCTTGCCACAGGCTCCATGTGACCACATTCAGCCTATTAGGGGGCAGAGTATATTTTCAAATCAAGGAAGGTTCTCAGAGTCTCTTAAACCTATCAAAGGTTTAAGATTTAAATCAGCATTCCAAATATCTGATTCCAAATCCAGCATTCTTTCCACTGCACTGTGTCAAAGGTGGAAGAGCTCTTAAACCAAGGTTTCCTAACCTTGATTTTATTAACTTGTGTTTTTTTTATCATTCAACTCCATGATTTATGTAGTTTATAAAATGCATTCAATTCAATTCAACAGATACTTGTGAATAAATAAATGAATGCACCCAACACTACCTGCCAAACACTGTGCTATGGTGGAGATGAAACTCTACTGTAAAACCAAATGCAGGAGGAGATTCTGGTAGGTAGAGTCAATATATGTATGGAAGTGATCACGAGCATCAACACTTTAATCCAGAAAGATTTAGGCATGGTGAGTAGATCAACAGGTTAGTGTATTGACAAACCTCTTCTAGGAAAAGTGGTAGAGTTGATTTAATCATGTTCCAGAATTTTATAGGTGGGTTTGTTGGAAGAGTATGTGTCTTTGTGCAAGGTAGCTGTTGAGGCTGTTGAGAAGATGGCCACAAATTAAGGAGCAAAGTGAAATATGGCTTCAGCCTCCCTGAAGAAGTGGTCCAAGGAAGACAATCCTTAATTAAGAGACTGATGAAACTGTTCAGATCTCCAAAGCATGGTTTCTGGTCCAGATGTCACGGCACCTTCTCAGGCATCTCCCCCTTCCTGTGTCTGGATGTCAAATTTTCTATTCAACTCTGGTTTTTTCCTCAAGAATGCTTGAAAGTCCTCTATTCCACTGAATGACCATATTTTCCCCTGAAACAAAATACTCAGTTTTGCTGGGTAGGTGACCCATGGGTTCATTCCCAGTTCTTTTGCCCTCTGGAATATCATATTCCATGCCCTTCGATCCTCAGTGTAGAAGCTGCCAGGTCCTGGGCTATTCTGATTGTGTTTCCACAATATTGAAATTGTTTCTTCCTGGCTGCTTGTAGTATTTTCTCCTTGATCTGGGGATTCTGGAACCTGGCTATAATATTCCTGGGAGTTTTCTTTTTGGGATCTTTTTCAGGAGGTGATCTGTGGATTCTTTCAACCTCTATTTTGCCCTCTGGATCTAAAACATCAGGGCAGTTTTCCTTGAGAATTTCTTGAAGGGTGATTTCTAGGTTCTTTCCTTGATCATGGCTTTCAGGTAGTCCAATAAATTTTTAAATTGTCTCTCCTGGATCTATTCTCAAGGTCAGTGGTTTTTCCCATGAGATATTTCACATTGCCTTCTAATCTTTCATTTGTTTGGATCTGCTTAACAGCATCTTGATTTCTCATAAAGTCACTAGATTCCATTTGCTCCAGTCTAAGTCTGAAGGAATGAATCTCCTCAGTGAACTTTTGAGATTCTTTTTCCATCTGGCAAATTCGACTTTTTAAGGCATTCTTCTCCTCATTGCCCTTTTGGACCTCCTTTGCCATTTGAGTCAGTCTATTTTTTAAGGTGTTGTTTTCCTCAGTCAGGCTGTTGACCCTCATTTCATACTTTTCTTGCATCCTTCTCATTTCTCTTTCTAATTTTTCCTCCACTTCTCTTATTTGATTTTTTTTTTTTAAAAGCAATTGGGGTTAAGTAACTTGCTCAAGGTTACACGGCTAGTCATTTGATTTATGCGTGGGTGCTCGTTTTCTGAGGCCGGATCTGATCTTGGGTCATCCAAACTCCGAGGCCGGCACTCTTACTCACTGCGCCACCTAGCCGCCCCTTTAGGGCAATTGGGGTTAAGTAACTTGCCCAAGGTTACACGGCTAGGTTTTTGTTTGTGCGGATTAGGTGTCGGAGGCCGGCTCCGAACTCAGGTCCTTCTGATTCCAGGGCCGGCGCTCTATTCACTGCACCACCTAGCCGCCCCTCTTATTTGATTTTTAAAGTCCTTCTTAAGGTCCTCTATGGCCTGCAACCTGTTCATGTTTTCCCCTGGGGCTTTTGGAGCAGGACTTCTGACCTCACAGTCCTTTTCCCGCTCTATGCCCCCAAAATAGGAGTCTAGGGTTGCATTTTCTGTTTCCTTTGCCTTGGCATGTTGCCACTTAATTGCTTGACTTTTGGGCTTGTTGCCACACTATGGCTTTAAGGCCAGATAGAGGAATTTTCGTCCCGAACGTGTGGGGGGCAACTTCCGTTTCTGGGAAGCTGTAAACCCACCCACAACTTCCACCCTAGATCACAATCCAGATCCAGGGAGGTTAAAGCAAGAGCGATTACCCCCCAAGACTGATCGCTGGATCTCCCCACGATTTGTAGGCTGGGAGCCAGAAATGCCTCTGAAAACTACAAAATGGAGTGTCTCCTCAGCGGCTTCTAGCCCCCAGGGGAGAGAGCTGACGCATTCCCCAAATACAGGCCCCAAAGTCCATAGGACACTAACCTCTTACTTTGTCCTAGGCATGTCTATGTTGATAATTCTGGAATCGCCACAGCTCCTGGTGTTCTGGGGTTCCTCCAGCCGGCTGCTGGCCCTGCCGCCCTGGAGCTAAAACTTCGGCTCACGCGGACCTGGGCTCGGCTCAACTTGTGTTTTTTAAAAAGCATTTTTATGCAGTTATCCTTTATATGGTTATGTCTTTATATAGTCATCCCCAGAGGTTAGGGGGCCAGTCTGATTTGGAAAGGGCATTCCAATAAAGTCTTAATATTTTAGATTTGCTAGATTAGAATTGCGTTGCTATTTGCATTGAATGTCTTCTCCCCAGTACTTGAAAAAATTTGGAATAAATTTATTCATGCATTAAAAAAAATCTGTACCTAGAAAATCCTCATAAAAAATTTATACCACCCCCCCTTCATACTAGAGAAGAAGTCTAGTTTTTTCTTTTTTTTTATGGTTTGTACCTTATTTTAAAATTTTAGTTAAATATTTGGTCTAATGACCAAAGCTGTGTGTCATCTGTTGGCCTTCATGTGTCATCTGTGGCTTTAGCAAAACTACCCCCAAATTCCCATTTCATTTCTTATGCCGATACATGATATATCAAAACCACAATGGGGAAAGTTATGGTATGAAAGGGATGACTATAACTGTCTTTCCATATAATTGGTTTCCTTTGTAATACTACATATTTTATTTTATACATTTAAAAACATTAATGTGAGGAGGGGTCTTTACCAGGCTGCCAAAGGGTCCCAGGACACAAATAAGCTATGAAGCCTTGGCCTTAGAGATTTGGAGAGGCAAAGAAGAGGAGAGAGTAAATTACAGGTAGGGAGAATAGACTCAAAAGAAGTGAGAGTCAGCAGGGACCTCAGATATCATCTTGTTGTTATAAAAGCCATGACTACTATGATTCATTTCCTAGCCTGTGGTTTGTCATTTCTATGACCCTTATAATGTGTATAAGGATTTATTTGCTTCTAAGAATTTTGTAACTACAAGGGTCATCCTTTCTCATTGGAGAATTTAAGTGAATTGTTATGGTTCATTATGGAATAAATACATGCAAACACATTTTTACATAGCTACCTTAATAAGTAAGTCCTTTCTCCCTTTGTTATTATCTAACCCAACCCTATAGAACTCATATTACCCAAGGGGGTAATCTATAAGCATTTCCACAAGGGCTTTGATTCTAAGATAACAACCCAAGGACATTGTCTTGGAATTTAGAATTGGTTAGTGTCCTATATATTGTGTAGCTTTAATTGCCTATTGCCTTTTTTTTTTTTGCTTTCATTATTGAAATTAGCCAAAATGGTCTCTCCCATTTCCCTTATGATAACTTCATAAAGTGTCCATCTGGACCCAAACAACACCATAGCACCTGAGATCATAGATAATATCCTCTGCACCCCCTTATAAACCTAGAATAAGAAAACTTGAAAACAAGGAGAACATAATCCTATACTCTCATTCCAGTCAACCAATTAATATATTTAAAGATCCTACAGCAAAACTTTATAAGTTGAAGTGATAGTTGAAAGACTTAAGAACTTTGAGCAATGCAATGACCAACCATGATTCTGGAGGACCAGTGAACAAGAATATTATTCTCCTCTTGACAGAAAAATGATGAATTATGGGAGGAGACAAACATTTTTGAAGATGTCCAATGTGAGAATTTATTTTGCTTGACAATCAATATTTGTTACAAAGATTTTGTTTTTCTTTTTTCAGTGGAGAAGAAGGAGGGGATGAGAGAAAGAGAAAAAGAATTATTTTTTAATAGAAAAAGAATAAAATTTAATAAAATAAAGAAGTGGAGGTGATAATTAATACTCTGTTTCTTACCAGTCATGATCCTAAAATCCTTGAAAACAGATGAGACTAATATCAACCCACATTAAATGGGACTTTTTCCATGCAAAAAAGTCATTGGGGAAGCCATTGTGAAGGAACTATTATACCATCACCTCAATTTTGACTTAGATTTGGAGGACAATATCACACCCCTTCTGTCTCCAGGGATTTGAAAAGAATATCCTCTAATAAATTTTTTTGGTTACATAAGTCTCATTCATAGGCTTCTCTTTCCCCCTCTTGAGTGCTAAGGCTAGGCTACTGCATAATCACCTATTTGCCAAATGTAAGAATTGAAATGAGTAAGAGAAACTGATCACATTTTAAAATGTGATTTGAAAACTCTTTCTAAGTCTCATTTAAAAATTCTCCCAGCTCTTCCTCATTTCCATTGCTATAGTGAGCTGTCCTGGTCTAGGCCCCTTAGAGCAAAGAAAAGAATGATCACAGAATGTAAGGAGAACTTTCTTGTCTAGCGTGTATATAGGCACATCATGGAAACACATGAATGTGAGGTATGTAGCCTCATGTTATTTCTATATGTCTACCTTTCATATAGGGAAAAGTAAGGCAGAGTCAGATTATGAAAAAGTTTGAAAATCTGATTGAATAGCTCATTTTTAGGAAGCTAGGAAAAGAGCAAAAAATACCTGTCTACTTAGTAAGCATGATACAGAATGAGACAGAGCCTGGGATTAGCAAGATGGTGGGGGAGGGGATAGCAGAATTATCCTAAAGGTACTGGTATGATCTGCCCATTTACTAGCTTCTGTGGAATCACAAAATATTAGCATTCAAATGAACCTTGTTAACTCTTCCTCTTATAGAAAAAGAAACTAAAGCTCAGAGAAGGTCATATAGTAATCAATCATTTGATCAACTAGCATTTATTAAGTGTTTATTATGTGTTAGTCACTGTGCAAAATGCTCTGGATCCCAACAAAAAGTAAAAAGCAGCACCTACTCTCAGGTGCCTTACATTCTAGTGTGTGTGATAAGAATATACATACATATGTGTGTGTGTGTGTATGTGTGTATTCAGGTAGGTGGGTATGTAGATATGTATGTATACAAAAGATAAACAGAGTAGCAGAGACCCTTAGAGGGTAAGGTACTAGCAGCTGGAGAGACCAAGAAAGGACTCTTCCAAAATGTATAGCTAGATCACAATTAGTGCAAATAATGAATCCTGTGAAGTGGTCTCACTATTCAAATTTACTCTGCCTATTTCCATTGGCCTCAAACTGGTGGCCAAATTTTGCATAATTCTAATTTTGAATATGTGAATTTGAATGCCTTTAACCACTTTACTAGATCCATTCTGACTAATTGGGAACTATATCATTTGAATTTAGTCTTAAAGGAAGTCAGAGATTCTAAGGTGGGAAGGACATTTCAGGCCTTGGGACAGCCAATTCAAAACTGTGGAGATGGAAAATAAAGTGTCATATGTGAGGAAGTAACAGTAAGTAAGGCATTATAGCAAGACCATAGAATATGTGAGAAGACTGAAAAGAAAGGAAAGGGTCAGATGATAGAGAGTTTTAAAAGACAAACAGAGGAGTTTATCATTGATCTTGGAGGTAATAGGGAGCCAATTAAATTTAGATTTAGCAAGGAAACATACACTATTAGTGATGGAATGAGAATTAGAACCCAGGTCCTATGAGCTCTCCAGTGTTCTTTCCTTTATACCATAATGGTGCCTTAAATCCTTTTTCTCCCCTTAGTTTTCATTTGATTTCTTTATTTTTTGGACACCAAGATTAAAGAGCATCATGTTTTCAGTCACTTAACAGGCAAGATTTTTAGATGTTGGGGGCACAACATTAGAATGTTATCTCTGAGGTCATCCAAAGTTATAGATATCAATTGAATGAGCCTCAAAAGGGAAAAAGAATCCCCAATTCCATTATAATTACTACTAATAGTAACAATCACTCTGTTCCAAGATCCTAATCCATTATTTCAGTGTGGCTTAGAAGTGACCCTCAGTTCCCAAAAGCTTTTACAATTATGATGTATTTGTTGTTCAGTTGTGTCCAACTTTGCATGACCCCATTTGGGGTTTTCCTAGCAAAGATACTGTAGTGATTTGCCATTTCCTTCTCCAGCTCATTTGACAGATAAGGAAACTGAGGCAAGCAGGATTAAGTGGCTCACACAGCAAGTCAGTATCTGAGGTCTCAGGGCTTCCTGACTTCAGCCAGGTCCAATGCTCTAACCACTGCATCACCTAGCTGCCCAGAATATCTGACAGACAGTATACCTCTTATAAAACTGAAGAAGCTTCATGTAAGGACCAGGATTGCTCAGTGTATCTGTTGTTTTCTTGATTCCCCCAGGTATTCATGCCTCCTCCCCACCCAGAAATTACTTTACATTTACTTTGTATAAACATATATATATACACATATATATATATACATATATACATATATATGTGTGTGTGTGTGTGTGTGTGTGTTATTTTCCCTAATAGAATGTATATTCCTTAAATTGGCAAAGCATTTTTACAACCAGTATCTGATAAAGGCGTCATTTCTAATAAAAAGAATTGAGTCAAATCTATAAGAATACAAGTCATTCCCCAATGGATAAATGGTTAAAGGATATGAACAGGCAGTTTTCAGAGGATGAAATTAAAGATATCTATAAGCATATGAAAAAATGCTCTAAATCACTATTAATTAGAGAAATGGGATCAAAACAACTCTGACATCTCACCAACCAGATTGGCTAAGATGATGAAACAGGAAAATGATAAATGCTGAACAGAATGTGGAAATATTGGAACACTAATGCATTGTTGGTGGAGTTGTGAATTGATCCAGCCATTCTGGAGAGCAATCTGGAACTATGTCCAAAGGGCTATAAAACTGTTCATACCCTTTGATCCAGCACTTCACTTCTAGGGTTGTATCCCAAAGAGATCATAAAAGTGGGAGGAAAACCTGTATGCATAAACATATTTATAGCAGTTCTTTTTGTGGAGTCAAAGAATTGGAAATCAAGGGGATGCCCATCAATTGGGGAATGGCTGAACAAATTGTGGTTTATGAATGTAATGGAATACTATTGTTCTATAAGAAATGAGGAGCCGACAGACTTTATAATAACCTGGAGAGACTTCTATAAACGGATGTTGAGTGAGAAGAGCAGAAACAGGAGAAATTTGTACACGATTATAGACACAGCATATGTGTGATGACTGACTTTGATAGACTGGACTCCTCTCAGCAACGTAAGGTTATAAGACAACTCCAAAAGACTCACGATGGAAAGAGATATCCACATCCAGAGAAAGAGCTAGAGTGAATACAGATTGAAGCAAACTACTTGCTCTCTTTCTTTTTCTTGTTTTGTTTCATTTCCTCTTTCCCACTGTTCATTCCATTGGTTATAATCCTTCTCTACAACCTGACTAATGTTTAATGTGAAGCTATTTGTAAATCATATATTTCACTGCCATTCACCAAGAGGGAGACAGAGGAAGGCGGAGAAAATTTGAAACCCAAGGTATTGTGAATGTTGTAAACTAAAAGTAAATAAACAAATTAATTTTTTTTAAAAGAATGTATGTTCCTTGAGGACTGGGATGGTTTCAATTTTGTCTTTATATTCCATATGCTTAGCACAGTATCTGCCACAAAGGTGGCACAATCTCATTGATTGACTCAATCAATGTGATTGTGTGAATGTGAAACCATCCCAGTCCTCAAGGAACATACATTCTTTTTTCTCTGATACTGAATCTAAGCTGCCTGCATCGTGGCAGGATAAGTGGATTCAGGGTCAGAGAACTCAGGCTTGAATCCCAGTTCTACTACTTCTGGCATGGGTAACATTGGTCATCATCTCTTCTCTCTGGATTCTCAGGTTTTTCATCTGAAAATTGAAAGACGAGAGGAATTCCAAGATCTCTTTTGGCTCTAAAACCTGTGATTCTATTGTAAGGGTGTGACAGATGTGGGTCAGGCATAGATGCAGAATGCTTGTGATAGTATCTCTCCACATTTAGATTTTGGACTTCTGTTCCACTATGCTTAATTTGGGGCCATAGAACCTCTTAAAGAGGTGTTCTATTAAGCTACAGAGAAGTTGTGACCTTTGGTGGAGACATTGGTGGAGAAGGTTCTCTCACTGATGAAACCAACACTCCTAATCTACTTTTGCATAGAGTTTTATAGTTTTTCATAAGTTTTTCCATATATATTATCTTATGCAGTATAGCAAGGCTGACTGGTTGAGGAATTAAGCCTCTCCTCATGCTGTAATTAAACTCTCCTCTTAATAATTTTCAGGAGGGGCGGAGCCAAGATGGCAGAGTAGAAACCGCGCGTCCAAGGCACTCTGCCCCCAGATCACCTCCAAACTATGGAAAAGGGGACTCTGAACAACTTCTGGAGCCCCAGCACCCACAGAACGACACAGAGAAGCTAACCTCCCGCTGAGGACAGCCCAGAAGCCCTGTAGGAAGGGCCAGTGCAGAGCTCTGGGAGCCGGCAGCACGGGGAGCTGAGAACAGGTCCGCCTGAGTCATGGTTTTAGCCACAGGGCAGCCAGGCCAGCAGCCAGCTGGAGGGACCCCAGAACACCAGCAGCTGTGGTGATTCCAGAATTATCAACATAGACATGGCTAGGACAAAGTGAGAGGTTAGTGCCCTATGGACTTTGGGAACAGTATTTGGGGAATGCACCGGCTTCCTCCCCTGGGGGCTAGAAGACACTGAGGAGACATGCCATTTTGTAGTTTTCAGAGGCAGCTCCAGCTCCTGGCCTGCGAACTGTAGGGAGATGCAGCGATCAGTCTTGGGGGGTAATCGCTCTTGCTTTAACCTCCCTGGATCTGGACTGTGATCTGGGGTGGAGGTCGTGGGTGGATTTACAGCTTGCCAGAAATGGAAGTTGTCCCCCCACAAGTTCGGGATGAAAGTTCACCTGTCTGGCAGCCCAGCCATATGGCGGCAACAAGCCCAAGAGTCAGGTAATTAAGTGGCAACATGCCAAGGCAAAGGAAACAAATTAAACAGAAAAATGCAACCTTAGACTCCTATTTTGGGGGCAAAGAGGATCGAAGCATAGAACAGGGGGAGGCCTGTGAGGTCAGAAATCCTGCTCCAAAAGCCCCAAAGGAAAATATGAGCAGGTTACAGGCCATAGAGGACCTTAAGAAGGACTTTAAAAATCAAATAAGAGAAGTGGAGGAAAAATTGGAAAGAGAAATGAAAAGGATGCAGGAAAAGTATGAAATGAGGGCCAACAGCCTGACTGAGGAAAACAACACCTTAAAAAATAGACTAGCTCAAATGGCAAAGGAGGCCCAAAAGGGCAATGAGGAGAAGAATGCCTAAAAAAGTCGAATTTGCCAGATGGAAAAAGAATCTCAAAAGTTCACTGAGGAGATTCATTCCTTCAGACTTAGACTGGAGCAAATGGAAGCTAATGACTTTATGAGAAATCAAGATGCTCTTAAGCAGATCCAAACAAATGAAAGATTAGAAGGCAATGTGAAATATCTCATGGGAAAAACCACTGACCTGGAAAATAGATCCAGGAGAGACAATTTAAAAATTATTGGACTACCTGAAAGCCATGATCAAAGAAAGAACCTAGAAATCACCCTTCAAGAAATTCTCAAGGAAAATTGCCCTGATGTTTTAGATCCAGAGGGCAAAATAGAGGTTGAAAGAATCCACAGATCACCTCCTGAAAAAGATCCCAAAAAGAAAACTCCCAGGAATATTATAGCCAGGTTCCAGAATCCCCAGATCAAGGAGAAAATACTACAGGCAGCCAGGAAGAAACAATTTCAATATTGTGGAAACACAATCAGAATAACACAGGACCTGGCAGCTTCTACACTGAGGGATCAAAGGGCATGGAATATGATATTCCAGAGGGCAAAAGAGCTGGGAATGAACCCAAGGGTCACCTCCCCAGCCAAACTGAGTATTCTGTTTCAGGGGAAAATATGGTCACTCAGTGGAATAGAGGACTTTCAAGCATTCTTGAGGAAAAAACCAGAATTGAATAGAAAATTTGACATCCAGACATAAGAAGCAAGAGATGCCTGAGAAGGTAATCAGGGAAAAGAAATCAAAAAGAACTTATCAAAGTTGAGCTATTTACATTCCTATATGTAAAAACAATAACTGTGAGTGATGAAACCTTCCTCAGTATGAAAATAATGGAAGAAGGGTGTATGGCCATATGAATACATATGTGATTGTGTGTACCTATGTTTACAGTTATATATGGATAGAGGGCATAGGTTGAATTTGTTAGGAAGGGAGGATACTCAAGGGGTGATATTATGAGATGAGAGAGGAAAGTGGCAAGAGGAGATGGGGAGAGATAGGGTAGAGTAAACAATCTCATGTAGAAGAAGCAAGGGGAAGTGGCTGCAGAGGAGGGGAGGAATAGGAAGACAAAAAGGCAAAACCACATTCTCATTGAATTTGGTTCAGGGAGAGAATGACATACATACTAAATGGGATATCGGAACCTGCAGCAGAATAGGGGGAAGGGGGATGAGAGGAGGGATGATGGATGGGAGGGCATTCTTGGGGGAGGGGAGGTTGGAAGTACCCACTATAGAAGAGGGACAGGATCAAGTAGGGAATGGACCAGGTGGTGGGTGGGATGGATGGGAGGGAATTACAAGCAACCTTGTACAATATATCTACTATGATAAAGTTTTGCATAGCTAGACATGTACAACATATACTGAGTTACTTATCTTCCCAGAGGGAATGGGTGACAAGGGAGGAAGGGAATGGATCTGAAATTCGAGGTCTTAAAATTGTTTCAAATATATATAAATACTATTATTAGTACTCTTTTACTTGTAATGGGGAGATGAGATGTGCAGGCATTGGGGCACAGAGATTCACCTTCCTCTAATGAAGAAGTCGAAGGGCGTATGGGAGAAGATATGGGAGAGAGCAGATTGGAGGAAGCGATATCTTGTGGGACTGCTATTCTGGGAGGGCGGGTAGGGGAAAAACGGCGGAAAAAATTGTAACTCAAAATCTGGCGGAAATGAATGATGTAAAACAGAAGTTAATAAAGCATTTGTTTAAAAAAATAATAATTAAAAAAAAGAATTTTCAGAAGTCAGGAGCAGCTAGATGGCATAGTGAATAGAACACCAGCCCTGGAGTCAGTGGAACCTGAGTTCAAATCCAGCCTCAGACACTTGATACTTACTAGCTGTGTGACCTTGGGCAAGTCACTTAACCCTGATTGCCTCACCAAAAAAAAAATTCAGAGCAAAGAAGTCCCACCCTCAAGGTAACCTAGAACATAGTGTGGGGTTGAGGAAACGGTATGGGCTTTAGGAACACAGCATCTCGTTTCAAATCCCAATTCTCATTGTATTGCTTGTGTTACCTTGTACAATTCACTTAACTTCTCTGGGTCTCAGTTTCCTCATTTATTTTATTTTTTATTTTTTGCTTATTTGGAGGGGGGAAGGCTGGGCAATTGGGGTCATACAACTAGTAAGTGTTAATGTTTGAGGCTGGATTTGAACTCAGGTCCTGCTGACTCCAGGGCCAGTCCTCTATTCACTGTGCCACCTAGCCGCCCATCAGTTTCCTCATTTGTAAGATGAAGGAGTTGTATTGGATGACCTCTAATATCCCTTCCAACTCTAAATCTATGAGGCTTGGGCTTTGCCAAATTTTCTCCCATGAAATATAACATGTGGTACTAGTTCCATATAGACATCTCACCCACAAACCCACAATGCTTTTTAAAGAACAAGGGTTACACATGGGTGGCTGGTTCAGATCAGTAAGCATGCTGGATTCACTTGTTAAGAGAAAAAAAAAACTTTTTTAAAAAGGACAACTATTTGTAATAAAAGAAAACATTAACATCTGTGGCTGGAGTACTCTCATCCTTCCCTCAAACACCATCCCATGTCTTTGTCCTAAATTCCTGGTGCTTTATTCAATTATTTACAAAAAAGCCATGTGTTGAGGCACTTAGGGGTCTACTTCTGCCTATCCTTGAGCTTCTTTCTGTCCTCAACAATAGCTGATCAGGAAACTGGAGCTGAAAATATTCACTCCCACTTTATATACCAGCACACCTAAGGAGACATGTCTTTGGCATGTTGTTTTTAAAGTAGCACTAAGAATTGCAGGCAGCTAGCTCAGTTCAGGGCATCTTAAAAGCCCACCATTGATCCCTTCTAAGATAACTAGCCCCCTTGCTGGGGATCTCTGCCATAAGGAACAAGAAATAACTGTGGCTGACTCTGTAGAAAGAAGAAAGATACTTTTACAAAAATAACATAATTTTGTTCCCTGAGAAAAGATGGGACTGGTAAGAATTGTGGTCCTCCTTCCATCTTTTGTGTCTCATTTCCCTGGGGTGGAACCATCCGTATGTGTCACAGCTTATTAAAGTGTATTCTATGTAGAAATCTGTTTAACATGATTGTACATGTGTAGTTATATCAGATTGCTTGCCATCTTGGTGGGGGGGGTGTGGAAGGAAGGGAGCAAAAATTTTGGAACTCAACATCTTATACAAGTGAATGTTGAAAACTAAAAAGAAATCATTAATTAGGGGAGGCTAGGTAGTGCAGTGAACAGAGCACCTGCCCTGGAGTCAGGAGGACCTGAGTTCAAATATGGCGTCAGACACTTAACACTTACTAGCTATGTGACATTGGGCAAGTCACTTAACCCCAATTGCCTTATCTTCCCCTCTCCAAAAAGCAAAAAAGAATTTTTTTCAAAGCATTAATTAAAAAATAAATTCTAAAATAAAAAAAACCAAGGGAGATGATTCATGATTCATACTAGAAATACCAATCCTGGAATTAATAAATGTCTGGTTTTCAAACCTCCCTCTCCACTCCAACTCCTGCCTTCACACTGGAGGACTTGAACACAAATGCTGATGTTCCCTCAAATATATTATTTTCCCAGTTCCTCAATCTACTCAATTCCCATGACCCACTCCTCTTTTCCAGCTGGGCTACATACAAAAATGGTCATACTTTCGATCTTGATTAGGTAACAAGTGTTCCATTTCCCACAAGTGTTCCATTTCCATGCTCCTGAATCCTGAAGCTTTTGCATTTAACTTTATTATTCTACCTCTCTCTGTGTTTTACTTTTAATATACCTGTTTTTTCATCCTTGCCATGACCTCCAGTCCCTTTATCCCTTAGCATTTTCCCAGTCCTAATCCCTACACTTTTCTTAAACCATTTTTTTTTATTTCCAGCACCAAGCACAGTGTTTGGTGTGTAGTACTTAACAACTGATCATTGTTCAATTGGTTGACTGATTATTCAGTGATCAGAATGCTTGACACTCCCATTTCCTTCACTGAAAAGAGAATTGGGGAAAGTTAGAATGGGAAGCTATGTGACCTTGGACAGATCACTTCATCTCTCTATGTCTTAGTTTCTTCATCTAAAAATTTGTGAAATTACATCTCTAAGGTTCCTTCCAGTTCTAAGATCCTAACTAGCAAGAGGAAGAAGAAAAGCTAAGGCAGAGCTCTGGGATCATGGGTGACTAGAAATGTTGATACTGGCCAAGCCAAGGGTTCCCAAATGGAATAGGATTGAAATAATTCCCCCAGTTTGATTCTACTGAAGTTTATCTGTATCTCAGAACCATGAGGCAGGGACGTGGGCACACTGGACCTGCCAATCATAAACTGTTGTCATTCTCAGAAATAAGATTGCCCCTTTCAAGAGCTTCTTCCTCCTATGGGACTTTATATAGGGAGGAAAAATGGGAAGGAGCCCTTGGGATCACCCTTTTCAAAGTTAGAACCAATAATAATGATGCCAACCTATTATCCTTCCTTCACTCACTAGTAAGCAATAAGGATTCATTGAGCGTATCTCGTATCTCAGGGGTGTAACAATTATACCTGCCTATTACCAACGGGTGTATAGTTCTATCCATAATACCTCAGAAATATTACTCCATCCTTCCCTTCATCTGATTTATTTGTATTTTAATAATAGAAGTTTTGTGAGAGTCTGGTTGACCTTTCCCTCTTGTTGCATCAGTTTACCCAAATCAGAATCTGATTCTAAATTTGTTTCTGGTTTTTTTTAGAACTCTCTGTTCAGTGCTAACTGCCTCTGAGAGCAAGTGTGTGTTAATTTCATGTCTCCCTAGTTCAAACACCTCTCAATCTGTCCTTTCATTTCTGTTCATAGCCTCAATAATTCATCTGACTGCATAGCTCTTTTCCTTATCCATCAAAAAAAAAAAAAAAAAGAAAGGCCAGGAAAGACTCACAATCTCCAGACTCTATCTGCCTGGCATTCATAGTAAATGTCTCTTTAATGTACACAAACACTTACTCAGATGCGTACAATCTTTTAAAAGTCCAATACAGACAAAAATTCTTCTCTTTTTTTAGGAAGAAAAAAATCTAGGCTACACAATATCACAAACAGCTGTACTTGGTTACGCCAGCTAAGCTTGTCTTTTTTTTAAACGTATCAAAGGCACCGAGTGATGCAGGGAAGCAAGGCATTTCTGTACAAATTAAGCAATTACTATGAATGGATATCATGCAAACTCATAAATGACCCCCAGACAGCATCAAAAGATGTCTCTGGGAAATGAAAAACAACACAGCATTGAGCAAGCATATGTATTTGTTTCTGTGGAAGCAGCCAGGAGTCACCTGACCCCTCCAGCGAACCCCAGCCTGCAACCCAAGCAGACTTTGCTCTTCCATCAGCTGGAAGGAGTATGAAGCCTTCATTGCTTATGGCCCAGGGGCTGCAACAGCAAAGTGAATCACTTCTAGGAAAGACAATGACTTGTTTACTTTTCATTGAATCGAAAATGGGAGATATTTCATAATAGAATCTGAGAAAATTTACCAGATGTTTCATTTCACTGTGTTCCTCTGGCAGGTCTACAAGATAAAATGCTGAGTAAGGCTAATAAATCAAGCTGAGTATGAAAAGCTTAGGGACAAAATTCATAGAAACTAGGAACTAGGGAGGACACCTTTTTCACATGCATCTGGGATTTCCTGATGTGTTCTATGCTTTGCTGACTGCCCAATATGATCTCTGTCTCTGTCCATATCTCTCTCTCTGCCTCTCTTTCTTCCTCTTCTTTCTGTCTTTGTCTCCCTCTGCCTCTGTTTTTCTCACTGCCCTCCATCTTGTCTCTCCTCCTGTTTTTATTTTTCATTCCCCTTTCTTTTCTTCTCTTCTCCTATATTCTCCCACTCTTCTTATCACACATCATCTATCTCTTCTCTCTCTCCTCTTGACTTTTCTCTTCCTCTCTCCCTCTCTCTTTCCCCTTCTTACCTGTTATTCCCACTGTCTACCTACTCCTCTTTCCTCAGACAATAATCTCTTAACCTAAAGAAAATGATTTGTTAAACAACGTTGAAAATGTGGTTGCATGAATTCATAGCTATAATTTTGAATGTCTCTTCAAATTTAGGTCTTGTTCACCTGGCCCTAGGTAAGGTAGGCAAATAAACTACTGAAACATGTGGTTTAAAATAGCAGTTGTAAGTAAGTAAATACAAGCCCAGAGTGGAACAGTTTTACTTAATTTTTCTTTCCAGAAATTTTGGAGTTTATGGAAAACAAAGACTGATGAACTGAAGCATTAATTGGACAAACATTAGTGAGGTCCCCACATTGGCTTTCTGCAACTTATATTTTAGTTGGCACCTATCATGCATTTTGCACATGTTCAGTTGAGCAGAAACTCCAGCCTATGCAATGGGGTGGAATGCAACAGTCAACAACACAATTAAAAAATCAGAAATCCAGTGAATCACTTTAGGGCATGGCTCAGTTGTTCATGTTTGGGTTCTGATCATGTTCTTCCCTTAGGGGAAAACATTCCTAAATTAGCCCTAAGAACAGCCTTCACTCAACACCATTTTCCTCTTCATACCTTGGGTCTGGCTCTAGGAAAACAATTACCCACCATTCTTTTCATCTCCAGATCTGTGATTTTAGGGACTCCCTTGACCAATACAAATGGGTACCTTCTCCACAACAAGTGCTAAGGGATAAGTGTACACCAAGCACCAGGGATGCTAAGAGGTTAAGTGACTTTCCCACAGCATACAGCTAATTTATTTCAGAGGCAGGATTCAAACCCAGATCTTCCATACCCAATGGCTAGGTCTCTATCCAGTATGCCACTCAACCTCTTAGGGAGAGTGCTTAGCTATTGAAAATGGCAAGAACAGGCATCTCTCTTATAAGACACAGCTGATCTCTCACTCTCCTTTTCCTTGGAATGTATCTGGGGAGCTCTGTGCTTTGAACGTCCATTTCTGCTATAATCACTATACTAAATCACTCTTCTGCCTATTATCATCAGTAGGCCCTCCATGGACAGTGATAGATCCCACCAAGAAGTCTGTTCTGATCTGCCTTTCATAGACTCCTTTTCATATGTCTATTGGGCAGAAAAAGTGGCTTCAGGGACTACCGGCTCACAGGGCATATTCAGCCCTAATGGCCTTATCACTCAGCTACCTGCTCCTCCTTCCCAAAGGGAGCACCAGTTACTGTCTCTGAGCCAGAGAGTCTGGCTGAACCATCCTATTACTGTTTTATATAAAGCACTTACCAAATTCCTAAAGGAAAGAGGTGTCCCCAGAGGGGACTTGCCTCATTAAGCTGCTGCCTGCTTTGCAAGCAGCCAGAGAGGATCACAGGGGTGGTTAGCAGGTAGGCAATGCCTTTGGGGGCATTATGAGACTAATGCACTAACCTCTGTGCACACTGGATACCATAATGGAAAGAAATCACAAAGAAGAAAACTGGAAATGTGGTTTTCTTAGTACCTCTATTTAATGGGGTTGACAAGGAAACAAGGATATATTTATTGAGATTTACAAAAAATGTATCTATTATCAGAGCATTGAGTCTTCTCCATCTGAAAATATTTCATGATTTGGAAAAGAAAATAAAAGAAAGGAAGAAGGAAGGAAGAAAGGAGAAAAGAAAGGGAAATAAGAAGGAAAAGTGAAGGGAAAGAAGAAAATGAAATTAAAAAGAAAGAAAAAAGAAATGAAGGAGAAAGAAAAGAAAGGAAGTAATATGGGAAGAAAAGAAGGAGGAAAGGGGAGAGTAAGAGTTAGCGAAAGAAAAAGGAAGAGGAGGATGAGGGAAGAGGGAAGAAGGAAAGGAGAAAAAGAGGGAGGAAGGAAGAGAAAGAAAAGGAGGGAGAAGGAAGAAAGAAGGAAAGAAGACTGGAAGGAGGTAAGGAAAAAAGAAGAAAGAACAAAGAAAATAATCTGCACTGCTCAGGCTTGGGGCCACTGAAGAAGATGGTACCTGAGAATAAGGTATTTAGTTAGTCTATTTCAGAAATAATTAACTGACAATTTTTGGAATCTCAGAATGTTAAAACTGGAAGGAAATGTAGAAATCATCCAGAATAACCTCCTCATATTACAGGAGGAGAAACTGAGGCCCTGCTACGATATGACCCGCCCTAGGTCACACAGCTAATAAGTGTCAAAGCTAGGATTCAAACCCAGCACTTCTGATTCCCAATTCAGTGCCCTTTTCACTTTTCCATCTTCCCTCCCTGGAAGGCCAGCTGTCTCCAGGAAAGTGCCAGAAAATACAATGGACTCCTAGGTAACCACCCACACTAAGCTGTTCACAGAGGACCTGGGAATTACATTTGCATAGGTTTCCAGAGTAGGCTGGTAAGTCTGGATGTCACATGCTCCAGGTGCCAATTCAGCAGGGAGTACATTTTGCAACCAGGATACAGGAAGCTTAAGGAGGAGACATACATTTATTCTGAAACAGAAGCAGGTTAGAGGGGGTACCTCAAGATAACCTTTCAGAAGAAACAGAGAGATAGCAATGTAGGCAGGGCCTGGTTCTGCCCCTTTCATAGGAGTTTACACAGACTTTAAACTCAGTTCACTCACCTTTCTCAAGCTCATATAGAAATATCAGCTAGTCAAGTGAGTACACGGGGACAATGGAAAAGGGAACATCATTACACCCCACTCAGTAAGACTGGAAGAACCCTTCCTAACATCTCCCCACCTAAGCCCCAAAGCAGTCATGTTTTGGGTTGGAACAGTGGCCTGACTAGCAATCTCAGTGATGTCATTTGTGACTGTTTATGGCTATGCACAGGGCTAGAGAGCAGAATCAAAAGGGGCTTTCAGTAGGAAAAGCAGAGGACACTAAGTTGGCTTTTACATGCAATTGGGACAACCAGTCTAGTCTCTGCTTTGCTTGGCATAATGGACAAAAGAGGCCCTTCTTGCCTCCGTGACTAGGGGATGTGAACCCTTGTCACGTAGAGGACAAACAAACTGCTTGAGGTAACTAGGTGGCATAATGGTTAGAGCGCTGAACATGGAGTCTGGAGAAGGGTCTACCTCATTCTTACTAGTAGTGTGGCTATGGGGCAAGACATTTCTCTCTCAGCCTCAGTTTCCTTATCTAGAAAATGGAAATAATCATAGGCCCAACATCACAGGGCTGTTGTCAGGAGCAAATGAGATTAGATGCTATATAAATGTTAGCTATTAATCAAATTCACTACAAGATACTCAGAGAGTCAGGATTCAGATATTTGTTACCTTTATTTTGCATGTATACTAGTGCCAAACTCAGAGGCAGAAAGGCCTGGTCTCAAGCCCTGCCTCTGACAACTACCGGCAATCTGACCCCAGTAAGTCATTTAACCTGTTTGTTAGTGGCCCAGGCAGCAATTCAAGACTATAAGTTGCAAGGCAGGTGTTCATCTGCATGAGTCCAGGGGATTCCCTCACTAGGACATCCTTTTACCAATGAAATAAAAAACCCAGTCCAAGAAAAACAAAAACAAACAAACAAATAAAAAACCCAACCCCAATATGTAGGCACGAGGCAGCATGATGTAATGAGAGGAACACTGGGGATGGAAACCAAAGACCTGAGTTTTAGTTTTATCTTTCCTATTTATAAGCTGTATAACTCTGGGCAAGTCACTTAATCTCTCTAAAATTCTTATTTTCTCATCTGAAAAATGTGCACACATCACCAATCCCCCTGCCCCACCACACACACTTTGTATTTTACCCAGTCTAAATACTCCCTTCCACAAAAACTCTGCAGAGAACCAGCAAGATATATGGATAAGCACTTGGCTTGGGGTGAGGAAACCCTGGTGTCAGATTCTGACTCATGTCCCTGTACATCACTAGGACTCTCTAGGCCTCCATTTCCTCATATGTAAATGAAAAGACTGGACTCAATGACCACTAAAGTCCATTCTAGCTCAAAATTTGTGATCCTATGACATTCCTAGCTATCACAAAGATTGTGGGTGAGACTGATCTTCCAAAACTCATCAGGAATCCTAGGGCTAGATTATTTACAGTTGGCAGGTGGTAGTTTGGAGCTAAGCTGGGCATGCCACAAACAAAAAGGCAGAGAGAAGCAAACAGATGAGATTGCAAACTGCAGGTGAGACAACAAGGGGAGGAAGAACTCCATGAGACAGAGCCTGGCGATGGCAGCTGACTATGATGGGTGAAAGGGGTTCTTGTCAGCATCTTCTAGCCCCTGTATGGGTCGACTTGAGTTGGGATCCCCATCATAGCTAATACATTGTTTAAATGTTTATCTATATTTCTTTTTTTTGCCTTTTTTTTGGAAGGGCAATTGGGGTTAAGTGACTTGCCCAAGTTCACATGGCTAGTAAGTGTTAAGTGTCTGAGGCTGGATTTGAACTCGTCTTCCTGACTCCAGGGCCGGTGCTCTATTAACTTCACCACCTAGCTGCCCCTATCTATATTTCTTTATTACTTAATAGCAATGAAACCTCATGTTTGGCAATAGTGATATTTGTTCAAGCCTATAAATTTGGTGCCTGAGACAAGAATGAGGAAAGATAAACTCATAATAGAAGAGGTTTTTCCAGTTTTACATACTATGGGAGCTTGAGAAAAGTACTTTTTTTTTCCTAATTTTTATAATTTCTGATCAATGTAAACCCCTAGATTGTCTTTTGAATCCAGAGAGATAAAGAATTAATGAAGTGACAAGTCAGTAGCAGACTGAGAGATAGAGGAGTTTGGTGTGTTTGTGAGAATATCTGAGATGGGTCAAACCCTGAATCATACATTCAATAGGCATCTCTGTGTTTATAAGATTAGATGAGCTCTGAGGACGCTTCTAACTCCAGAAAGTTACTACATATTCATATATCTATATGTCTACGTGTATGCATATATGTATACACATAAGCACTATATATAGTACGTATATGTATAAGTGTGATTGTATATATTTTGTTGCTGTTGTTGTTGGTCCTTTTTGAAGAGGACCAGTGACATCACAGGTGATGTCTTGACACTGCATGTGAATTGGATTTAAGTGAGGCACAGCTATGAAAATTCATCAACCTCACTCTCTCTTCCAGAGTCATCAAAGACCAAGGCAAGACAAAAATCAAAATGACTGGTGATAGCTTGGGATGTGGCGGGTGACCTTAGCATGTTTGCAACCTGGCAAGGCTCCAAGCACTCTAGAAAGCCTGCATCAGTCACCTTCATGGCTCTTGGAACAGATGTTCTCATCCACCCATTCCACCAGGGGAAGTCTTCACATGCTTGGGGTAGACATCCCTCTAACTCACCAATGGGCTTGAGGCCTGTTGGTTACTCTCAACCTGGTTTAGCCCATCTGCTGAGACAATTTAGAGGGTGTGGGCACTATGCATGCTAGAGTTTCTTGTAGCCGAAGGTGAGAGTTGGTAACCAGTTGAACACCAAAGATAGATGAATAGCCCTGAAAAAGACACAACAAGCCCCCACCCCAGAGGTGCTAGTCCTCCCTTAATACCCTATACTCTCTTCCTCTTTCTGTCTTCTTCCTTCCTTCCTTCCTTCCTTCCTTCCTTCCTTCCTTCCTTCCTTCCTTCCTTCCTTTCTTCCTCCCTCCCTCCCTTCCTCCCTCCCTCCCTCCCTCCCTCCCTCCCTCCCTCCCTCCTTCCTTCCTTCCTTCCTTCCTTCCTTTCTATTTAAGAAGGCAAACAATAAATATCATGTGTGTTCTTACTGTTCCACCAACCAGTCTGTTCCCTGTCTCTCTTCTGCTCCTCAGGCCTTTCTATGAGTCTAAGACACAGCAATGAATCTAAGACACATTGAAATAAGGCCAATGAGTAACCCTACAATGGCCTCTAAGCATTAAAGTGAAAGGGAAAGTCAAGTAATGCAGCAAATTTCATTGTTGTCTTATTTTAAGGATGGCTACAGCCACCCCAGTCTTCAGCAACCACCATGCTGATCAGTCAGCAGTCATCAACAATGAGATAAGGCCCTTCACTAGCAAAAGAGTACAACTCTCTGTAGGCTAAGATGATGGTTAGAATTTTTTAGCCATAAAGTATTTTTTAATTAAGGTATGTATCTTTAAAAGACAGAATACTATTGAACACTTAATAGACTACAGTATAATGTAAAAAGAAATAACTTTTATATTCACTGGGAAACCAAAAAATTCATGTGACTCACTTTATTGTGATATTCCATTTATTGCCATGGTCTGGAACTACATCGGCAATATCTCAGAGGTATGCCTATAATGGTGCTGTCCACTAATATATTTTATCCCCTGTACTTCTCTCACTTACTCTAGGAGTATTGAAAGATTGCACCAAAGCCATAGCTAGATTCCTTGGGGGTGAAGGCCTAAGTATTGGAGGTTTTTGTTATAACTTGCTTGGGAGGCGATGAACTTTGAAGGAGAGAAGGGACTGGAAGACCCTTCTGGTTCAGGAGACCAAGTCTATAGGTTAGGACATGATTGCCATGCCATAACCTATGATGTAGCCAGAATCAGGTGGATTAAAAAAAAATCATAGCCCTGATGTTATTCTCTTGTCTTGTCCTGAGAGGGTGGGATGACAATCACTGTGGCCAAAAGATCAGACAGGGAGAACTTTGGGGAAGCCTTTTAAAATCCAAGGGCCTCAAAAGCAGACATCACACATAATATTTCACAACTAGGGCAACATTCTCTTCAAAAAACCAAGACATTGTTTTGACTAAGTGTTCTGTGACTGTGTCTGTGTGATGGCAGATGCCCAGAGGAGAAGTTTACATAATAGGTGTGTATGTACACACACATATGCAATTATGCATACATTTGTATATCCATGTCACACTAAATGTTTTTAAATGATCAGAGTTAGTGTCACATGAACTGAATAGTACACTATAGTAAAAAGAGCACTGATTCAATAGATCTGAGCTCAAGGGAACTTGAGCCAGTCATCAGATCTCTCTAGTCCACAGTTTCTCTTTCTAATAAAAGTACTAGGGGACGCCTAGGTGGCACACTGAATAGAGCACCAGCCCTGGAGTCAGGAGGACCTGAGTTCAAATCCAGCCTCTAACGCTTAACATTTACTAGTTGTGTGACCTTGGGCAAGTCACTTAGCCCTAATTGCCCTACCATCCCCCCTCCAAAGAGAAAAAAAAGTCTAATAAAAGTACTAGAAGGTGCTGTAAATAGAGACCCAGCCTGGAGTCAGGAAGACCTGAGTCCAGATCTGACCTCACTTACTAGTTATATGACCCTGGAGAGTCATTTCATCTCTGTCTGCCTCAGTTTCCTCAACTGTAAGATAAGGTGATAATAACACCAAATTCCTAGGGTTATTGTGAGGCTCAAATGAGATATTATTTTTAAAGTTCTTAGCACAGTAGGCACTTAACAAATACTTGTTTCCATCCTTCCTAAATTATTTCCTAGAATCCTTTTCAGTCCCAGCAGTCTGTGATCAATAGTAAACAACATGATCTAGTGGGGTAACATGGCTTAATGAGGACTGGGAATCATGGGGCCTCAGTGTTCCTCCTGGCCCTGTCAATAACTGGCAAATCATAGAATCACAGAGGCAGAAGAGAATGATTAGACAGTCTAATCTTTACTGTCTTGGTTACCTCATCGGTTCCTAAAGGTTTAATTATTATCTCTATGCTGATGAACCCCAGATCTAGATACTCAGCCCCAGTCTCCCTGAAGCTTAAGTCCCGAATCAACAATTGCCTATAGGATATTTCAAACTGGATGTCCTAGAGACATCTTCAAGCCAACATGTCTAAAACTAAACTCATTATTCTCTCCCCTTCCCTCTTTCAAACTTACCCATTTCTGTTTAAGGTACTACAATCCTTCTAGTGCACAGGGTTCATAATCTTAGCGTTATCTTGGACTTCTTATTCACTATTGTCCCACAAATACAATCAATTGCCAAATATTGCCATTCCTATCTTTATTTTTATTTATTTATTTTTGCTTTTTGGAGGGGGGAGGATAGGGCAATTGGTGTTAAGTGACTTGCCCAAGGTCACAAGGCTATTTAAGTGCTAAGTGACCGAGGCTGAATTTGAACTCAGGTCCTCCTGACTCCAAGGGTGCTCTATTCACTGCGCCACCTAGCTGCTCTCCATTTCCACCTTTATAACATCTCTCACATCCAAACTCTTCTCTCCATTCACACACGTAGCATCTTAGTTCAGGCCCTCATTACCTCTCACACATATTATTGCAGCAGCAGCAATATGGGCCTTAAGTGTCTTGACCCTCTAGTCCATTCTCCATACTAATATCAAAGTAATTTTCCTTATGCAAAAATTTAACTATATGATTCTCCTATTCAACCAACTCCAAGGTTTTATTCATTGTCTCTAGGACAAAATAGAAACTCATCTGTGTAGCTTTTAAAGCTTTTCACTGTCTAGCTCTAATCTATCTTCCCATCTTTGTTGTATATGAATCTCCCTCCCATCCTCTGTGATCCAGCCAGACCATCCTCACTTCATCTCCATATCTTTTCACTGGCCATCCTTCATATGTGGAATAGACGCCCTCCTTACTTTAGCCTAATAGAGCCCCTCTCTTCCTTTAGCAGAGATGTAGATGCCATCTTCTGTATGGAAATTTTCCTGATCTGACATCCAAACGACTTTGCATTCTCTAACAAACATGGTAGCAGATGTACTCATCGTTCTTGTGATTCCTTAGACAAAAATTCACTTTTCTTGACACCTCTTCATATGTGTTGTTTCTCTTTGTTAGAAGAATAAGCTCCTTGAGGTCAGGGACTGCCTTACTTTTGCTTTCATATTATGACAGATAGGAAAGTGTCTTGCAAAGTAACATGTAAGGTGATAAACCCTAATTATGATTAGTTCATATACCATAGAATCAGAGATGAAAAGATCCTTAAAGATCATCTAGACCATTATCATTATTTTATAGATGATGAAACCAAGACCCAGAGAAAGTAAGTAATTTGTCCAAAGTCATGTAGGTAGGTAGTAAGTGGCAGATCTGGATTTCAAATATGTATGTATATGAATATATATGTATTGAACTTTGTGATATAAAGTGTATTATCTTTATATTTATGCTGTATACATTTTAGCTATACTACTCTCTTCTCCATTAGAATGTAAGCTCATTTCAAATGAGTTGCTTTATTCTTTGTATTTGTATCACCAGTGGCTACTAAAGTGCCTAGTACACAGTATTCTCAATGCTGATTGATGGATGGTGGAAGCTGAGATAAAAAGAAATGAAGGGACTTGCCCAATGTCTCTCTGTCTCAATTTCCTCTTCCCTCTATTGGTGATGATACCATCTAACAAGATTACATTATACATCATATTCATCTACCCTGAATATCTTGGTCTATCATGCCATCCTCAATAACACCGTCCCCCATTTCTTCTTAATAAACATGGTTGCAGATGTACTCATCATTCCTGTAATTCCTTAGACAAAAATTCACTTTTCTTGACACCTCTTCATAAGTGTTGTTTCCCTTTGTTAGAATAATAAGCTCCTTGAGGTCAGGGACTGTCTTACTTTTACTTTTATATTATGACAGATAGGAAAATGTCTTGCAAAGTAACATGTAAGGTGATAAACACTAATTATGATTAGTTCATACACCATAGAATTAGAGATGAAAAGATCCTTAAGGATAATCTAGACTATTATCATTATTTTATAGATGATGAAACCAAGACTCAGAGAAAGTAAGTAATTTGTCCAAAGTCATGTAGGTAGGTAGTAAGTGGCAGATCTGGGTTTCAAACCCAGGTCTTCAGAGTCAACCTTCAGGATTCATTCCACTAAATACCCTTGGTTGTGAATTCCCCGAATGTAAAAGAAACAACAGAGAAAAATCAAGGGTTAAGTAGTAGCAGAAGCCAAATGTATTCTCTCTGCCTGGTTCCCACCAAGAATGGGAAGTTTCATTCAAACCAGACATCAATTAATAAGCCTGTGTATGTTTCTCCTCTGGTGAAGTTTTTCTTCCATTAAAAATAGGAAATGAATCATTTGGATTGCTACTCCCCCCTTCCCCACCATGGTATTCTCCTTCTGGGAAAATGTTGGAAATAAAATGAGTCTAATTCTAAACAGTGACAATATAGAGTAACAGATTGTATTGAGAAGCCTTTGAGGTCAATTCCCTTCCTTTTACCATTGAGGAAGTCAAGGCCAGAAAGGTTAAATGACTGACCTAACAAAATATATTGGTATAGCCAGGACTAAAATTCAGTTCTCCTGATTCCCGATCTAGTGTTCTTTGAAGTATTCCATGTTGAATTATTTCCTCTTCCCCAATAATCTGAAAAATCTGTCCCAGAGAATCTGACTACCATCACCAGTAGTAACTAGCCACATAGGAAATGCTTATTAAATGACCAGGCAATCTGCCCAGGGCTTTAAAAAGTCCATCTGGGAAGAGGGGACGAAATATAAAGACAAGCCAAGGAGAAGTTGGGGCGTGAAGATAGAGTGAGGAAGGTGGGGATAGGCAAAAAAGAGAGAAAAGCACCTTTGGTTACCGTGATTGGTTCCTTATACGATTAAGTGTTTTGTTTAACAGTTGAACAGGAAATAGAATTTCCAAACAAGGATTGTGTTGGCCTCTTTTTATAGTCAAGAAGTTCCATTGTGCAATATCTCTCCCCTTCATATTTTCCCTTATTGATGAATTATAAACAAAAGCAGCTGTTTCTACATTTTAATCATAAACTGGACAATTAAGGCAGTAGCAGTAGCAATGATGAAAACAATTTCTAAAGTCTTCCCTTCTTCCTCTTGTGTTGGTGGTTACCTAGACCCAATAGTGTCCCCCAACCAAAAAAAAAAAAAGGTAAATGATGCAAGAGAAAAAAGAAGCCTTGGGCACTGTGGCATAGTTAGGACAGTGCCACTTCAGGATCGCCTGGGTTCAGGTTCTGCCTCTTCCATACACTAGCAAGGGTTTTTGACCTTTGCTGTGTCATGGACCCCTTTGGCAGTCTGGTGAGGCCTATGGATCTGTTCTCAGACTAATGTCTTTAAATGCATAAAATTTTAAAAAACAATAAATTAGGATTAAAGGAAAACAGCTACATTGAAATAGTGATCAAAACATTTTTGAACTCTGGTTTTAAGGACCCCCAGACTCTGTGACCCTGGACAAATCTCTTAAATTTTCGTCATCTCAGGCAGTTGTCTAAGACAGATGCTGATCTGCTTTGGGATTCATTATAGCAACAAAATCACCTTTATCCAGTACAAACAGTAGGGAGAAAAAAACAAAAGAACAACAACAACAAAATGGCACCGAAGTGTCTCCTTGTGTTGTGAGCACCACTACAGCTATGTGGGTAAAGAGCTTTTCTGATCGAGGGCAAACGAAGAAAAAAAAAAAACAGTTCAGCATTAGAGACTCTTCCTTGAAGGAATCAGCCTTCTCTCTCCCTGCCCCGTTTCTGTTCTCTTCTCAAATACATCCTATTCTGCTGCTTTAGGAGAGAATTACCACTAGCAGGCTGCTAATTTTGACATTCACTCCTAGACTGAGTGGCATTTAGGTGGAACTACAGGAAGTGAAAGGTCAGCTCCCTGATCTCCTTTCCCTCTCCATCTCTGGGAGATACCTGAAAGTCCATAATACAACATACAGATGCATCCCCACCTCCTGTGCTCAGGGAGTTCTCAAATTGGGCTGATCTCCTAGAAAATGAGGGAATGAGATGTTCTTTTCCCACTCTTGTCTTCTCTGGGTTTATGAGAGTCGATTCTTCAAACTCTTGGAAAAGACCCAAAGATAGGAATGGCTACATGAATGATGCAGTTTTTGCAAGATTATTTGAAAAGCACTCAACATGACTTTTTATTGTTGTTATTCAGTTGTTTCAGTCATGTCTGACTCTTCATGACCCCATCTGGGGTTTTCTTGGCAAAAATACTGGAACAGTTTGTCATTTCTTTCTCTGGTTCATTTTACAGATGAGGAAACTGAGGCAGAGTTGTAACTTGCCCAGGGTCACACAGGTAATAAGTATCAACAGGACTTACTCTCCTAAAATATGTCCACCATTACTGTTCTCTGAAATTCTACTATTAGGGACTCATTCCTTTGTATATGAAAGGAATTTGATCTCTTAAGTGTCAGCTATTAGGATGTGAATGATCTTGAAAAGGGTAATACCTTAACGCAGGCATTACCTACTCCCAATTAGTATATCTTATAGTTGAATGTGTGCTGAGTTTTGAATTGGAAAGTGTACATTTTAAATGTATATAAATTGCAATTAGAGAAATAGAATAATGATTAGATGTCAGGATTCAGCTATGTCCCTCTGATATTTACTTGCTGTATGACCCTGGACAAGTCAGATAACTCTCAGTGCCTCAAGCAATTTTGTAAAAAAGAATTTTTCCCTTAATCTGTAGCCTGAATTCTGGTGGAAGGAATCCCCATTCCAGGAGTTTCCTGTGCTGACAGATTCTTGGGTGTCTTCCCGCAAAATTTACAATTACACAGAACAAAATAAATCATGAAAATGTGAGGCAATCCATGGAAAGGGGATTTATCTACAGGATAGTTTACTATTTGAATACAATTTAAATGTTTGGTGTTAATCTTTCATTGGATATTCTTTCATGCCACCCTTCTCAGCAATCCTAGATAATTTTCTAGTCTTGCTTAACGTGAAGTAGTATTGGGCTCATTGGACATTTTGGTGAATGGGACTACACTGGTCCTGATAATGAGGTCAGAGCCTCTCTCCCCATTGAGATTCCCCAACATGAATTCCACCTGAAGTGATTTTCATCATCCCTCCTGATTTGCATAGCACCATATGCTATCCTGTCTCTATCGTTGTGCAGCGGAGAAATAATTTCTTTTGACAGGATAACTATTATTACAGTAGGTAGGACAAACCTGAGGGAAGTGGGAAACAACCAGTAATGGAATTAGCTGAACAGTAACTAGGCAATAACATTTGCACCATCACCAAACAGGGTGGCTAATCCTATCAGGTTGTCTGCAGAGTGTTCTGCTACTAGCAATGCCTAGGTAGCTTTGATTTTTACTGCATTTTGAATGTAGAACATCCTAGATGGACTTCACCAAGAGATGTTTATGCCTTATTGATAGAGAGAAGTCTTGCGTGCTACTGTATTTTGAAAAATGAAACAGGGCCAGGCTGCAAACCCAAAGGTGTAGCTCAAAGACTAAGATTCTTGCTATAAATTGGTTTTTCCACTTAGCTTGTTGGTCTCTTCTGTTAGATTAATAATCATGTTTTTAACTGTTATGTCAGAGGTTAATGCTTAATTGTCTCACATGAAAAGGTAGTTTGCATCCTCTGGACTGAAAGGCTCCTATAAGCCTTCTTCCCTCCCACCTACTCTCTGCACTTCTCTTGTCAATGAGCTGGGGAAAGCCCTTCCAACATTCCCTCGGTGAGGATGAGATGATGTATTCCACAGCTGTAACTAATGATATTTGTACTTGGGGCAAAGGGTGGCGTATAGATTCATTGAGGATGTTGCTGAAATGTGACAATGTGAGTAGGGTGAGGGCGATGCTGCTACCATGCTGCAGATCAGGCAGGTGAGAATGTACCCTGGGCTGAACAACCTGCTACTATTACTACAGATAGGGGTGGGGCAGGCA
Organism: Gymnobelideus leadbeateri; assembly: GCA_011680675.1. NCBI lineage: Eukaryota > Metazoa > Chordata > Mammalia > Diprotodontia > Petauridae > Gymnobelideus > Gymnobelideus leadbeateri. The sequence goes on from WOXC01004720.1 coordinate 89,284, forward strand.
GGGAAGGAAACACCACCAGACCTGGGTTTCCTCGAAATTCCCTGCCTTAGGGCAAAGCTCCAGTTGTCCCCACTTTAGTTAGGGCTCTTTATTTTTTTAAAAGGTTTCAGCTGCGGTGGGTTGCCTAGAAGTCCATTGCATTCATTAGCTTTGCCCTTCCCTTGATCTGCACGAAATACTTGACTCCTAGAAAATAAGTTCTCTTTCCCCATGTGTACTCCAGCATAGAGCTGAGATTCAAGCCCAACTGCAGTTTCTGAGACAAGAATTCAGGATCAGAATGGCTAAGAGGCAAGAGGTCAGTGCTCTATTGTCCTAAACCTCTGGGAGGGAAGCAAGCCTCTGGATGCCTTGGCAAGCTAATCCAAAGATCATCTCTAAGGTGTGAATGCTTTCTAAAACCTCCTGAAGCAAGAAAAAACTAGGGAATATAATTATAGGATTTGAGGGCTTTTAAAAGCCTGGGTCTTTAAAAGCAGTCAATTAAAGTTTACCTGCTGGGGTATTTGGCAAAAATAAATCAATATCTCATTTATTAAAAATTAAGAATCCATGAGCTTTTAAGGTTGACTTGAAAAAGGAGAGGAGTCTGAGTAGCAGAGCTGAAGGTTGGGAAGGATGGGGAAAAATGTGTTTCTGATTTCAAAAATGTCAGGACATTGGGGCTGCTGTCACGCTGCACTGCATTTCATTAGCATAATCAAGTTTGTTTCCTTTTACTTTATGAGCTGTGGAAAGCAGCAAAACTTGATTTGTATTCTCTTTCTTTTAAATCACTGGCTGTGCCCTTTAAGCTAGAGTATAGTTACAGCAGCTCCTCTAAAAGGCCGACAGGAAAGTAAACATCGGCTACTAGTTTTGTAGGAAATGGAAGAGGAAGGAGAAAAGCAGAAAAGGAAAGTGGTTCTTAGAGTACTCCCCACTTGCACGTTCCGACATCATTGACTTCCCTTAAAGAGTGGCTTAGTGTTCTGGGCCCTGAGTCCCTAGATTCCCAGACCCTGAGGTATGGAGTTTATTAGCCACTGAAGTCTATTGACACTTTGATCAAAGTAAATGATGGGTCTTTGAAGATGTGGAGTTCGTCCCTCTCTAGCCTTAGGGTTGGCCTCATCCACAATGTGATTTTAGGATAAACTCAATAGTTTAGTGTTTGATAAACCCCCAAACCCCAGCTACTGGGGTAAAACTCCCTACATGGACAAAAATTGTTGGAAAAACTGGATAGCAATCTGGCAGAAATGAGGTTTCGATAAGCACCTCATATTACACAACAAAAGAAGGTCTGAACGAATACAGGTCTCACTTAAAAATAGTCACGTCATAAACAAAGTAGAGGAGCAAGGCTCTATGGAAAGGGGAAGAGTTCATAATCAAACAAGAAATATATATACATATATATATATTAAAACATTTTAAAATTGTTGAGTTCCAAATTTTCTCACTCTCTTGTGCCTCTTCCCCCTCTTTGAGGAGGCAAGCAAATTGATACTGATTATAAATGTGAAATGATGCAAAACATATTTCCATATTAGCCATGTTGCAAAAGAACACGCAAAGAAAATAAAACAATTAAAATAGAGTTTAAGGGGCGGCTAGGTGGCACACTGGCCCTGGAGTTCAAATCTGGCCTCAGACAATACAAAAACTAGCCGTGTGACCTTGGGCAAGTCACTTAACCCCAATTGCCCTCCAAAAAAGCAAAAGGAAAAAATAATAATAATAAAAAAAATAGAGTTTAAGAAAAGGTATGCTTCAATCTGCATTCAGAGTTCATCAGTTCTCTCTTAAGGTGGATAGAATTTTTCATTATGAGTTTTGGAATTTTCTTGGGTCGATGTTTTGATCAAACTAGCTATGTTTTTCACGGTTGATTATCCTTATAACATTGCTGTCACTATGTACAATGTTCTCCTGGTTCTGCTCACTTCACTTTGTAAGAGTTCCCGTAAGTCTTCCCAGGTTTTTCCGAAACCACAATCATATACAACAATTTGTTTAGCCTGTCCCCAATTAATGGACATCTCTTCAATTTCCAATTCTTTGCCACCACAAAAAGAGCTGTTATAAATGTTTTTTTGTACAAATAGACCCCTTTCTGTTTTCTTTGATCTCTTTAGGATATAGAACTACTAGTGATATTACTGGGAAAGGGTATGCACAGTTTTATAGCACTATGGGCATAGTTTCAAATTGTTCTTCAGAAAGGTTGGGCTACTTCACAATTCTACCAACAGTGCATTATTAGTGCCCCATTTTTTCCATACACCTTCCCATTTGTCATTGTCCATTTGTCATGTTAGCCAAACCGAACAGTGTAAGGTGGTATCTCAGGGTTGTTTTAATGAACATTTCTCTAATCAGTAGTGATTCAGAGCATATTTTTTTATGTGACTATTGATAGCTTTGATTTCTTCTTCAGAAAACTGCCAGCTTATGTCCTTTGATTATTTATCAACTGGAGAATGTCTCTTCTTTTTATAAATGTGGCTCATTACCTATGTAGTTGAGAAATGAAGCCTTTATCAGAGGACTGTGTAAAATTTTTTTCCCCTACTTTCCTGTTTACCTTTAATTTTGGCTGTTTTGGTTTTGTTTGTACAAAAGTTTTTTAATTTCATGTAATGAAAATTATCTATTTTACTTCCTGTTATCCTATCTCTTTTTTTGGTCATAAATTCTTTACTTATCCACAGATCTAACAGGTACATTTTTCCATGCTCCCCTAATTTACTTATGATATCATCCTTTATATCTAAATCATATATCCATTTTGACCTTATCTTGATATATGGATGCAAGATGCTGGTCTATGCCTAGTTTCTACTGAACTTTTTTCTAGTTTTCCTGGAAATTTTCTTCATATTTTGAGTTCTTTGGATCTTTGTGTTTATTAAATACTATGCTCATTTAACTGCTGTGTATTGTGGACCTAATCTATTCCACCCATTTACCACTCTATATCTTAGCCAGTACCAGATCATTTTAATGATTACTGCTTTGTGATATAGTTTGAAATCTGGAACTGCTAAAGTTACTTTCACATTTTTTTCATTGATTCTCTTGATATTCTTGACCTTTTGTTCTTCCAGATTAATTTTGCCTCTATTTTTTTTAGCTCTATAAAATAATTCTTTGGTAATTTGATTGGTATGACACTAAATAAGTAAATTAATTTAGGTAGAATGGTCATTTTTATTATATTGGATCACCTTACCCATGAGCAATTAATATTTCTCTAGTTGCTTAGATCTGTCTTTATTTGTGTGAAAAAAAATGTTTTTTTTTTAATCATGTTCACATAATCCCTGGGTTTATTTTGACAGTTATACTCCTAAGTATTTTACACGGTCTGTAGTTATTTGAAATGGAATTTCTCTATCTCTTGCTGCTAGACTTTGTTAGAAGTATGTAGAAATGTTGATGATTCATTTAATTTCTTACTCTAAGAGTTGTGTTCTATTTCCTTTACTGTTAATCTGGGTAGTTTATATTTGTGTAAAATATTAAGCCATTTCACTTAGATTGTTAGTTATGTTGAGATGTAATTGTGAAAAATGACTCTGAATAATTGTTTTAACTTATCTTTATCAGTGGTGCATTCACCTTTTTAATTTTTGATACCAGTAATTTGGTTTTCTTCTTTATATAAAAAATCAAATTATCCAATGGCATATACATTTTATTGGTTTCTTTGTAAAACTAACCCCACACTGTTGTTGTTTTCCCTTTCAAAATTAATCTCTCGTTCAATTTCTAGTATTTCCTTTTTTGGTGCTTAATTGAAGATTTTCAATTTGTTCTTTTTCTTTCTTGTCTTTTTTTTAGTGGCATGCCCAATTCATTGATCTGTTCTTTCTCTCTTTTATTGATGTAAGCATTCAGAGATTTTAATTTTCCTCTAAGTACTACTACTTTGCCTGCATCCCACAAATTTTGGAATGTTATTTCATTATTGTCATTCTCTCTAATGAAATTTTTGCTTATTTCAATGATTTGTTCTTTTACCCACCCATTCTTTAGATTATTTAATTTTCAATGAACTTTTATCTATGTTTTCATGGTCCTTTATTGAATGCAATTTTTTGTATTACAATCTGAAAAGGGAGCATTTAATAGTTCTGTTTTTCTGCATTTGGTTGTGAGGTTTTATGTCCTGATACATGGTCAATTTCTGTGAAAGTGCCAGGTACAATTGAAGAAAAAATACATTCCTTTCTATTCCCATTCAGTTTTCTCCAGAGTCTATCATATCTAACTTTTTAAAGATTCTATTCATCTCCTAAATTTATTTCTTATTTAGTTTATGGTTAGATTTATTTTACTCTGAGATGGGAAAGTTGGCATACCCTACTAGTACAGTTTTACTGCCTATTTCCTCCTGTAATTCATTTAACCTTTCTTTTAAGGATTTGGATGCTATACCATTTGGTGCATATATGTTTAGCATTGATACTACTTCATTGTCTATGGTTCCTTTTAATAAGGTATAGTTTTCCTGTTCATCCCTTTTAATTAGATCTATTTTGCTTTTCTTTTGTCTGAGATCATGATTGCTACCCTTTCCTTTTTCACTTCAGCTGAGCAATGATAGATTCTGCTCTAGCCCCTTATTTTAATTCTGTGTGTTTTTTTTTTTTATTTAAACAAATGCTTTATTAACTCCTGTTTTACATCATTCATTTCCACCAGATTTTGAGTTACAATTTTTTCCCCTTTTTCCCCTACCCACCCTCCCAGAATAGCAGTCCCACAAGATATCGCTTCCTCCATCCTGCTCTCTCCCATATCTTCTCCCTTACCCCCTTCGACTTTTCCATTAGAGCAAGGTGAATCTCTGTGCCCCGATGCCTGTACATCTTATCTTCCAATTACATGCAAAAGATATTAATAATAGTATTTATATATATTTGAAACATTTAATTTTAAGACCTTGAATTTCAGATCCATTCCCTTCCTCCCTTGTCACCCATTCCCTCTGGGAAGATAAGTAATTCAGTATGTGTTGTACATGTATAGCTGTGCAAAATATTACCATAGTAGATATATTGTACAAGGCTGCTTATAATTCCCTCCCACCCATCCCACCTCCCCACCTGGTCCATTCCCTACTTGATCCTGTCCCTCTTCTATAGTGGGTACTTCCAACCTCCCCTCCCCCAAGAATGCCCTTCTATCCATCATCCCTCCTCTCATCCCCCTTCCCCCTATTCTGCTGCAGGTTCAGATATCCCATTTAGTATGTATGTCATTCTCTCCCTGAACCAAATCCAATGAGAATGTGGTTTTGCCTTTTTGCCTTCCTATTCTTCCCCTCCTCTGCAGCCACTTCCCCTTGCTTCTTCTACATGAGATAGTTTACCCTACCCTATCTCTCCCCGTCTCTTCTTGCCACTTTCCTCTCTCACCTCATAATTTTACCCCTTAGGTATCATCCCTTCCCAACAAATTCAACTTATGCCCTCTATCCATGTATAACTGTAAACATATATACACACATTCACATATGTATTCATGTGACCATATACCTGTCTTCCATTATTTTCATAGTGAGAAAGATTTCATCAGTCACAATTATTGTTTTTCCATGTAGGAATGTAAATAGGTTAACTTTGATAAGTTCCTTTTGATTTCTTTTCCCTGATTACCTTCTCAGGCATCTCTTGCCTCTTGTGTCTGGGTGTCAAATTTTCTATTCAACTCTGGTTTCTTCCTCAAGAATGCTTGAAAGTCCTCTATTCCACTGAATGACCATATTTTCCCCTGAAACAAAATACTCAGTTTTGCTGGGTAGGTGACCCTTGGGTTCAGTCCCAGGTCTTTTGCCCTCTGGAATATCATATTCCATGCCCTTCTATCCCTCAATGTAGAAGCTGCCAGATCCTGTGTTATTCTGATTGTGTTTCCACAATATTGAAATTGTTTCTTCCTGGCTGCTTGGTGTATTTTCTCCTTGATCTGGGGATTTTGGAACCTGGCTATAATATTTCTGGGAGTTTTCTTTTTGGGATCTTTTTCAGGAGGTGATCTGTGGATTCTTTCAACCTCTATTTTGCCCTCTGGATCTAAAACATCAGGGCAATTTTCCTTGAGAATTTCCTGTAAGGGTGATTTCTAGGTTCTTTCTTTGATCATGACTTTCATAGTCCAATAGTTTTTAAGTTATCTCTCCTGGATCTATTTTCAGGTCAGTGGTTTTTCCCATGAGATATTTCACATTGCCATCTATTCTTTCATTTGTTTGGATCTGCTTGACAGCATCTTGATTTCTCATAAAGAAAATTTCTCATAAAGTCACTAGCTTACATTTGCTCCAGTCTAACTCTGAAGGAATGAATCTCCTCAGTGAACTTTTGAAATTCTTTTTCCATCTGGCAAATTCGGCTTTTTAAGGCATTCTTCTCCTCATTGCCCTTTTGGGCCTCCTTTGCCATTTGAGTTAGTCTATTTTTTAAGGTGTTGTTTTCCTCAGTCAGGCTATTGACCCTCATTTCATACTTTTCCTGCATCCTTCTCATTTCTCTTCCCAATTTTTCCTCCACATCTCTTATTTGATTTTTAAAGTCCTTCTTAAGGTCCTCTATGGCCTGTAACCTGCTCATATTTTCCTTTGGGGCTTTTGGAGCAGGATTTCTGACCTCACAGGCCTCCTCCTGTTCCATGCTTCAATCCTCTTTGCCCCCAAAATAGGCGTCTAATGTTGCATTTTTCTGTTTAATTTGTTTCCTTTGCCTTGGCATGTTGCCACTTAATTACTTGACTTTTAGGCTTGTTGCCACAGTAGAACTCTGCCACCAGACAGGGGAGCTTCGTCCCAAACGTGTGGGGAGACAACTTCCATTTCTGGCAATCTGGAAACCCGCCCCACGACCTCCCCCCCAGACCAACAATATAGATCCAGGGAGGTTAAAGCAAGAGGAATTACCCCCCCACACACCTACTCCCCCGAGACTGATCACTGGATCTCCCTACAGTTCGCAGACCAGGAGCTAGAGCTGCCACTGAAAACTTCAAAATGGCATGTCTCCTCAGGGGCTTCTAGCCCCCAGGCAAGGAAGCCGGCATTCCCCAAATACTGGTCCCAAAGTCCATAGGGCACTAACCTCTCACTTTGTCCTAGGCATGTCTGTTTTGCCCATTCTGGAATCACCACAGCTGCTGGTGTTCTGGGGTCCCTCCAGCTGACTGCTGGTCTGGCCGCCCTTGGGCTAAAACTGCTACTCACTTGGGCCTGGGCTCCCCTCCCAGAGCACTGTGCTGGCCGCTCCCTGCAGGGTTGCCAGGCTATCCTCAGCTGGAGGTTCACTTCTCTGTGTCATTTTGTGGGTTCTGGAGCTCCAGAGGTCATTCAGAGTCCTCCTTTTACATAATTTTGAAGTGGTGTGGGTTGGAGCTCAGCGGAAGTGTTGTTTCTACTCCGCCATCTTGACTCCACCCCTGATTGTGAAGTTTTTATGTCCTAATACATGGTCAGTCTTTGTGTAGGTGCCATGTTCTGCTGAGAAGGTGTATTCCTTTCTATTCACATTCAGTTTTCTCCAGAGATCTATCATATCTACCTTTTCCAGAATTTTATTAACCTCTTTAACTTCTTTCTTGTTAATTTTTTGGTTAGATTTATCTAGTTCAGAAAGAGGAAAGTTGAGGTTCCCTTACTATTTCCTCCTGTAACTCTCAAACATTTAAATGCTATGCCATTTGGTGCGTATATGTTTAATATTTATATGACTTCATTCTCTATGATACCTTTGAGCAAAATATAGTTTCCTTCTTTATCTCTTTTAATTAGATCTATTTTGCTTTTGCTTTATCTGACAGCACGATCGCTACCCCTGCTTTCTTTGATTCAGCTGAAACATAATAGACTCTGCACAGCTCCTTCCTATGTGTATCTCTCTGCTTCAAATATGTTTCTTGTAAACAATATATTGTAGGATTTTGGTTTTTAATTTATTCTGCTATCTGCTTCTATTTTATGGGTTCATTCATCCCATTCACATTTATAGTTATAACTAGCTGTGTATTTCCCTCCTTTTTATTTTTTCACTTGTTTTTTCCCCTCTCTCTCACCTCCCACCCTTCCCTCCCTTACTTCTGATCACTGCCTTCCCAATATATTCTCCCTTTCATCAGTTCCAACCCCGCCCCCCTTCTATTATCCCCATCCCTTTTCCCTTCCTTATAGGAAAAGATAGATTTCTGTTTCCAACTGAGTATATATGCTATTACCTCTTTGAGTTAATTTTGATGACAGTAAGGTTTAAGTTTTGCTTGCCATCCCCCTCCATTATAATAGCTCTTTCATGCTTCTTTTATGTAGTATAATTTATCCCATTCTATCTCCCCTCCCTTCTTCCAGTACAATTTTCTTTCCCATCTCTTTATTTTGTTTTGGGGGGGTGTCAACCCATCAGATTCACCTTATGTCTACACCCTCTGTCTACATATACTCCTAATTGCTCTTATAGTAATAAAGTTGTTAAGAGCCACAAATATCTTGTCATGTAGTAATATAAACAGTTTAACCTTATTGAATTTCTTATGTTTTCTCTTTCTTTTTTCTCTTTTTATGTTTCCCTTGAATCTTGTATTTTATTCAGCTCTGGTCTTTTAACTAGAAATGCTTGAAAGGCCTCTATTTCATTAAATATTCATTTTCCCCCCTGAAAGATTACATTCAATTTTGCTGGATAGGTGATTTTTGGTTGTAATCCTGACTTCTTTGCCTTCCAGTATGTCATTTTTCCAAACCCTCTGGCTCTTTAATGTGGAAGCTGCCAAATCCTGTGTAATCCTGACTGTAGCTTCATGATATTTGAATTGTTTCTGTTTGATTGCTTACAATACTTTCTCCTTGATCTGGAATTTGGTCATGATGTTCCTGGGAGTTTTCATTTTGGAATCTTTTTCAGGTGGTGATTGGTGCATTCGTTCAATTCTATTTTGCTCTCTGGTTCTAATATATCAGGGCAATTTTCTTTGATAATTTCTTGAAAAATATTGTCCAGGCTTTTGTTTTTTATTTTTTATCATGGCTTTTAGGTAGTCCAATAATTCTTATATTATCTCACCTGAATATATTTTCTAGGTCAGTTGTTTTCACAATGAGAAGTTTCACATTTTCTTCTATTGTTTCACTTTTTTTATCTTTTTTTTTTTTTTTTTACATTTTGAAGTCTCATAGAGTCATTATTTCCACAAAGTTTGATTCTAATTTTTAAGGAATTTTTTTTCTTCAGCAAGCTTTTGTACTTCCTTTTCTATTTGGTCAATAATACTTTTTAGGGAGTTGTTTTCTTCAGTAATTTTTTGTATATTTTTCTTTATGGTATTAACTCTTTTCATGATTCTCTTGCATTACTCTGATTTCTTTTCTTAAATTTTCTTCTATTTTCCTAATTTACTTTTTAAAATCCTTTTTAAGCTCTTCCAAGAATTCTTTTTGAGCCTGAGACCAAATTACATTTTTCTTTGAGGCCTCACATGTAGTTATATTGACACTATTGTCTTCTTCTAAATTTATGCCTTGATCCTCCCTATAACTACAATAACTTTCTAGAGTAAAGCTCTTTTTAAAAAAAAAAGTTGCTCATTTATTCTGCCGTTTTTTATGACTTGGTATTTTTGTGTGAGAATTGGTTTCTGGTCCTGTACTGTCCCAAGCTTTTTGCACTGGGGAGCTGGGTCTTACTGTTGACTTTCACTGGGCTTCAGGACTTAACTACTTGCTCTATCTGGAGTGTAGGCTTCCCTTATGGCTTGTATTGGAGAGGTGGGCTTCCTTGTTGACCTCCTCTGGGTATGGGGTTTAGCTGCTAGTCTGCTTGGGGGGGAGGGAAGGGGCTTGCTGCTGGGTTGCTATGTAAATAGGGTCTCTCAGCACCCCCAGGAGTCTCTCAGAACCCCAGGTTCTCACTGTTGGCCAGCCCCAGGGTGGGGCTTTAATATTAGTCAGCAATGGGGACAAGACCTCTGGTGATTTGTGTCACTGAAGTGGGGCCTTGCTGCTCTGCACTGCACAGACTGCTTGCTTTGTTAGGAGACAGCTAGTTTACAAGAGAGCAGGGTCCAAGCAATTGGCTTGGAGCCTTGCTGCAGGTCCCCTGCAGTGAGTCTGGCTGCTGCTACTGCTCTTTGATCTTGCTCCCCTCCATCCCCAGACCTTTCCTCCTGTGTTGTTAAGCTGCTTCCCTACTCCTAGTTTTCTAGTTGTTTGAAGGGGATTTGGGAAGGGCTTCAGAGGGTTCCTTCCTCACTATGCCATCTTGGCACCAGAAGTTCCAAATCTGTTTCTTAAGGTACTATTTTCTTCAGTATTATTTTGTACCTCTTTTACCAGGCTATTAATTATCTTTTTTATAATTTTCTTCATTTACTTAATTTTTTTTTCTTTTGGGGCGGCTAGGTGGCACAGTGAATAGAGCACTTGATTTCAAATCTGGCCTCAGACATTTAACACAAAAACTAGCTATGTGACCTTGGGCAAGTCACTTAACCCCAACTGCCCTCCAAAAAGCAAAAAAAAAAAATTTCTTTTACCATTCTTATTTGATTTTGAAAATCAGTTTTGAAACTCTTCCAAGAATTCTTATTGGGCTTGCATCTGTCCAGTTCCCATTTTTCTTTTTGGCTTTGTTTACAGCTTCAAACAAGGAAGAGAGTCTCAAAGAAGATAAAATAGACAATTTGAGTACATAAAATTTTAAAGTTTTTTACACACAAAAAATACCACCATCTGATATTTGATATCTTTTCTCTGAAGTACCTTGGGAATCAATCCCTTAATACCTTCAAAAATTGTGTCACCTCTGAGATACTTCTGTGTGGACATGGAATGATTCCATTTGTTTTTTCCATGTTTTTTTTCTTTACTGTTATACCATTTAGATATAGTGGCTCCACTGTCACAGATGGAGAAGAGAATTTGTCATAGAAATCTTTATAATTCTATTTTCAACCATTTGCTTTCCTTCCTTTAATTGCATTTGTGATGATTTGCTTTAGTTAGATTTTATGTCAATTTTTCTCCCCCACCCCCACCTCCTTCTACTTGCTGTTTGATGCTTCATGAAGTGATACTACTCACAATGTTCCAACAGAACTTTTTTGAGATTTTGACAAACAAATTTATCTTCTAAATCAACGTGCTTTTGGCTGCTATATCCTTCCATTTGGCAAGGAGATTAAGTGTTTACTGTCTGAGTTAGTTTCTAGGCTTTTTCTGATCTCTTCATCTTGGTGATAGATTTTAGTTCAATTTCCTTAAGAATTGGAGCCAGTCTGTTTTGATATCTGTGCTTTTATCAATTTCCTCTCTTTCAGTATAAACAACTTGTTTAAATAAGCCAAATTCTATTTATTTCAGTTGAGCACCATGTTTCTTGTTATTTTTATTCTTTCTCCTATTTTGTGTTGACTTTTATTTTTGCACCAAAGTTAGTGTTTGGATTGTACACAAATAGTATCATAGATGGCCTTTTTGTGACAGTTACTTATGTAATTGCTTTTGCTGATATCACACAGTGAGTTGCCATTGATGAGTAGATCTCTATCTGTGGCATGAAGCTTACTGCTAAACCAAGTCTTTATGTAGAATTGGATGTGTTTATTGCTGTGTATACTGTAACAATCAGTATGACTCCTATTTTGAGAGTCCTCTTCCCTTTTAATTCCAGCAGAAAAAATGTTTGCCTTAAGTGAAGAATGTCATAAACTTTTTGCCTACTAGTTAAAAATTTAAGAGCTTTTGGGGATATAATATTGCAACCTCTTGTAACTTTTCTCCTTATTAAAAGTTCTGGTTATGGGACATAGTAGAGAGATAGCCTTGGAGTTAGGAAGGGTCCAAGTTTCCTTAAAGAGAAAATGAGTATGTGACCAAAGACAAGTCAGTCAACTTTTCAGTACCCTCAGGCAACTCTCTAAGCCTATAAATTCTAGATAGGTGCTGATCTTCATCAATGGAGGAAGTTTACATAATGGAAGATCCTTCAAATGAAATCACCAAAAAAAAAATCGGTAGATCAGTTTTTGTTTTTCTTTAGTTCTTGGTGTTCTGTGAGAGGATACTATAGACTTCCCCCTGTGAACTGGTAGCCTTTTCCCAGGTCATCCATAAGAATATTTTTGTTGTGGCTGTTGTCATCATTGTCATTGTTGTTCAGTCCTTTCAGTACTGTCTGACTCTTTTTTACCACATTTGGGTTTTCTTGGCAAAGATAGTGGAGTGGTTTGCCATTTCCTTCTCCAGTTAATTTTACAGATAAGTAACAGAGGCAAATACGGTTAAGTGACTTGCCCAGGGTCATACACTAAATAAATGTTTGAGGTCAGATTTGAGCTCAGGAAAATGAATCTTCATAACTCCAGGCCCTGCACTCTAACCACTCACTACACAACCTAGATGCCCTCTGGCATATGACAGGCACTTAATAAATGCTTATTGACTGATTTTCTTAGCTGCTAACTTATTTCATAACCATTCACTGAGAAAACAGAAAGATTTCATTTCTCCAGCCTCAAACCTAAGACAAATAATTGATTTATAAATGATTCCCCTTGGTAAAAAGGCTTTTTATGTTTGTTAAAATGTTATCAATTACTTTTACTAAGCCTGTACCCCAAAGAGATCAAAGAAAGAAGAAAAGGACTCATATGTACAAAAATATTTATAATAGTTCTTTTTGTTATGTGAAAGAACTAGAAACTAAAAAGGCATCCATTTAATTGGGAAAGGACTGAACAATCATAGTATATAAATGTAATGGTATACTACTGTGCCATAAGGTTATTGTTGTGGTGTGGTTTGTCCTTCATTCTTGAAGAGGAGCATGGCTTCAGGAAGATAATGTCATGACTTGTACTTGAATTGCATTTGAGTGAGGGAGGGCTGTGCAAGGTTACCAGACTCATTTCTAAGTCCAGTGGCCAGATATTTATCAGGACAACTGGAGATAACCTGGGATGTAGTGGGAGACCTTGGCCTTTTTAAGCTAAGATCTTTCTGAGTTTTCACTTTAAGTGAGGCAATGCTCATTCGGTGAATAGGCCTGTTTAAGAAGTGATTCTAGGGATGGCACCTTTAATTAAAAAGAAAAAAGAAAAGGAATGGCAAAAGAAATGATATCAGGGAAACATGAAAAGATTTTGAGTTGATGCAGAGTGAAAGGAGTAGGACCAAAATCACATGGATGGATGGCCATGATTCCCAAACTGTGTACCATAGGGAGCCCACAGGGGTCTACAGAATATTTTAAATCTTCAAGGGAAGTATTGTGACTGTTGATATCTCTTGGACACTGCTCAACCTACTAGCTTGAGGTAGTTTACAATTTCAATATCAGTCCTAAATTCCTAAATTCCTTTTGATGAAGTTCTCAAATGTTTGACATGCGGTTATAATTTCTGTTGTGGCTGTAACTTCCTGAACTTTCATGTTTGTGATGTCATTTTATGATAAAAAGCAAGTACAACATAACAGCTAATGTGGAACAAAAACTAAGGTGTTGATGTTCGTTCTGATTCCAAAGTCTGCAAAGTTGCCAAAAGGCATACATATCTCGTTGACAAATGAAAAAAAAATTTTACTTCAATTTATTTGTATTATTCTTTCATGGCTGCTAAATTGTTAGGACACAGATACTTATTAAATTGTCTGTCAATAGCTACTTAATAAATGGAATAGGTAGGCATTTATTTTGGCACAGGGATGCTGTAAAAAAAATACTGAGACACTAAGAATACCATGGACTAAGAAAGTTTGGGAACTTCTGGTGCATTGTAACAAATAATATAAAAACTTTGAGCTACAGAACCTATAAAATGATACAGAGAAGCTAGCCTTCCACTGAGGACAGGACGGCAGCCTTGCAGGAAGTGGCCAGCACTGTGCTCTGGGAGACGACCTCAGCCCCACACGAACCAGAAGTTTAAGCCCCAGCGAGGGCCTAACCAACCACCGGCTGGAGGGACTTCAGATCACCAGCAGCAGTGACAGTTTCCAGAATTATCAACACATAGATGCAAAGGACAAAGTGAGAGGTCAGTGTAGTGTGGACTTTGGGATCCTGTAGTGGGGAGTGTGGTCAGCTTTTGCCCCTGGCTGAGAAGCCACTGAGGAGCCCTGGCCACCACATTGCAGCTTCAGCTCCTGTCCTACAGAATGTAGGGGGACCAAGCAACCAGTATGAGGGGTAATTGCTCTTGCTTTAATCTGCTTGGATCTGGATTGCAGTCTAGGGTGGAGGTCCTAGGGTGTGGGACCAGCTTGCCAGAGCATATGGAGGCTTCAGAGGAGGCACCCAACTAATACCTTCGGCAGCTGAGAAAACCCCAGCATTTGGGAAGAAAGCTCCCCTGCCTGGTGGCAGAGTCCAACTGTGGCAAAAATCCCAGGGGTCAAGTGACTGAGTGGCAACATAAGCAGGCAAAGGAAGTAAAATAAACTGGGCACCCCAACTTTACACTCCTATTTTGGTGACAAAAAGGATCAAAGCACGGAACCAGGAGGAAGACAGTGAAGTCAGAACCCCTGTGCCAAAAGCTTCAAAGAAAAATACAAGTTGGTTACAGGCTATAGAGGACCTTAAGAAGCAAATAAGAGAAGTGGAGGAAAAATTGGGAAGAAAAATTAGAACAATGCAAGAAAATTATGAAATGAGAGTCAACAGCCTGACTGAGGAAAATAACACCTTAAAAACAGACTAACTCAAATGGCAAAAGAGGCTCATAAAGGCAATAAGGAGAAGAATGCCTTAAAAAGCCAAATTTGCTAGATGGAAAAAGAATTTCAAAAGCTCACTGAGAAGAATCATTCCTTCAGAATTAGATTGGAGCAAATGGAAACTAGTGACTTTATGAGAAATCAAGATGCTGTTAAACAGATCCAAACAAATGAAAGAATAGAAGACAATGTGAAATCTCTTGGGAAAAACCACTGACCTGGAAAATAGATAAAGGAAAGATAATATAAAAATTATTGGACTACCTGAAAACCATGGTCAAAGAAAGAACCTACAAAGCATCCTCCAAGAAATTCTCAAGGAAAATTACCCTGATGTTTTAGAACCAGAGGGCAAAATAGAGGTTGAAAGAATCCACCAATCATCTCCTGAAAGAGATCCCAAAAAGAAAACTCCCAGGAATATTTTAGCCAGGTTCCAGAATTCCCAGATCAAGGAGAGAATATTGTAAGCAGCCAGGAAGAAATAATTTGAATATTGTGGAAACACAATCAGGATAACACAGGATCTGGCAGCTTCTACACCGAGGGATCAAAGGGCTTGGAATATGATATTCCAGAGGTTAAAGGAGCTGGGATTAAAACCAAGAATCACCTACCCAGCAAAACTGAGTATCATGTTTCAGGGGAAAATGTGGTCATTCAGTGGAATAGATGACTTTGAAGAATTCTTGATGAAAACAGAGTTGAACAGAAAATTTGACATTCAGATACAAGAAGCAAGAGAAGGTAAACAGGGAAAAGAAATCATAAGGAACTTATCAAAGTTGAACTATTTACATTCCTACATGGAAAAACGATAATTATAACTGATGAAACTTTTCTCAGTATGAAAGTAATCGAAGGGAATATAAATATATATGTATAGATAGATAGATATAGATATATTGATATGTCTATATAGGAGGGTATATGAGCATATGAATACATATGTGAATGTGTATTTATATGTTTACAGGTATACATAGACAGAGGGCACAGGACCAATTTAATAGGAAGGGATGATACTTAAAATGTGAAATTAAGAGGTGAGAAAGGAATATAACAACAGGAGATGGGGAGAGACAGAATGGGGTAAACTATCTCATATAGAAGAGGCAAGGGAAAATAGTTACAATGGAGGGGAAGAACAGGAAGGCAAAACTGCAAAACCTTATTCTCATTGAATTTGGCTCAGGGAGGGAATGACATGCACACTAAATAGGGTATCTCACCCTACAGGAGAGTGGGGGGAAGTGTATGAGAGGAGGGATGATGGAAGGGAGGGCAAACTGGGGGGGAGGGAAGTTGGAAGCACCCACTTTTGAAAAGGGACAGGATCAAAGTAGAGAATAGAACAAGTGGGAGGTGGGATAGGAGGGAGGGAAATACAGTCAGTCTTTTACAATATGTCTACTATGGTAATGTTTTGCATGACTACACATGTACAACCTATTCTGAATGGCTTATCTTCCCAGTAAGGGTGGGTGACAAGGTGTAGCAGCAAGCACCCCAATATCCCCAGGGTGGCTGCCAACACAGGTTCTTAGATCTGCTTTTGTAAAGGAAAGCAACTCAAAGTGGGTTAACAAGCTTACTTTAATCAAACAAACATATTACCTAGTTCAGGGGGAAAAGGTCAGCACCCCGAACTTCAGAGTTACAGAACTTACAGATCAAACAGACAGGCTTCCAAACTGTCCAACCATTATATCAATACCAAATCACAGTTACCAGAGAGGGAAGCATCAACATCTGAGTTTTCAAAGCCGGGGGGCTCTCAACAACGGCTTCCCAGAGTCTCATCTGGTCAAATCACACAACACTTCTCAAAGTGAGCCCCAAAGCAAAGCCTCTCATCAGAGTTTATATAGCCTTCTCCTGGCTCAGAGATTGTAACAACCTCCTTGACCCACTGCCCAATCACAAAGTATCAAGGTGTGGGCTTTCCTGAAAAACAAGCCTCCCACCACAGGCTCCAGGTGCACTTAAGCTAGGGGCAGGGAAGATCTTTAAATTTGCATTTCCATTACACAAGGGAGGAAGGGAATGAATCTGGAGTTCAAAATTTTAACAAATGTTTAATATATATATACTATTAATACTATTTTACATATAATTGGGAAATAATATATATAGGCACTGGGGCATAGAGATCCACGATGCCCTACTGGAAAAGTCGAAGGCGGGGTATGGGAGAGAACAGATTGAAGGAGAGGATATCCTGTGAGACCACTATTTTGGGGCAGTGGGTAGGGGAAAAACAGGGAAAAAATTTGTAACTCAGAATCTGGTGGGAATGAATGATGTAAACCAGAAGTTAATAAAGCATTTGAAAAAAAAAAACAACTTTGAAAACTTAAAATATCTATCTGATCCAAACAATGACCAGCCATGATTCCAGATTACTAATTATATAGGGTGCCACCTGTGACAGTGAGTTCAAAATGCAGAGCCAGACATACATTTTCTGACATTGGCGATTCAGTTATTTGTTTTGCTTGTCTATGCATAATTGCTAAGAAGCATTTCACATTTCTCTTCCTCTCCCTTTCACACCAAAGGAGTGGGTAAAAGGAGAGGTAGGAAAGAAAGAAAATAAATGCATGTTAACTGAAAAAATTAATTATTAAAAATCATTCATTTCAGTTTTATATTATTTGCTGCTTTCTATGTTCAAAGTGTTCTGCTCAAAGTGTTCATGATACATAGGTGTGTATCTTCTAAATGATCTTTAACCGCTTTTATTTCTTAATCTTGAACTATATTTTCCAATATATTTTTTGTCATCTTCCCCTATGTCCATCTATCCACTGAAGTCACCAATTATAAAAATATATGTCGAATAGAGCAGCTTTTGCTGAGATATTCTATAGAATTTTTGTATTCCTTCCAAGATACATTGGCTCATAAGTGTTGCAACTATTTCATACTAGTCTTTTTTTGCAAATGCTTGTTATAAGCATTACAATATGAGGTGACCATGAAAATTATAAAGCCAGGTCTTCCAAATTCATCTTCTTCTGCAACAAGAACCTAGAATTTAATCTTTCCATTTCACCATAGCTACTATTTTGTCTTCTGTTTTCATTTAGAGCAAGAATGTCAAAATAGATAAGATTCCAGCTGTATGTTTACTTATAGTAAGAGCATAGTAAGTTATCAGAGGAGAAACAGAAGCCACATTGGGCATATCCTGGACACGAAGAGGATAGTATGAGCTCATCAGGAAAAGAGAAATAGGGAAAGATTCTATAAGTGTAGATAAGAAAGCCTGAAATACGAACTTTGTCTCCTTCACAATTTCACCTAGGGCTGACTGTTCTTAGTGCTTACATCCCTCATCATCCAGCTTTGACTAAGCACCCAAATGTGATGTGACATTGTAGTAGGCTGTTTTTACTTGGTTTTGTTTAGATACTATATTATCTCTGCCCTCTAGCGCCTGACATTTTAGTGCCCTGTTTCTCAACCAGTGAATTAGGACACACCTGTATATTACAGAGACTTTAGTGACTAGTCCTGGCATGCAGAGCTTTCTCCATAACTCAGTGCTGGGCATCTTGTTTTTGAGTTCTACCCTGCTGATTCAACTATTTGGTTAACCTTTCGCCTGTGTCTTGACCTTAGATCTAAGGATTAGTTCTGTACCTAGGAATACTCCTTTCCATATGCCCTTTCCCATATTCCCATTTATCTTTTTCCTATCTTCCCATCACAGTATATCCTTCTCCCTCTTTTCCCAATAGTAATGCTCCTTAGAAGTCAATGTCTTCTCATCCATGCTTCCCCATGATCCACGATTACTTCTCTTTCTCTGTTGTTTCTTTATCTTCACTACTGAAGTCAAGTTAATTCTTTGCAAAGGTCTGTCCCATTGGCCTCTCATCTGTACCCCTCTACGTGGATTTTTATAAGCAGTTGTGAAGGCACCTATTGCCCTTCCAGATATGCTGTAAGTCAAGTGACTGCCTCGTACTCCTCCAAAAAGGCCTTATATTTTATATAGAACTTCCAGGTTTACAAAGAGGACAGGTTTACCTTATGATAAACTTGACTGTTGCAACCATTTAGGAACACAAAGGAAATTTTATTAAAGAGATTGGCAAATGAATGTTGAAAGCAGCAGGTCTTTATTACAAGTGGTTTAATTCACATAAGGTAAAGTTCAAGCCTTCAAAAGAGACCCACGGTTGAAAATGAGGGAATGAAACAACTCTGGAAGTAACTTACACCACCAAAATGAGACCAGCAGCTGGGACCTTCAGAATCAAAGTAAAGAAGAGATACACTAAAGAATTTCAAATAGAGAAACTGAATGAATGAATGAGTGAAACATTTGTTAAATGCTTACTACATTAAAAATCACTATACTAAGTGCTGGGAATACCTGAAACAAGGCCAACTTGCTCAATGACATAGGCAGCTTCTTGTTGCAAATGGGGATCATACATTCTTACTCACCCAGGCATATCCATGAGTGTGCTAGTAAATGTTTAACAACCAGCTCTCCAAAAAAATTGTATACATGACATACTTTTAAATTTAATTTACATCATCAACATTTTCTCCATCACTTCTTTAAGACCAGACAAACAACAAAACAATAAACCGAGCTCTGATTTATAGCACTTGCTGATTTCTGAGGTGTAAATGTTTACATCAAAAATTTAACAACATGAAGGTATAAACCAGCTCCAGCACATCCTTGGAATATCTGTTGTCAGAGGCAATGAGGCCAAGAACAGACAACAAGGTCGTTCTAGAGACATGGAGCATGGATGTTTCTAGCACTGAAGATTGCAGCAAAGGTGAGGGCAAAAGTGCTAGGAGGTTTCAGGCTGTAGAGAAATAATCTATTACAAGAAATTGTAGTCTGCCCAGACCCCAAAAGCCAACAGGTTGTTGTGTTTTTGTTTTGCACCATCACAGCAGTACCAATAACTTCCAATGAGTGTATATATATATATGTGTGTGTGTATATATATATATATATATACACACACATATATAAATGTATATATGTGTGTGTATATGTATATATATATACACACACATATATACATGTATATATATGTGTGTATATATATAATACTTTGTAACTATAAAGTCTACACAAATCTCAGCTACTATTAAGAAATTGAAACAGAAAAAATTATTGATTTGTCTACAGACACACAGGAATTAGTCCAGCAATTCAAGTCTTGGGCTTGGCGCAGAACTCTTTTTGCTAAACAATGCTACCTTTTTGATCAAGAAAGGTTAAGAAATACAAATCCATTTGGTCACCATCAGCATTACTGAGCACCCAAGGGACTTATAGTACTACCATGGGTGCTAATGGCAGGTGGTCTTGGTATTTACAGACTTTTTTTCCAATCCAGTAGCACCATTACTTATTCTTCCTAACCACTTCCAGTCTATAATTCCCTTTGATTCAGTCTTTCATTTTTCTGCAGAAGACTTATATTAAATAGAGTATATTCAAACAATTCTCTCATAGAGTACTTGGCTTCTACAGGGCAGAAGTAAAAAGAATAGGTGAAGTTGTAGAAAGCCAGATTTGGATTTTATTAAACAAAAAACAAAAAGCAACTACATAAAAATTAGAGCCACTCAAAAGTGAAATGGGCAGTGTCTGGAGGTGTAGTGAGTGTCTACCTCACTGGAGATTTTCAAATCATAACTAGATGTTAGGTATTTCATAGAAAGAATCTTTGGTTAAGTATGGTTTGGGCTGAATGGTCTATAAGCAGGTAAATATTTAATAACCAGCTCTCGGGGGGAGGGAGGGAGGTTAGGAATGTGCTATGATACTCTTTTAAGCTTAATCTTCATTCTTCATATTTTTCTCCATCACTTTCTTAAGTTCAGACGGTCAACAAAGCAACAATTAAGTACTGATTTGTAGTGTTTGCCAACTTCTGAGGTAAAAATACTCACACTTAAAGTTTCACAATTGTGAGTCAGTTTGAGCTGGCTCTAGCATGCTCCTATCTGTGAGATTCCTTCTTAGATTCTGTGATTCCACTTTAGAAAACAACAAGTGAGAGGCATATTATAAAAATTCCAAATCCATTTTTCTAATGCTTGGAAGCTCTCAGAGAAAAAAGAGTTCCTTTTTTCCCTGTCTCCCCTCCCCTTGTTTCACCCACCCCTAGTGATCTGACTGACCACTTTGTTCTATTGTGCATTGGTACATGAATTTCATACCAATATTTATAACTCATACCCACTCCCCATTCCAGTTGAGGTAAGTGCAGAAGAGTTAGTACTATCCTGAAATCTTATTTCTACTTCTGCTTATCTTCTTGGACTGGCTAAGGAAGAAATAGTTCAGACAGTTTTGGCAGGTGTCCGAGATTCATGATAGGATACACATTTTCAGAGGCTGACAAAACCCAAAAGCCCAACTGACAACAACTGTATCTTAGCTAAGCCCTTGTGTGCCAATAGAAATGCAAACCTTTGAGGCTGGAACCAAGTCTCAGAAAGCAAGTCTAAACAAAAGATCTACAGGGATAAGCACACCTACTTACTGCACAGGCAGGTCTGAAGGCAAATGAGATAATGACTCCAAAGGACATTGAACTCCTTGTTGTTGTTGTTTGCCCTTCCTTCTTGAAGGCCATGACACCAGGAAGGTGATGCCATAACTTGCAAGGAAATTGGAATTAATCGAGGGAGGGCTGTGCAAAGTCACCAGTCTCACTCTCTCCAGATTCAGTATATATAAAGTACTTTGTAACTATAAAGTCTACACAAATATCAGCTACTACTAAGAACCAGCTGGGTCCAGTGGTAAGAGGTAGATCAGAACAACTGGAGAGGCCCCAGATGCAGTGGGAGGCCTTTCCTTTTTTAAGTTAAGGTCTCTTCCAGGTCTCAGTTTCATTAAGGCAACACCCATTCAGTGATAAGGTTAAGTAAGAGATGAGGCAAAGAATGGCTTCTTTTACCTAGTCAAAAAATAATCAGTATGGGATGGGAAGACCCTAAGGGTTTCTGACCAAAACAGAAACAGTTGCTATTTACACTCACCCTGAACCACAAGAGCCCAAGCAAACCAAGTGTAGCTTGGGCTGGGACCTATTGTCGGTCAGTCAATGAGAACCAGAGTGATATGGGTTTAAGGCATGGTCATTAAGAAAGAAATCTAGCTGGTAAACCCCAAGATGTCTTACAGGGTTTCAGTGATAAAAATTTGTATTCCTTTGGGCAGAGCACCTGCAGTTAAGGGTATGATACCCTATATGGATAGAAGGAGAGGAGGGAGAGAGAGAAGGAATAAGGGAGGGAAGGAAGGAAGGGAGGAAGGGAGGGAGGAAGGGAGGAAGGAAGGAAGAAAGGGAGGGAGGGAGGGACGGAGAAAGGAAAGAAGGAAGGGAGGGAGGAAGGGAGCTGCATTGCCCAACTGGAACTGACCAACTGGGTCCCCAGTGGGGCAGCTACTACTACTTGCAGGTTACTGTTTGTCCTGTGTTACTGAAAAGAACTCAGGAAGGAGATCTCATAACTTGCACGTGAACTGGATTTAAGTGAGGGAGGACTGTTCAGAGTCACCAGGCTCACTCTCTCCTCTAGAGTCATCTGGGTCCAGTGGCAAGTATAGATGAGGACAACTGGAGATGGCCCTGAATGTCTGAGCTCCTAAAGTATAGCAATAGAAGAATATTTATTTATGTGACTTTTAAAGACTTGATGGGAGTGTCTGTCAGAATTTGCCTGACCTCTTGACCTCATTTCTTTGTTCTTTGCCTCAGTCAAGACACTAATATACCCTACCCAGTGAATGGTTGATAAGACATCAGAAACTCTGAGGGCTAGAGTCTTAACAACAACCCTCCTGTCTGGCCCCATCCTGATCCCTATGTCCTGATTCAGTTCCTGGTGTTTGCTTTCCCAGTCTTGCTCTGATGATTCAGGTATGGTTAACCCATTATCTATTCATACTTGACCACTTCCTGATGCTCAGCTGATCCTGGTGTCTGAGAAAGGGTGGGTATACCCTTGGTGGAATTAGTATCCTTGGTGTTTCAACAGTGTTTGAAATTGACAGCTGATGATGGCAGTAGATATTGTCAAAGTTTTTCCCACTTCCTCTTCCTTCAATCTCCTATGAAATTGATAAGAGTTCTGATCAACACCCAAAACTGCCAATGGTCATATAGGTAGTGGGAAGGTACAAAGTAAAGAAAGTTTAGTTTTACACTAATTCAATTTGAGAAAAATTTAGCAAGTACCTACTATAGGCAAGGCATTATGCTAAGCATCAGGGATTCAAAAATGAAAAACCACATGGTCTCTGCCCAGAAGGAACTTATGGTTATATAAATACTACTTATAGATCTGCTGGTAAATGTTGAACAACTGGCTGTCTGGGAGAAAAAAAAAGAAAAAAAGGGTATGTATAACATTTTAGAGTTTAAGCTAAATTCACATTTTTCCCCATTAGGTTCTTAAGTCTAAACAATCCACAAAACAATAAATAAAGTCCTGATTTTTAGCATTTACTGATTTATCAACTCTCCAGAGTTCATATGAGTTGACTTCAACACAACTCTGATATTTGGATAAAGTGCCATACATAAAAATGGCATATGTAGGCAAAATATTCCAGGAAAATTTAAAGGATAGAACATTCTCACATGGAGAGACCAGAGAAGACTTTATGGTGGAGATGGAACCTGTGCAAAGCCTCAAAAGAAATATATTTTGCCAGATGAATATGTGGTGGGAATACATCTCAAGTATGGGAGAGGCTCCATTCACATCACTGCATAATAACAATCTAAAGGCTTGCTTCCCACATGCAATATGAATTCTTATGAGATTAGAGGAACTAAGTTTTCCTAGTTTCCTAAACGTAAATTTTGCATAGACTGGTTGGTCTATTTGTTAGAGACATAGTAGTTCTATAGAAAGTAGCCTCTACCTTTCATATAAAATACTGATGATGGGTATCAGGGCTGAGTGAAGAAACGAAGGAAGTCCTTCACTCTACAGCTTTACTCATTAGTGAACTGCTTCAGAAAGGAAGGATAGCTATAGGAAGGAAATCCAGGTGTACATGAGTAAACGACTCCAATCTTCCTTTTCAACCCAGAAAGGCTTGTAGAATATCTCTATTCTAGGGCATTTTGATTTCATTATTTGCTTCAGATGAGCCTCCTTTCTGTACTTACTATCTCTCCTGTTCATCATCTTGTGCTAGTTAAGGAATACTATAGCAGAACAGCACCAGCTGGGTTTGTGATTTCTACCCCCAGGATGGACATTACTACTGTCCCATGGTCTGCTCTTTGCCTCATACTAAGTGCTAAATTTTTCCAGATTGAACAATCTGCTGCACCTGCTTTTCCCAGATTGACCAGTTTCTCAGACCTCATCACCACAAACAACAGTGACCGCAAAAGAAAGGTTAGTGGTGCTAATTTCTTTCTGTAATAGTGGGAATAGTCTACTTCAAGGGAAACAGCAGAGGATAGAGAAAAAAAGAGAACAGCCTGAAGGTAGCCTGGAGGTAGGCAAACAATTCTCCTCTGGGGAGAAAAATTGGAGCAATTACTTCCTTCTCCATCTCAGAGTTCCAGGAAAGGGATGGTGTCTCTAAGGGGTGGGTGAGGGCATCGCATCAAACTATTACTAGTCAGCATGAAACTTACTAGTCATGCTTTCCCTCTACCCAACATCATTTGCATTGCTAATGACAGCTATGATCACAGCCATAGATATAGCTGCAGCTACCTCTCAAATCTTTGTAGGGATGTCCACAGGAACACAAATATGTGACTGACTGGATAGGTGCTCAACTCTGGAAAAAAAAAATTATATGCTGTTAGGATGGAGGATGAAATTCCAAAATCTCTACCTCTTGACCTGGCTTCATTTTTTTCTTTTTTTTCCCCAGATTAACATCAACATTATTAGATACCCTAAGACATATGACATCAGTAGCTAGCAGATTTTGAGAAAGTGTTTCTCTCTCTATGCTGATTGTGACATAGGGTTACAAATGGAAGTAAGAGAACAACATAAGGAAATAGCGGTAGCTTAACTGGCTAGAAGGGAGACTGCAAGAAATAATAATATAAAATAAAGCTAAAATGTTGGATTGGAATTAAATTGTTGAAGCCTTTAAATGTCAGACTTATAGGTTTGTTTAGGGGTATGGGGGGCCATTAGAGATTTTTTTTTTAACAAAAAGTGATATGGCGATAAATCTGCACTGGAAGATTATGTTGGTCACTTAAAATGTTCAGGCTCATAGGGGAGAGTTTGACAATTAGGAGACTATTACAGTAATCTGAGAGAGAAGTTTGTGGGGAAAAGAGAAGAGGAGACAGATTTGAGAGCTATAATGGAGATAGAACTGATAGGATTTGACAATTGTTTGGATGTTGGAAATAAGAGAGAGGAAAAGTTATGTGTGCTGCTCCCCCCCTCCCATTAGAATATGAACTTCCTAAGTACAAGTAAGGGCCTGCTTTTATTTTGTATTTACATTTAGTTTAGTGCAGTGCTTAACACATAATAAGTATTCACTCATTCACTCACTTTTACCTTTTAGGTCTAAGGATCTAATCCATCAGCTTCCTAGTCATTCACTTCATCAGTCCTACATTCTTTTCATTTAGATCACATGCAGAAGGGGATACAAGGCAGTTGTTATAGTAGCAAAGAACTGGAAATAAAGTAGATGTCCATCATTCAAGAAATGGCTACATAAATCATTGTACATGAAAGAAATGGAATATTACTGCTGTAAGAAATGACAATCATGATGAATATAGTGACGCATAGAAAGACTTAGGTGAGCCAATGCAAAGTGCAGTAAAGAGAGCTAAGAAAACATTGTACAACAATGACTATAGTGATGTCAATGGAAAGAATAACAATCACCAAAAAAATCCCCCACACAATCTAAAATGAATGTTGTAAAATTACAAAGAACATTCTTGATCCTAAAGAAGAGATATGGAAAGACATTTCCCCCAACTCTTTTTCAGAGGTGGGGGGAAGGGTCCCTTAATGAACAACTTTTCATAAATTGTACAAAATGTATGATATATTAATCAGTTTTGCTGATATTTTTTCTCTTTTCATTTTCCTTAAAAAAACAACTTTATTATATGATATGGTTCTCTAGAAGAGAGATAGAGGGAAATGGGGGAAATTTAGGTGACATAAAACCAAATAATATCAATAAAAATTTATTTATTAAAAAAGAAGGGAATTCAGGTATGTCTAACTCTCCCCACTAACTAAACTAGATAGTTTTTTTTTCTAGGAAATCCTCATTACTATTAACCAGAAGGACACCTTTAGGTATCAAAATAATAAACAAAACTGGAAAGTTTTAAAATTGAAAATGGAATTAGATCTTGGTCCAAATCCTTCTCTGCCTTCCCTATTTATTGATCTCTATTCTTTTAGCCTTACTCCCCTGAGTGAACCTCTTCCCCAGTGCTATCAGATTCCTAGTTTCTCTTCTTTTCTAGACCCTGATTTAAGAAATATGAAAAATGAATATCTGAAAAGGACCATTATGTAAACAAAATATTTATAACCATGCTTTTAAAATTAAAGCTCTAGAAACTAAGAGAGTTTCTCCATCAACTGGAAAATGGTTGAAAAAATTATTATATATAAATGTAATGGAATATTATTGCATCTTTAAAACAAATGAGGAGTATTTCATAGAAACCTGTAAAGATTTGAGTTAACTAATGCAGGGTGAGGTGAATAAAATCAGGAAAACAATTTGTAGAATGACAACATTGAGAAGGAGGAAGAAGAGAAGCAACTTTGAAAGACTTGAGATATTTGACCAATGCAATGACCAACTATCTCCAGGGGACTGATGGTGGAGTATCCTTCCCATCTCCTGACAGAGAGGTAAAAGAGACTGGAGGCACAAATAAGACTACATTTTAGGATATGGCAAACATGTAAATTTGTCATTTGCCTATGTTTATTTGTTAGAAAAGAGGTCTTTATTTGTTATGGTGAGTGGTGAATTAGGTAGGAGAGGGTAGCTAGTGATAGTGATGGCAAAAAAGAGGAAAAGAAAAAAGAGGATAAATAAAATATTTAAGATGCAAAGAAAATAATAAAATGGAATTCAGGGGGTATAGACTAAGGATAACTGAAACTAACATGTTGAATTTATTAAATTAATTATTAAATATTATTTCCTATTTAGTTACTTAATAAACAAGCTGGGCATAATGGAGATTCATGGTTCCCTCTTCAGTCTTCTTTTTCTGGTCTTCTCTGTAAATGGAAATACACATGTTTGTTGGTATTTGTCAAATTCATCATAAAAAATAGAGTTTAAAATGGAGTTACTTCCAAAACATATTTCTTTTGTATGTCAAGTCCAATTCTCTTTAACAATTCAGCGAACATTTATTTATTTCATATTGATAAGTGCTATGTCAGCCTCTCCCATAAAGCATTAAATACTAAGGTAGAATCCAAATGAAATGATCACACTATCACCACCAAAGATAAAAACTTAACAGATCTATTCCCTTTTATGTTTACTTATTGTGTTTTTTTTTTATTTCATCTACAAATGCTCTTGTAATTATCTGGTTTATGTGAATCTCATGACAGGCTCTGCAGGCTCATTCCCCCTCAACCATTTTTGAGTATAGTTTTGTGAGAAGATACTTTTCATAATCTGTCATTTCTCTCTGTAATATTTTACAAATGAATTTTTATTCTAAACTGGCAGTGTCCTTGGCTGTTGTATCTCTCTGCTTAACAAAGAGATAAAAAATTTTCTCCCTGAGGTGGTGTCTGGATGCTTTTGTCTTCCCCATTGGAGCATATGTTTTACATCAGTTAAATTTCCCTGAGAAATAATGACCAGAGTCAGTATCTTTACTTTTGTCTATTTCCAATTTCTTGGATTCTATTCAGTAAGTTATATTGGAGCTGCTATAACCATGTACAGTGTATTCTTATCCATAGCATGACACTGAGCAGGCTCCCTAATTACTTTGGGCTCTGTTTTCTCAATTGTAAATTAAGGGACATTTATATTGGACAACCTCTAAGATCCCCTCCAGTTCTAAAATGTTATATTTTTATTATTCTTTTCAGATAGCATGGCATAGTCAGAAAAATGTGAATTTGAATCCTAACTCAACATACTGGTTGTATTATTGACTAAGAGGGTCATTTAATCTCACTGAGCCTAAATTTCCTCTTCTGTAAATGAAGATAATACTATTACTTCCCTCACAAGATTGTTATAAAGATTAATAATAAAAATGGATAATAGCACCTACTATTTATATAGCACTTAAATATTTGTAAAGTGCTAAATATGTTAATTCATTTGATTCTTAACAACAACCCTGTGAGACAGATACTATTATTATCCCCATTTTAGAGATAAGGAAACTGAAGCACAGAGAAATTAACTGATTTGCCTAGGCTCACACAGCTAGTAAGTATCTGAGGTGGGATTTTAATTTGGGACTTCCCAAATCTGATTCTCTGTAATGCCACCTAGTTGCTTTAAATTAAATAAAATGAAATAATGTAAGAAAAATTATTCAAGGAAAAAAGTGCACATCAGTATTCTCTCATTATTTTCTGCTTATTATATTATCTAAGTTCTCTAGAGTAGTCAGATATACTGATAAAAGGGCATCTAGCCTGGGAAAATAATGGGTATGGTTAGGGTCTTTGAGGTGAGGATGGATGAGGCACTTGTCATTGATGGTGTAAAGAGGATACTTTTCCAGGTACAGTTGGTATTAAAAATTCTAAGGTTCCCCCCTTTTTTGATGAGGCAATTGGGGTTAAATGACTTGCCCGGTGTCACACAGCTAGCAAGTGTCAAGTGTCTGGTCAGAGGTTGGATTTGAACTCAGAGTCCTCCTGACTTCAGGACCAGTGCTCTATCCATTGTGCCACCTAGCTACCCACTAAAGTCCCTTCTAAGTCTAAGATTCTTATGATGCCCAAATGCTGAGATGCCCTTGGTTCCTCTATTAGATCTGTTAAGAATATGGACAACTCCCACCAGAAGTAAAAGAAGATTTATCTCTTATCATACTCCATGTGATGAAAGTAACCTTTGTGGGGAAGGGTAATAGATATTCTATGATTTCTTTTCTGAAGAACTATGAAAAGGGCTTTTATTGATCCCTACTTTCACATTCATTGGAATGTATTGCATTTATTTCCTATAAGTGTTTATAAGCTTTTCCAAGACCTTCTCCCTGCCAAGTGAGTTGGGATCGTGCCACAAAACAGCCTGACAACTTGATATGCAAACTTCTGATCAATTAGCTTGCAGCTGTCCTTGGAGCTATTCTTAGAACTTCCCAGGGTGCTGGCTGTCCCCTGGATCTGACCCTTCTTGTCCAAATGCCACAGAGACCATTGAATCCCTGGAACCAAGGCTGTTCTTATCTCTATCTGTGCCTAGTCATTTTTACTGCCATGACCAGTATTGCTGTTACTCTTTCTTTCATAATTCTCTGCTCTCCTATGCTACTGTTATTCAGCTGGTAGTTTAGAGTCTTAAATTTGGTTTTTTATATCATCACTCTGAGCACAGCCTTAGAAATCAATGTTTCCCACTCCACCTAGCTGGGCTTCACTTTTCCTCATCTCTAAAATGAGAGATTTAGATAAGATGATACCTAAAGCCCCTTTCAGCTCTAAGAGTCTATGATTTGATTATTACCTAGGTCATAATCTTTGCTAATACAAATAATTCAGCTGAAGTTTTAAGCTTAGATACATACTGTCCAAAGAAATGTTTTTTGGATAAGTCACTTCATCTTCCTGGGTCTCTTCAGTTATCCCATCTTTAAAACAAGTCAATTGGACTAGATCAGGGTGGGGCACCTGTGGCCTTGAGGCCGCACCCACTAGGTAAAAAGTTTTCCAGCTCCCACTTCTGTGATTTCACAATGTTTCTGCTTCTCTCTTTCCTGAATCAGACTCTGTCTGTACTTCCTATATTCTCCAGGAGACTCTGTACTTCTAAAGATATTATAGGATCCCCTCACTGAAAGTTACCCTTTTACCCTTTCATGACTACATGACTCCCTGTTCCCATTTCATGTAAATGAAACAATAATTGCAATGAAATAAATAATACTAGAAGGGGAGGGGGTGGAGCCAAGATGGTAGAGTAAAAGCAGGAACTTGCTTAAGCTCATGCCCCAACCACCTCTAATACCTGTAAAAAAAATGACTCTAAACAAATTTTAGAGCTACAGAACCCACAACATGACAGAGAGAAACAAATCTCCTGCTGAAGCCTAGAAGGCCTACAGGAAGGACCTATTGCACAGGACTGGGAGCTGAACACAATGCCACATGAGCCCCACATGGGCCCAGACCTGGGGTGGCCCTGACCAGCAGCCCAGAATGGCCTGAGCAGACTTCAGGAGAGTGAATCACCAGCAGCTGTGGCAGTTCCCAGACTTCTCAACCCATAAACTCCAAAGAGAAAGTAAAAGGTCAATGGGGAACTCTGTTGGAACTGGCTGACAGAAGACAGCAGTCTGACCCCTTCCCCTGTGGTGAGAAGTGGCAGAGGCATGGTGGCTGCAGCTGCTGCTGCATGGCTGCCTCTGGAGCTCCTGGCCTACAGATCATAGGGGGACTAAACATCCACTGAGAGGGTAATTGCTTTTGCTTTGACCTACTTGGATCTGGGTCACAGTCTTAGGTGGTGGTCCTGGAATGTGTGGTCAGTATGCCAGAGCTTGTGGTGTCTGTAGACAGGGCACCCTCCTCAGACCTCTGAAAACAACTGCAAAAACCCCAGCTATTTGGAATACAGCTCTCTCCCCTCTGGAAGCAGAGTTCTACCATGGCAAAGAGCTCAAAAGTCAAGTAATTGACTGGCAAGATGAGCAAACAGAGGAAGCACAATCAGACCATAGAATCCTTTCCTGGGGACAAAAAGGATCAAAACATGGAACCAGAAGAAGACAACAAAGTCAAAACTCCTGCATCAAAAGCTTCCAAGAAAAATATGAACTGGTTATAGGTCATGGAGGAGCTCAAAAAGGATTTTGAAAATCAAGTAAGAGAAGTGGAGGAAAAATTGGGAAGAGAAATGAGAATGATGCAAGAAAATCATGAAAAGCAAGTCAACAGCCTGCTAAAGGAGACCCAAAAATACTGAAGAAAATAACACCTTTAAAAATAGACTAAAATAGCAAAAGGGTCCCAAAAAGCCAATAAGGAAAAGAATGCCTTAAAAAGCTGATTTGGTCAGATGGAAAAGGAATTTCAAAAGCTCACTAAAGAAAATAATTCCTTCAAAATTAGATAAGAGCACATGAAAGCTAATGACTTTGTGAGAAATCAAGATAATATAAAACAAATTCAAACAAATGAAAAAATAGAAGGCAGTGTGAAATATCTCATTGGAAAAACCACTGACCTGGAAAATAGATCCAGGAGAGATAATTTTAAAATTATTGGACTACCTGAAAGCCATGATCAAAAAAAGAGCCTAGACACAATCTTTCAAGAAATTATCAAGCAAAATTGCCCTGATATTCTAGAACCAGAGGGCAAAATAGAAGTTGAAAGAATTTACTGATTGACCCTTAAAAAAAGATCCCAACATGAAAACTCCTAGGAATATTATAGCCAAATTCCAGAGCTCCCAGATCAAGGAGAAAATACTGCAAGCAGTCAGAAAGAAACAGCTTGTGGAAATTGTATTGTGGAAATACAATCAGGATAACACAAGATCTAGCAGCTTCTACATTAAGGGATCAAAGGGCCTGGAATATGGTATTCTGGAGGTCAAAGGAGCTAGGACTAAAACCAAGAATCACCTACACAGCAAAACTGAGTATAATGCTTCAGGGGAAACTATGGTCATTCAATGAAATAGAGGGTTTTCAAGAAATCTTGATGAAAAAACCAGAGCTAAACAGAAAATTTGACTTTCAAATACAAGAAGCAAGAGAAGCATGAGAAGGCAAATAGGGAAAAGAAATCATAAGGAACTTATTGAAGTTGAACTATTTACATCCCTACATGGAAAAACGATAATTGTAACTTATGAGATTTTCCTCAGTATTAAGATAGTTGTATGTATACATACATATATGTATAGGAGGGTATATGTGTGTATAGATATGTGTGTGTAGATATATGTACATGTATACATAGACAGAGGGCACAAGATGAGTTGAATATGAAGGGATATCTAAAAAATAAAATTAAGAGGTGAGAGAGGAATATATTGGGAGAAGGAGAAAGGGTAATAGAATAGGGTAAATTATCTCATATAAAAGAGGCAAGAGAAAACTGTTACAGTGGAGGGGAAGAGCAGGAAGGTGAAAAGGAATAGGTCAACCTTTCTCTCCCTGAATTTTGCTTAAGGAGGGAATAACCCACACACTCAGTTGGGTATCTTAACCTACAGGAAAGTAGGGGGGAAGGGAATAAGAGGGGGGATGATAGAAAGGAGGGCAGATTGGGGGAGAGGGTAGTTAGAAGTCAATACTTTTGAAAAGGGACAGTCAAAGTAGAAAATAGAATAAGTGGGGGGCAGGATAGGATGGAGGGAAATATAGTTAGTCTTTTACAATTTAACTACTATGGAAATGTTTTGGGTAACTACACATGTTCAACCTATATTGAATTGCTTGTCTTCCCAGTGGGGGTGGCTGAAGAGGGAAGAAGGGAAAGAATCTGGAAATCAAAGCTTTAAAAACAAATGTTTAAAAATTGTTTTTTACATGCAAGTGGGAAATAAGATACACAGGCATTGGGGTATAGAAATCCTTCTATTAGAAAGTTAGGGAGTGATGGGGGAGGATATAAGAGAGAACAGACTGAGGGAAGGGGTATTCAGTAGGCTTGCTATCTTGGGGTGAGGAGTAGGGGAAAGATGGGGAGAAAAATTTGTAACTCAAAATCTTGTGGAAATAAATGTTGAAAACTAAAAATAAATAAATAAATTGAAATATTACAATGTTAAAAAAAATAGCACTAGATGGAAGAAGATTGAATCTTTCTCTTTCTACCATATATAGATATCCTAAAAAGTCCAGTGAATATTGGGGTTTCCTACCAGGGGCTTAAAGGAGCCATTGGCCAAGCAAGAAGAGTTTGAAAGTTGAAAAAGGGAAACCAAAGTAATGATACATCATTTACCAGATTAAGAAAGATATTGTGGTATTTAATGTCTCCTTGATTAATTGGTAAAGTAGAACACCTTAATGGTATGATTTCAAGGGCACAGGCAAAGTCACCCTAACAATCCTCCTAATCAGTTTCATGAGCTTCCTGATACCTAAAATCCTTTGACTAAAGGAATAAATCTCTAATTCTAGAAGTAAAAAAAAGTTTAAAATGTGTACATTCCTGGGAGAGGTGAACCTCTACGAGACTGAATGTACATTGAAGCTTCCTTTATTCTCAGTACAAGAAAGATAAAAAAAATTTTAACAGATAGATATGGACAATAATAGAGGAGATTTTGTTAAATAGCTCTTCTCTCTTTCCTCTACCTTAGTTTATTCTTTCTCATTTCCTATCCCCTTCCTTCAAATGAGACAAAAAAACCCCAATAGTTCTTTTCATTTAACTCATTTTTTTTGCAAGAACAAATTACATTTCACATAGATAAGCCTCTATTGGCTACAGCAGTTGCTATTTCAAAGTATGGAAATACCCAAAGGATTTCATCAGCTGGGAAATTCCCTGAGTGGAAACTCTTTCCACCAACGCAGTAGCAACTGGACTATGGCATAGTAGATAAATCCTAGGGATTTGCCTGAGGTACATAAAGGTTAAGTAGCTTGCTCAGGGTCACACATATTTTAAGTATCAGAATTGAGATTTGAACATAGGTCTCCCTACCTTCAAATCTGGCACTTTATACACTATACCATGATATGATGATGATGATGATTGATGATTGATGATTGATGATGATGATGTTGATGAAGATGATGGCACAGGGATAGGCATTACATGAAAAAAATATTTTTGCTAAAATATGACAGTAATTTTAAAAATATGAGAGTAATAAAACATAAAAAGGAAAACACAAGTAAACATGATGTTCTTGCCAGCTAGGATTTTGGATAGCTGCTATGTACTACATATGTGATTACCTGGACAAACATTAGCTTTCACCTCTTTCTAATACTGAGTCATTCCCTCATTGAGTCTCCCTCCAGGTTCAAAAGTAGTCTAAGGTATAGATATTTCAGAGACAAAAATTTGTAGAAATTCTCTCTCTGATATACTCCAGTTTTGATTGAATTATCATTCTCTCTTTTGCATTTGCTTCCTCTGTCTCAGCCTGGACCTATGATCTTGGACTGTTTGCCTCTTTGAAATCCCAGCATTTAGCATAATGACTGAAACATCATAGGTTCTTAACAAATCTCTCTTCTCTACCATCGGCTCAACTTCCTGCCAATTGCGTTCTTCCTATTTTAGGTACCCAGTGACCAGCACCTCAGTTCCATTTAGCCACTTAACATCAGATCAGCTTTAATAAGGCATTATTTACTTCAAAAATGTAATAAAGAGGGGCGGCTAGGTGGCACAGTGAGTAGAGTGTCGGCCCTGGAGTCAGAAGGACCTGAGTTCGGATCCGACCTCAGACACTTAACGCACACAAACAAAAACCTAGCCGTGTGACCTTGGGCAAGTTACTTAATCCCAATTGCCCTAAAAAAAAATGTAATAAAGGCAAACATACAAATATTTTCCCCAATACCTTGGAGGCATAATCTATTCTTTATACCACCTCCATCTCTGAGTAGGGGAGGAAAATTAGGCTCACAAGATTAGTTTCTATATAGAAATAATTCTACCAATTTCAAAACCAAAGCTGGCAGTGCTAGCTTCTGCTGTGTTCATATTCTGGGTTGCTTCTCCTTAAGGCATCACTTTCTGACTGACTCTAACACCTAGCCTGGATGCCTAAATTCCTTGATCCCTGTGGCTTGGGGTCCCAGATTGGAAATTCCTACACATAGAATGAAAAAGACCAAAGTCCTAGGCCTACTTCTCTGGACCTAGCAGGGGTTGGGAAGAAATCAGCCCTCAGACCCTCCCCATTTACCACATGGTATCACCTGCTATGGGTGATGGAGTCCTTCATCCTTGGGCATGAATGCAGGATAAACTCTGACTGTATTCAATCTGGCAGTTTTAAAAAGAATGCAGATAATTTAAGCTATGCAGCCAATGGAGCCTAACCACATAATAGGCTAAAACAGAATTCAACTGATTTTCAAGTACTCCATTCTCCTTGAAGCAGGTCTTTCAGCATCTTTCATTTGTGTGACACCATATTAGGTGACCTCGCATTGTTCTGAATGCTCACTACACTTGTTTATCCCATCTTTTCCTATACCTCATTGATCTCTAAGCTGGTTCTCCATCTTCACCTTGACCTATGTTTACTCCACTCTTCAGTTCTTTACCAGACCATTAGATCTGCTTTGGCTATACTTTTCTCTATTCCCTATCTCAAAACATTAGTGAACTAATCAGTATATACCTACTAACTATAAAAACAAGAATAGTATTCATAATGAAGAAGAAGAAGAAGAAGGAAAAGAAGGAGGAGGAGCAGGAGGAGATGATGATGATGATGATGAAGAAGAAGATGAAGAAGAAGAAAGACAAAGAAGAAGAAAGATTAAGAAAGAAGAAGAAAGATGAAGAAAGAAGAAGAAGATTCCTTGGGCAGAGCAGGAGAAAAATCACAAAACCACATTGACTGAGTCTACTACAAATTTATGTTACTTCCCCCACCTCCCATCCCCCACCATCTCCTCCTTTACTGTGGCTTCAGATAAAAAGGTACAGTCTTCTTGTCAAGTCCAAATTTCTACAATCAACTTCGATTCCATCTCCTCCTGATTTCCTTAGCAAATTGCCCCAATTATTCCTCCCACTCTCATCTTCAATCTCTTCCTATCTACTGACTCTTCTCTTACTTCCTACAAACATACTCATGTCTCTCCCATTCTTAAAAAAAATTTTCACTTGGTCCTACCATCTCTGAATTAAAATTCTATATTTCTCCTCCCTTTCAGGGCTAAATTCCTTGAGAAAGTTGTCTATACTTGATAATTCTACTTCCTCTCCTCTCACTCTTGCCTAAACCCTCTTTAACTGGTCTTCTAACTTCATGATTCAACTGAAACTGCTTCGTCTCTATCTCTCTCTCCTTCACTGCCTCCCTTCCCATCACTGTCCCCACAGTCTTTATCCTTCTCCTTATCTTACCCAGGCTAGAAGTGGTTATTGACTGGTTTGGAAACTGCTCTCTGTGTGTCCTTTCTTGTGCAAGTTGCCTCTTCTGCATCTTGAAATGGATGTCTTTTAGGCATCTCAAAATTGGCATGCTCAAATCAGAACTCATTATTTTTTCCCTAAACCCTTTTCTCTTCTGAAATTCCCTGTTAGTGTTGAGAGCACTACCATGTTCACAGCCACCAGGTTCACAACCTTGGTGTGGTTTTCAATACCACATTCTCACTCCTTTACATGTTCAATCTATTGTTATATCTCATCAGTGCTACCTTAATGGTATCTCTCATGTACATCCCCTTCTCTCCATCATATAGCCACATAATCCAGTCCCTCATTTCCTCTCAATTTGACTATTGCAACAGCCTGGTGCTTGGTATCCCTGTCTCCCCACTCCAGTCCAGTCTTCATTAGAATTCCCGGATGATCTTTTTTAAAGCACAGATGTGACCATGTCACTCCCTTGTTCACTGAGCTCCAGTTGCTCTCTATTACCTATTACTCTAGAATAAAATAAAAAGTGTTCTCTGGCATTTGAAGTTCTTCATCACTCACCCCCTTCCCAACTTACTGTCTCCTTACACTTTACTTCCCACAGGATTCTCCATCTCTCATCTCCATGCTTTTGCATTGGTTATCCCCTAGGCCTGGAGAGCTCCTCACTACCACCTCTTGGCTATCCCTGGCTTCTCTCATGACTTACCTCAAAGCTCACATTCTGTAGAAGGTCTTTCTCAGTTCCTCTTAGTCCCTTCCCTTCCCCTGAAGAAGCCACCTGAGAATCCTCTCAGACTACCATCCATCTACTCTGTATATATCTTCTATGTACATACTTATTTATACTAGAATGGATGTTCTTTGAGGGTAGGGGATTTTTTACCTTTTGTTGTATCTCTCGTACTTGGCACCATGTTTGACACAGAGTAAGCCCTTAATAAAGATTTGATTAATTGTAGGGGCAACCACACTGGCATACCCAGGATGGCTGCCAGCAAAGGTTCTTAGATCTGCTTTACTTAGATCTGCTTAGAAAGATAGCTGTTTAAGGGGTCAACAGTCTTTTATAATTACATCCATTAGTTCAGGGGAAAAGTCAGCACCCTGAACTTCAGAGAAAATACAAACAGAGAAATAAAGACCAACAGACTGCTTCTAACTGTCTGAAAAAATAGCACAGATCTACAAACAGATTACATAGTTACCATAGAGAGAAGCACCAACATCTGGGTTTTTCAAAATTGGAGGGGGGGATGCTCCTTAACGGCTGCGCAGAGTCTCATCTGGTCAAATCACAAGAACACTCTTCTAATGAGTGAGTCCCAAAGGAAAATGCTAACTTCAGAGTACATATACCCTTTTTAGAACCAGAGGGCATCACAACCCTCAGGACTCAGTGTCTAATTAGAAATTAACAAAAGGTGTGAAAACCTTCCTACAAAAAAGCCTCCCCTAAGCAAGCTTCCCTTAGTGGGCTCCACCTGAGGGTGAGTAAGATCTCATATGCCATTAACATTACACTAACTGACTTCAGAAAATTGTGCCTAAGTTGAGTCTTGAAGGAAAGCAAGGGTCACAAAAGGCAGAATGGAGAAGTCAGTATATTCCAAATATAAGGAGATGGGAGATGAAATATTGAGGAACAACAAGAAGACCAATTTGGCTGGACAGGAGAAGGTATGGAGTGTATTAATGTGTAATAGAGCTAGAAATGTAGGATGGAACCAGGTTGTGAAGAACTTTATATGCCAAAGAGATTATTTCATGTTAGCTTCTAGAAGCACTAGGGAGCAGCTATAGTTTATTGAGTATGGATGTGATATGCTCAAACCTGTGCTTTAGGAAAATTACTTTGGCAGGCATAGTGAAAATGGATTGGAGTGAGAGGAGACTTGAGGTGTGGAGGCCCTTTAGAAGATTACTGCAATGGTCCAATTGTTGGTCAATGAAGACCACAATGGATATAGTGACTATGTGAGTACAAAGAAGAGTATGGATATGATAAATGTTGTGAAATGATTCATTATCTCTTCTCCTACAAGGGTGTTTTCCAAATCTGAAGTGGGTCTCAGCATTTTAGTTCAAACATTCCCAATTCATTTTTTCCAGGGGAGTTTTCCCAGCCTTACCTCTTTATTCTTTCTCATATTCTGCTCCAAGAAAGATCCCTAACTGGGATCTGTCATTATCTTGGTATATTACCGAGGTTCTGAGTAAGATGCTAAGAACACCTTTTTCAATTTGGTTCCCAGGGTATTCACATAGATATACTGTGCTTAGAGCATTGATGTGATGTTCAGTGATGCATAGTCCTTTCTATTCTAAAGGCAAGATTTGACTATTTTTAGAGCAGTAAGAGAGAGCTAATTCTTTCCTGCTGGCAACATGAACTTATAAGAGATGCTACTAGAGTGATTTTATTAGGGCCTGGGACCAATGTTCAGCTAAAACCACTGGCTTATACTTAGTACAGGTAGGGCTTAACAGGGAGAAGAAGTTCATACCACATGATCTCAGCTCCAAAATGATCTTTTAATAGACCTACAATGCAATGGCTAGGATGACAAAGGAAAAATAAAAAGACTTGGAATATTTGCTATCATATCAAAATAGGTAATATCTAGTTGCCAGGGAACCTATAATTGTTCTCTGAGCTTGCCTAGAATGTAAATTTGCACCTATATATTGTTAAGAGGCATTCTATCAGAGTAGAGAGCTGACCTAATAGTCAACAAGTCAACAACCATTTATTAAGTTTATGTGCCAAATACTAATCTCCACGAAGTCCTGATAAATACAATAAAAAGAAAGAAAGACAACCCCTGCCCTCAAGGAGCTTACATTCTAATGAGGGAAGGTAACATGTAAAAAAACTGAAAAAAAAAGAACTGAAAAAGATGTGTGGGGTGTGTTTTGGAGTGGGGGTGGG
This sequence comes from Gymnobelideus leadbeateri, assembly GCA_011680675.1. Taxonomy (NCBI): domain Eukaryota; kingdom Metazoa; phylum Chordata; class Mammalia; order Diprotodontia; family Petauridae; genus Gymnobelideus; species Gymnobelideus leadbeateri. Next base: position 128,220 of record WOXC01004720.1, read on the forward strand.
GCAAAGTCCAGAGAGTCAGAAACAGAGCCAGGAGAGAAATGAAGGATGACTGCCCTGGACCCTTCCTCAAAATAAAGGTTCCAGAAAAATTCACTGGTGGTAGAGGGGGACCACAGAAGAGGTCTGAGGGGTGTTTGGGGGTGAAAAGACCTGGGTTGAAGCCCTGCCTCTGACACAAAGTGGTTGTGTAACTCTGGACAAATCACTTAACCTAGAAGTATTCTAGGCATCTCTCTAAGACTTTAAAAAGGCAGAACAGGAGCTGATCTATATTGGTAGAGGGAATATTCTCACTGGGAGTTTCTTACACCAATGAAATGATTGGTCTTGTAAAAAAATCTTCTGAAGGAAAAAAAAAGAAATTAGACCAGATTGAATAGAAACTGGGCAGCAACACTAGAGGAAATATAATGAAATCTTCTCTTTTTCTATATCCTCTGGGGAGAGAAATCCATGTCATAAGCACAGATAGCAAAGGGATAAGGATTGGGGTCAGAAAAGTTTTAAATCATATTCCTCCCACAAGGTCAATTTATCTTATTCTTAAAGATGGGCCCAGATTCCCTCAAGAGCCTTTTCCCAGTGTTTTGTGGGCAGGAAATTCTTCCTTATATATAAGATAAATCCCCTTAGCTGTCATTTAAGTCTATTTTGTGTTGCAGCACAGGATGAAACATTGGTAAAGGTTTTAGAGATAGGGTAAGGTAGGAAGTAGTGTTAGAGATGTTGTAGGGGGATTGAGAGGGTGGGAGGGTAGTGGAGAAGCAAAGTGACATTCATCTCTTAGTGACAGGGAGGAAAGGGTAGTGTCAGATTCAGACTCGTGATAGTATGCATGAAAGAAGAGGAGACAAGGGTGTCTCTAGCAGAGAGGTGAGGGAGAGAGGTTAGCCTGGAAGAGAAGAGGCTGGATTTATAGGCTGAAGTAGTGGAATCAAGCTAGAAAGAGTTGTAGGAGTATCTCTGACCACTTAGGGGATTCTTCCAGGACTTTCTTTCCCTTGAACTTCCAGCAGGGGAAGGGAGGAAATTTCACTGCTCCCTATTGTCTGAAACCTTCCCTTCTCCCCCAAGGTTGTAATGGCAGCTTACAGCAGAAACATATGAAACCCTGAGACAGAACCTCAAATCCCTGGCTGTCTTCTTGCCTTTCTGTTTCCTTATGAGTACCTAGTTTGGGTGGTAACCTCATGGGTGAGGGGTTCCCAAGTTCTGGATTCAGGCATCAGTTGAACTGAGGGAGGAAATTTCCACAGCTACACACAGAGGGAGATCATAAATGCCAAGGGCATCTTGTAGCTCAAATGACTAAAGAAGGTCATGGTTTGGTTGACAAGGACATTGGGATCTCAGATTGTTAAGACAGAATAGGTCTAAGGGAAAAGGGAAATGCCTGTTTATCAGGCCCAGAAAGTCCAAACCCCCTCCGCCCCATGGGAAGAAGGGAGGGGAAGTAAAGAGAATTTAATAGGTCATTTGAGATGTTTACACCTTATATATTTGTTCTTTTTATTTTTTATTCTGAATTTAAAAACCAAAAACCAAACATTTCCAAATACACAGAAAACAAAAAGAGGATTATATAGGAATCTCAACTGCATACCATTTGCTTTTTAAATATTTATTGTTCAGTCATTTTTAAGTGATGTCTGACTCCTTATGATCTCATTTGGGGTTTTCTTGGCAAAGATACAGGAGTGGATTACCATTTCCTTCTCCAGCTTATTGTACAGATGAGGAAACTGAGGCAAACAGGGTTCTCAAGGTCACACAGCTATTAAGTGTCTGAGGCCAGATTTGAACTAATGAAGATGATTCTTACACTGCAATGATATTATATTACATATATATGTATGTATGTATATATATGTGTATATATATATATATATCACCATTTGTTCAGTCTATACCTGTCTGATGGACAATTCCTTAGATTCCAATATACCCCCTTTTTGTTTTCCCTTTCTGGATCCAGAAATTTATTTTGTTTGCATCTATTTCTTCTCCAATGTTATCTCTGAACTTGTGAAGATAAGTCTTCCTGACTCCAGATTTTTCACTCTATCCACAGCTATCACTGTGCCACCTATCTATATATCAAATTCCACATTACTTTCAAGGTTGTCCTATTTGTCTATGAAGTTCCTTCTTTTCTAAGCATTTAATTTTTTCCACTGGTCCTCTTTTTTTGGAGGGGGAGGGTACATCACCATTGATAATCTTCCTTCCCTCCAAATTGTCTCAAATTTAAAAGAAAGAGAGAGAGAGAGACAGAGAGAGACAGAGAGAGAGAGAGAGAGAGAGAGAGAGAGAGAGAGAGAGAGAAGAGACAGACAAAGAGAGAAGAGAGAGAGAGAGAGAGAGAGAGAGAGAGAGAGAGAGAGAGAGAACCATACAAATAATTATGATCAAGAAAATAAAATCTACACAGTGGCTATACTCCAAAATGTATGTCTTTCCCTGCACCTTGAGGCCATCATCTCCAACAGGAAGGAGATGGGCAGCATGTTTTTTCATAGGGGCTCTGGAGCCCTGATTGGTTATTGCTTTTATATGAGTTGCTAAGTCTTTCAGGGTAGGTTTTTCATTATGACATTTTTGTCTGTGTATAAATCATTCCAGTTCTTCTCGCTTCACTCAGCATCAGTTCATCCTTTCCAGTGTTCTCTGATCTTGTCTTTTTCGTCATTTCTTACACTGCAATGATGTCACATTACATCCACATGTCACGGTTTGTTCAGCCTATACCCATCTGATGGACAATCCCTTAGATCCCAGTTTACTCTCCTTTGTTTTCCCTTCCTCTCCAATATTGTCTTCCCTCTTAACTTTCCTATCACTCTCTCTATTTGTTTCCTTATTGACTTCGTTGTATTTCTAGTTCAAACTCTGTGGGGGGTGGGTGTGCGTGTGACAGAGACAGAGAGAGACAGAGACAGAGAGACAGAGAGGGGGGAGGGAGGATGAGGAGAGCTAGCCAGAGTCAGAGCCAGAATCAAAGTCAGAGACAGAGACACAGAGGTTTTCTGGTCAAAGATGGCTGGTTGCCTGAACAAAGGCAGGCTGCCCAGCTCCCCTTTATGTACACAAGCAACCTACCCCCAGGTCTTCTGTTTTTCCTATTTAACTCTCTCAGTACCCCCTTAAAACCTTCACAGTTCTGAAGGGTCACTTGTTTCTTATCCCTCAACTAGAATGCTAGCCCTAAATCATCATTGCTCAAATAAATTTACCTTTCTAGTTTTCAAAGGCTCTACTCAGCTTGGGTCTTTTCATTAGAAAGGCTTTAAAAGTACTATTCTACTGAAGGTCCATTTTTCCCCCAGTAGGATTATGTTCAGCTTTTCAGGGTAAGTTATTCTTGGTTGTAAGCCCATATCTTTTGCCTTTTGGAATACTATATTCTAAGATCTCTCGTTTATAGTTGAAGCTGATAAATCTTGTGTGATCATAACTATGCTTCCTTGGTATTTTAATTCTTTCTGGCTGCTTAAAATATTTTTTCTTTGACATTAAACTATGGATTTTAGCTATAACATTTCTGGACTTTTCCTGTTGGGATTTCTTTAATGAGGTGATAAGTGGATTCTTTCTATTTTTACTTTGCCCTCTGGTTCTAAGAGATACAGACAGTTTTCATTTATGATTTCTTGAAACAGAATGTCCAGGATTTTTAAAAATCATTTTCAGAGAGTTCAATGATTATTAAATTATATCTCTTTGATCTGTTTTCCAGGTCAGTAGGTTTCTTTCTAATCAGATCTTATTTTTTTAAAAAATATTTTGGTTCTGTTCTAATATTTCTTGTTGTCTCATTGAATTGTTGATTTCTATTTGACTTATTCTAATTTTTTGAGAGTTCATTACATGGGTAAGGTATACTTCTCTCAGTGGTAAATTATCTCTTCTCCTTCCAATTCTTTCCTCCATAACTTTTATTTATTTTTTAAGTATCTTGTTTTATTTCTTTCAGATATGCATGTGCTCCTTATGGAAAATCCTCCCCTCCCCCTTTGAGTCCCTGCCTGCAGTTATTATAGGGTTGTTTTCCTAATTTGGATTTTTAACCATCTCTGAATCTATAATAATTCCATATAGTGGATGGTATTTTCTCTCTTCTGCTCATCTTTCCTGTGCTAGACCTTGAACTGGGACTTTATGTTAGGATCAGGCTGTTCCTCCTGTATCACTTTTGGATGGAGTGGTCGGCCCTGCTTGGATTTACCTTGGTTCTCCTGGGTTACTGCACTCTCCTCTTCCTGCCAGGATTAGGTTCTCCTGGATCACTGAGGTTTAGAGTAATATACCTTCAGTGTATTCTATGACATCTCAGATTGGAGTGCTAGGGACCATAAACTCAAGGACCTCGGGTGTCCCAATCTGAGTGATAAGCAGCTGCAGTAATTGCTTATATTTCTAATAGCTTCTAACATTCCCACAATAGGTTTCTGATGTCCTCTGGGCCTTTTTCAAGGAGTCTTTTTCTTTTTCTGCTTCTGGCCTCAGAGTCCTTGAGACTAAAGTATCTCTGGTTATGCTGGGAGGGTGCAGGTTTATTTGCCTAAGCTGTCACTGGCTTTGCTAGTGGCCCCTTTACTATTATCTGTGAGCTACTGTCTGATTTTTGAGCAGTTTGGGAGTGTAGGGCACTTACTCTAGCTTCTCATTGGGTTTCTTGATCATAATTTGACCTGGTGTGATATTTAAGTTTTTCTGGTATAGATGTGGGAGAGCTGATCTTCCTATTTCCATTCATATAGTCATTATGGACAGGAATCCCTTCTGCCTTTTCTGTAGTGGAAGAAATAAGCCACTATTCTGAACCTTATATCTATATTGTATATAACATATGTTTTTTAGAGGGGACACAGTTATGAGGAGACCCTAGACATGAGCCACATCTAAGCTTTATTTTATGAACTTTCTCTGAAGTCACTGCAGGGATGGAGGAAGAACCAGAGAGAGAGAAATGTGACCTTCTTTGGGGCCCCAGACCCTAGGACTGAATCCAATATGTTTGAATCCAGAATCCCCTCTTCCTTGCCCTCTCTCCCCTAGACTTAGGAATACATCTATATCATCCATCATGTTATTCTCTTTGCTCTCTTGACATAGTTCAAACCCACAGGAATAATAAATTTGAAGTTTAAAGTGTGTTTTTCTCCTTTATTTTCTCTCTGTCTCTGTCTCTGTCTCCTCTCTTTCTCTCTCCCTTTTTGAGTCCATATTGGAGACACAGGTAGGGTGCACCTCTGTTGGCTTGATGATATATAGAAGGAAATTATTTTTTCTTTTCCTGCAGAATGGAAACTAGATCCAAAAAACCCTGGCTTACTCTTAATGCTAAGCTTAAGTTCTCCCAAAATAAACACATTAGCTTTAAAGAAGGTTATGTGAGGCTCTAGAAATCCATTATTTGCTTAGACACCCACTTGAAACAGTAAGTACCCAAGTAACACCTGGAGAGTGTTTTATTTTGCAACTGACAAAAAGTAAGGGGATACCTTTAGTCATTTTTTTCTGGTGCAACTTGAATGGGGCAAAATTTCTAACTATGTCTTTGGTGAAAACTAGGAAATTCCAAAGAGGGTAGAGTCTGAGAGAAAAAGACAAAGCAGCAATGAATTCTAACCAAAGGACAAAATATTATTTATTGGAAAGACTTGTTGAGAACCTTCTATTTTCTCAAGAAAGTTACATTAAAGCCATAGCAGAACATTAGAAAGTATGTGACTCTTTGGCATCTGAGAACTACCAGAGATTCCTAGCTTCTGGCAATCACAGCCCCATAGGGTCTACAACTCAGAAACCCCAGAGGTCCTGAGCCCCTGAGAGTCAGAGGCATCATGAGCCCTCTGCCACGTGTTGTCGTGGGACTGCCAGAAGTAAGTAGCTGAATTTATGTTGTACCTGAAGGTATCTTTTAGATGTGCCTCCATATTGGAATGACTATGTGGAGATAGGGTCAAGTATGATGCCAGTTCAGCCTTAGAGACTGAGTCTCTAGGTATTGACTGGTCTAGACACCAGACTTGATCTCAGTGATAATTTACCAGTTGTGAGAAACCTGTGGCCTCAAGGCCACATGTGGCCCTCTAGATGTGCACCTTTGACTGTATCCAAACCTCACAAAACAAATTTGGATTCAGCCAAAGCGCTGCCCTTGTGGCCTCAAGGTCGCAATTTCCCGACCCCTGGTTTAATCCTTCTTTCCTTCCCTGCTTTGAATATGAAAATAATAATAACAATAGTAACATTAATAATACTGCTTTAAGATTTTCATAGCACTTTATAAATATTAATCCATTTTATCCCCACAACAGTACGTCCATTTTCCAGAGGAGGCAAGCAAAGAAGAGATTAAATGACTTGTTTAGGGTCACCTAGCTAGTGAATGTCCAAGGTTGGTCTTCCTTGACTGCAGGCCTAGCTTTTTTATCTACTGCACCACATAGCTGCCTCTAAAAAGATGCTTGCTGAATTGAATGGAAAGACAATGAATTATAAAGTATAAGTGAGCTCAACAACCATGCATTTCAAATTTCAAAATCATATCTGGTCCTGATTTATTAATATATTTTAGAATTTAATTCACCCTTAACCAACTTATCAGCTGTCCACCATTCTCAATTATTTAGCAAGTTAAATTGACACTTAATAAGTATGTAAATGGAAAGCACCCAAACCTACTACAGGTACCTTCCTAAGTGCCAATTATATGCCTCAACATTCCCTTCAATTTGAATGAGTTAGTAAGAATCTAATTACACTAGTTTATAGCTGATGGAATTACAGGAGAAAAAGATTTCTCTCTTACATACTTATTAGCCCTCAATAAGTGTTCCTTAGCAATCTGTTGCTATTCAATTACCAAGTAATAACTGTCTCAATGAATCTAATTGAAATGCTTATTTTGGGCACCTAATGACACACACACAAAGACTTGAGTGTTTCTCATAGAGTTGGGTTGGCCTTGTTTGTTTACCCACAACAAAAGGATCTTAGATCTTACTCAGGGTGAGACTGATGGGACCAGTAACTTTGGGCCTCATCACATTAGTTAAAAATTTGAAACTCCCACATCATTTGTGACCTGTAAAACAAACGGTACGTGTGGTAGTTGTGCATTACACATTCACGCACAGGCTTGGGATTTGTGAGAAGTTACTTTCTGTTCATTTTTAAATCTGGCATTTTTTTTCTCACTTCATCAAATGAGTAACTTTTATCACCTTCCTATTCTTGGAAACCCTGTAGAGCTCATAGCTGCATTCTTCAAGTTTTCATAGAGTTTCATGAAATCAGGAAACTGGGAACGAACTTAAGAGGTCATATAGTCATAGGCTCAAAGTTTAAAGCTACAAGAGAACTCGGAGGCATCCTAGTCCAGGGGTGGGAAACCTGCTGCAGATTTCCCCCGTGACCTAGTCCAATCCCTTCATATTATCTAGTTCTGTTATCTATTTCTTCTCTCTCCTTCCCTCCCCCATTTCTTCTGCCCTACATTATTATGGCACCCTCAGTATGGCACAGTAGAAAGAGGATTAACTTTGGAGTCAGAGTACCTGGGATCACACCTACCACCTGTGTGATCTTGGACAAGTCACTTAACTTCTTTGGAATCATTTTTCTAATCTATAAAATAAGGTCCTTAAAGGAAGCAACTAGGTAGTGCAGTGGATAGAATGCTGGGAAGTGAAGAAGACATGAGTTCAAATCCAGCCTCAGAGACTTACTAGCTGTGTGACTCTGGGCAAGTAACAACTTCTGTTTGCCTTAATCTATTGGAGAAGGAAATGGCCAAGTATCTTTGCCAAGAAAACCCCGTATGGGGTCATGAAGAGTCAGACACGACTGAACAGCTGAAGAGCAATAACATGGTTTTTAAAAAGGAGGCATTTGAATTTAGGTCTTCTTGACTCCCAGCCCAGCGCTATACCCACTATGCTACACTGCCTCTGTAGCTCAATGCCTCTCATACTACAAATGAGGAGGCTGAAGTTAAATTGCTGGCCCTAGCTTAGTTAGACAGTCAGTGTCCCAGATAGAACCATAAGCCAACTCTCCTAATTGTGCATGTAGAAGACTTTTCTCTTTCTACACAGACTTTACTCAGGTATAAAATTTCCAAGAGGTGCCCTAAGTAAAAACACTAGTCCATTTTAGTAAGACCAGGAACCAGGTCCTTAAATATTTTCATTTTATTGGGTGCCACAAATAAAGGCCAGATGGACACTTGTTGAAGAAGTTGTATAAGTGACCTTATACCTTATACTCTTATAGGAAGAGACCTCATAGACCATCTAATCCAACCCCCTCCTTTTACAGACAGGGAAACTGAGGCCCAGGTGAGCTGACTTGCTTAAGTTTACATGAGAAATTAGTGTCAGAGCCAAGAGACATAAACCCAAGTCCTTCCATTCCAAATCCAGTACTCTTCCCCTTCGAGTGAATTATTGTTTATGCATGGGTTGCACTAGATGATTTCTGAGGCCCCTTCCAACTCTAGGATTCTGTGTTTGTGGTGGCCGAGGGAAACTAAAATTATGTGGTCTTAGGAGATGTACGGTGTGAGATTTGGTTCTTGATTACCATTAATGGTGATGCATATATGACCTATATTAAATTGCTTGCTTTCTCAATGAGGGGGGCAGGAAGGGAGTGAGGGAATTTGGAACTCAGAATTTTTAAAATGAATGTTATAAATTGTTTTTACACATAACTGGGGAAAAATAAAATACTAAATGAAAAAGCATTAATGGTGATGATGACAGGGATGAAGGTGATGAAGATATTGGGAGGGAATGCACCTTCTCTTTCTTTGTTGGGGATTTTGTGTATTGAGTTTTAATACATGCTTAAAGTATTTGTATATCATGAAACTCTAAGACTAGAATTCTGAAAGATCTCTTTACTTGGGGTACCCAGATTTATGAGTAATCAGAGAACTTTATAACAAGTAAACTGTGAAGACCCAGCAATAACACTGCTAAGCACAGACTTCAAAGTGATCATAAAAGGAGGAAAATGTCCTAAATATACAAAAATATATACTGTAGTTCTTTTTATGGTAGCAAAGAACTAGAAGCTAAGTGGGGGCCAGGGCGGGGGTGTGCCAGTTAGTTGAGAAGCAACTGCCTAAATTATTGCAATGGAATAATGTTGTCCTATAAGAAGTGTAGAAAGATATAGCTTCAGAAAAACCTGGAATGACCTATGTGGACTGATGCAGTGAATTGAGTAGAACCAGGAAACCAATTTATTTAATATAAATATTATAAAAGCAAAGAAAAATTAAGAACCCAGATCTAATGATCAACCATGAATCCAACAGATTGATGGTGAAGAATGTTATGTACTTTATGACAGATGATGGACTAAAAGGCAGAATGACACACACTTTTGCAGGGACATAACTATTAAAGGGTTTTTTTTACAATATACATGGATTTTGTTTACTATTTTCAGGCATTTGGGAGAAAAAATTAATGCTAGATAATTGAAAAAAATTAAAAGGAAAATGACAAATAAAAAAGATTAATGTAAATTTTGAGCTACAAAAAACCAATAAACAATAAACAAACAAGTTAACTGTAGAGAGGATGACAGAACTTGATCTCAGAACTTATCAGAGTGGTGTAATGGAGAGAACACTGGATTTAGAGTCAGAGCAACTAGATTCCAATCTTGACTCTGCCATTTATTACATCTGTGACTTTGGATGAGTCCCTTCATCACCCTGGGTCTTGTTTTTTCCATCTATTATTTCCATCTATTTTCTATCTATTGAGGTTAGAATGGATGATGTCTAAGATTCCTTCTCACTCTAAATTCTATGATACTGATATATGCTGTACTGGTGAGCTTAGACCTGGAAGCATTCCTCAGATGGCAAGTGCGAAAGTGAGCCTGAGGCATAGATTTTGAAATGGGAAATGGAGAGTTTGTTGCAGACCGGTGACTAGAGCTGATGCGATGTGAACAGTAAAGATGGTGTTCACTGTCAAAGTCATATTGTTAAATAGAAATTTGGCCAAGGTCCTAGGTTAGAACAATAGGTAAATAAATCTAGTATTGGTCAATTTTGTTACTACCATGTTAAATTTAATATGCACTTTGAAAAACAGAAATTTAGTTTTCTATGCAATCCTCTTTTTTGTTCTTTGCACATTAAAATGTACATTCTTATGGATGATAAATTCATAAGAAAAAGGAAGATATTTAAAAGAAGTCTAGTATTATGGAAGGGTGAAACCAACCTAAATAATGGACTAGTGATAATGCTTCATTATGAAAATGACACAGAGAAGTAGGCTAAGGTCAAGGGAAAGGTCAGTCAATCAGTCAACAAGTATTTATTAAGCACTATCTATCAGGCTTTTTGCTAAGTGCTGGGGTTACAAAGACTGGCAAAAACACTATTCCAGCCCTCTGGCAGGGTATTCTAATGGGAAAGATAGCATGTAAATAATTATGTACCTTCAGGATGTATGCAGAGTAGATAGAAGGTAATGGGAAAGGGAGAAGGGAGATTGAGTTAGGGAAAGATCTGCAGAAGTCTGAGCTGACACTTAAAGGGAAAAAGGAAAGCTAATAGGGGAGGTGAAAATGGCAAAACATTTCAAGCATAAGGGATGACAAGGATAGAGGCACAGAATGTTATGTGGGAGGAATAACAGACCAGTGTAATGCTCAAAGGGGGGTAAAGGAAGTATAAGAAGATGGACAAGGTGGGAAGGTCCAGGAACTACAGAAACTTAGTGGACAAGCATCCTGCTAGGTCAGGACAAGATGACATGAAGCCCAGAGATGGAAATTTTGGTGTTCCCATAGAAATGTACCTTCTACTAACAGGGAAGAGAGACTAAGTCAGTACCCAAGAGAGTCTAGGGTAGCTTCAGGGCAGAGGCTCAAAATCCTATAGTCATGATCTGGGTATTACATCTGGACTTAGAACTGAGGAAAAATTGCTGAGAGAAACTGAATATCCTCTCTGTCCTAGAAGCATTGATAGTTGAAACCCATCTAAGCTGAAAAATAGGGTTTCTCATCCAGACAATTCAGAAAACTGTGCTCAAAACAGATTCCTTTATTGTGCCTTTGTCTGTCATATATAACTAATACTCTAGAATGGTGGCTTTGCTTTGTCCTTGAAACTGCTTATGGATTTGCTAAGGAGAAATGGTGTTTCCATTCATAGGTCAATATAGAGAAGGAATTAAAATATCCCTGGTGTCTGTGTATCCCCAGTGTCCAGCACAGTGTCTTGCACATAATAGATATTTAATAAATATTTGTTGAATTGAATTGGGCACGATGATGTTAGCAACCATGCTGGCATTGGAACATGGGGAAAGTTGAAAGAAATAGGTTGGAGAGCAATAGAAAAGTCAAGCCAGATTCTCTGCAAGACTGTTATTGATCCTTCTTTGGGAATAGGAATTGGACTTTAAGATCAGGACAAATTTTCCAGAGTATCCACAGTAGTATGAGGTTGCCCAAGAGTATAACAATATGTTGCTAAATTATACTCTTGGTTGCAGGGCTACCAGGGGGATTAAAATATCTATCTATCTATCTATCTATTATCTATCTATCTACCTACCTACCTATCTATCTATACTAATAAATATTTAACTTTCTTAGAAAGGTTAGTATTAGGAACAGAAGAAAACTGGATGGAAAAAATAAAGTGAGTGGAAAAAATAACAGTTTAATAAAAAGTCACATCATTTTGAAAATTAGAGAACAGAAGAGAGATCTCTCACAATCATAGCTAGGGACGTTCTTGACAAATGAAGGCTAAGGATGGCAAAGGTAAAAATATGCAAGGTAAGATAAGGTAACATACACAATTTTGATAATAAAGAATGACAAGGTTTTTACCATGATTTTTACAAAATCAATGCAACTAAAATAAAAAAGAGATATTGTTAATTGGGAGGAAAAATCTTTGTATCAACTCCACAAAGAAGACTGATATCCAAGATAAATAAGGAATTGACAGGACTATATAAGATCTGGAGGCATCAAATAATGTGAACAAACAGTTGTCAAAGAATTGCAAATCATTAACAACCTATATGGGAAAATACTACAAATTACTAGTTACAAAAAAAGATACAAATTAAAACAACTCTGAGATGTCACCTCACTTAGTAAATTGGCAAAAGATGTAAAATATAAAAATAATGTTAAAGGAATTATGGGAAAACAGGTCTGATAATATGCTATTGGTTGAGCTATGAATTGATCTAGCTTTTCTAGAAAACAATTTGGAATAGAGAGAAGTCACTAAAATGTGTCACTATGGCCCAGTGTTATTGGGATTGGGAATGTGTACCCAAAGGTTACCAAAGAAAGAAAGAAAGAGCCTATATATGCCAAAATGTTCATCACTGTATTTTTTGTGGAAGAACAAAAAATTTAAACAAACTAATTGCCCATCAATCAAGAATGCCTTAACAAATTGCCGCATTTAAATCCAGTAGAATATCATTATCAATCATTCAATTAAATACCTATGATGTACCATAAGAAAAAACTTAGAAAGACTAGTAGAAACTTATGCTGACCAAAGAAAGCAGAAGTAAAAAACAAACAAAAAACCCTTCAGTGATCCCAATAATATATAGATATAGATATGTATGTATGTATATATGTATATACAAAAAAGGAACAATCAGAATTCAAAGTAATGTAATGACAAATCTTGATGCCAGAGCACAGACGATGAAATTTATTTCTTCTTCTAATGACAAGTGGTCAACTACAGTTGTAGAACGCACATCTATTAATACACATGTGGCCCACAATGCTCCTGAGTGTAGCCCAAACCAGATTAAAATGTAATTTGGAAATATTTAACAAAATAAATAAAGATACAGTAAAACATAGATAATATTACATTTTAAAACTACCTTGACAGATATAGTTGTGTGGAGGGGGAAGAATTTGTTTTGTTTAACTATGTTTGATACAAGGGAAGTTTCTATGAATAAGAAAATTTTTGAGAAGTGACAAGTGATTTTTTAAAAAGCATCAACAAAGCTAAAATTTTAAAATAATTGCACTGTAAATCAGGAAACAGCGTCTGTTTCATTTATTCCTTTCTAACTAGCTGTCTGATTTAGATGGGGTCATTTAATCTCTCTGTGACTCAGTTTCCTTAGCATAGAAATGAAGACATTAGATTGAATATTTCTGAGGTCACTTCCAGTCCTAATCTTCTATGACTATTATTCCACCCTACCTGGCTTATGGTTGGATGGCATTCCCTTTGGAACCACTATGTGCTACTGGGGGAAGAAAGTTGAACATACAAAGTAGGTGGAAGAAGCCAGTGATTCTCTCCTTTTATATGTAAATATAAAGACCTTAGATGGTAACCATCTAGAGGAAAAGGACTAGCTCTATGTATCTATAGAATCCTATTTTAAGGAGATTATTCTAACACTTCAAGAATCTATTATTTCAGCATTATGTGTATTCTATCCTCCATTACTTAAAAATGACATGAAAATTGCCTGCAAAAATTTGTCCTCCAAACCTGGCTGTAATGGAAGCTGACTGCAGTAGTGCATGAAGGAGGTATACCATGTAATCACTGTTGACAGAATGCACACATTAGGTGTTTGTGAAAATAGCAAATGTGAAAGATGACTGGAGATTTAGGTAGAAAGGGATGTAGCACTTGAAAAGATGAATCTTGCTTCTGCTCTAATTATATTTGGATGTGATATAATGCAATGATTCACCAATTCAATTCAAAAATATGTATTAAGTATTTTATATGTGCAAGGCACTGTGCCAGCCATGGTAAGAGATTCAAGGAAGAATAATATATGAATCCCTGTGCTCATAGAATTCACTATCCATAAAATTTGACCTATTTTTCCAGAATGTTGAGTCAATATTTTAGAGAAGATTTTTTTAAACATGGACATGTCTCTAAAGCAGGTGTCAAACATGCATGTGGCCCACAATACTCCTGGCTGCAGCCAGAACTAGATTAAAATGTAATTAAGAAATACGTAAGAAAATAAAATGCAATAAATCATAGATACTATTATATTCTAAAACTAAGTTGATATACAACCCACCTGCATCTTTATGGTCAGTTTAGTGACCACCATTTCTATTTCAGGTTGATACCCTTGCTCTCCAGGATTGGTGTTGTCTGCATTCTGATACTGAGGGTTAACCAAAAAGTGTCATTTTCTCTCTTGGCTTATAGCCTCCATCCAGAGTGACTGTGAGAAAATTTCTGTCTATAGTTTAGTTATAGTTTATATCTAGGTAGACAGAAATGTGGATTATAGAATTCCCAGATCCTGTGTAAGTAGTCAAGATAACAAATGCATGATTGGTATAGGATAACCTGTATTTGACACCTTCATCTTATCCCCTCAAAATGTTTAAGGCTCTGAAAGAACTCATGGTAGTTCCCCTCATAAGGTACTAAATTTGACATTGCTATTGGGACAGAATTGGCATTTTGTTTATTTCCCTGGCTCACCTACAATCACAAAGAACTCATAGTGTCTCCCAATGGTTGCATTTTGCCCTGTCAAAAAAAGGCAAATACACTTTAGGGCTGCTAGATGGAAATTCCCTTCTTATCAGACTTCCACTACCCAAATAATAGGGGGTGGTTCCAATTCCTTGCCACTTAAATTATGGCTTTACCCCCTAATGCTCTTCCAGTTGCTAAGGACATGCAGGAAAGCCTCTTCTTTCTCTAAGAAGATGCTACTCAGGAAGGCTACTCTTCAGACAACTTACAAGGAAGGCTGTTGCTGCCCAACAAATGTCCCTGATCTGTCTGCATGGCTAGATTCTAGAATCATATAGCACAAAACCTTCCCCACTCTACACAAAGGGCTAGGCTTCAGGAACATTGTCCATGAAATACCACTTAGGCTGAATGGAAAAACACATATCTGCTTCTTCTCTGTGCTTTTAGAGGAGCTCTGTCATTCCCTTTTGTAATGGAAATGCAGATTTGAAGATCTTCCCTGCCCCTAGGCCCTTTGATTGGCTTAAGAGACTTTGATTGACTTAAGTGACTCTGAGAACCTTCCTTGATTTGAAAATATACTCTGCCCCCTAATAGGCTGAATGTGGTCACATGGAGCCTGTGGTAGGAGGCTTGGTTTTCAGGAATGATCACACCTTGATGCTGTGTGATTGGGCAGTGGGTCAGGAGGGTGGTTACATTCTCTGAGCCAGGAGAAAACTATATAATCCCTGATTTGAGGCCTTGCTTTGGGGCTCACTTTGAGAAGTGTTGTGTGATTTGACCAGATGAGACTCTGGCAAGCCATTGAGAGCCCCCCGGCTTTGAAAACCCAGATGTTGATGCTTCCCTCTCTGGTAACTGTGATTTGGTATTGATATGATATTTGGACAGTTTGGAAGCCTGTCTGTTTGATCTGTCTGTATACTCTGAAGTTTGGGGTGCTGACCTTTTCCCCTGAACTAAATGATATATGTTTGTTTGATTAAAGTAAGCTTGTTAACTGATTTTGAGTTGCTTTCTTTTGAAAATCAGATATAAGAACCTGTGTTGGCAGCCACTCTGGGGATGCTGGGGTACTTGCTGCTACACCTTTGGCCATTGCTATCTCTTGGGCTAGGAAAATCTACTCTTAGGTGTCCAGACCCTGGCCTATGATAAGAAAGAGGTGGGTAAACACATGTAATTCCTGTGTGATTTTGTCCCAAAGCTGCCACTTTCCATTCCTGGAGACAGAAACTATGTGTTAACACAGGTTACCTGCCAACTTCCCCTTTCAATTCCCCTAAGAACATAGGTCTTCTCTGATGCATTCTAGTATGTCCTCTGAACCTCCTGCCCACTCCTCCCCCTGCCAAAAAAAACGATGGCAAAAAGTCCAGAAAAAGAGCTAAGCATAACTGTCAAATCACTGTTATAGTCCCTTCCAAAGAAGTGGCTCTTCCAATAGGGATTATCCTCTTGACCTCCAGGCAGTCAATCATTCTAAGGGCAAACCAAGTTGCTGATACTCTGAGATGCTTAACTCAGTTCCTATCAGTCCTGCTGGGGCAGGTCCCAGAGTTTGGCTATTATAATCCCTTAAACATCTATGGGTAGCCCTGAGGATTTGGGACATGTCTTTTCTAGGGCTATAACTCATAAGCCCCCACCAGTGTGCTTCTTCCCAAAATTATCAATTAAGAATCAATTAAGCAGACAACCTTCAGTAGCTTTTAGAAAGGGGTGTTTATAAAGTGTTGTAGTAATAATAGTTGTTACAATTTGTTATAATACAAAACATCTCCTCAAAAATCTGTGTGTGACACGTTCTCCCAGCATATATAGAGGCCAAGTGAAAGTAGGCTCCAGTTAAGAGAACACACTTGGCAAAGTGGTAACTCACAACTCTTGGTTGTTGGAAAGTGCTTTTCTATGTGGGATACTCAAAAAGTTCTCCTTAAGCATGGGGTAGTTTCTATGCTGGGTTCTTTATAGAACTGTGAATCTGTGTCTAATTTGTCCTTGGCTCTTGATGCAGACACCACTGCCAGCCATTGCCATCCCTTGGGAACTGTGGGATGTCCAGAATCCTTCAGGCCCTTCAAAGCTTGAAAGGTCCTCTGTCAGCCAAGTGGGTTAGGGAGTAGCAAAGAGGCCTAGGCTGAGGCTAAAGCCAGGGCCTCTTTTTCCCTTCCAAGAAATTCCTTCTTAGGGGTTTCACGGAGATGTCTTACTTGCTCCAATCTCTGGAATAACTCTGCTTCTCAAGCAGTTTCATATGTTACAGATGACCCTTGGGACATGACTTATCCAAAGATAGTTCTTGTTCATTCAACAACCTAAAGCAGGGGTTCTTCACCCTTTTGTGTCGTTGACCCCTTTGGTCAAACCTATGGATTCTTCAGAATAATCTTTCTAAATGAATAAAATAAAATGTATGAGTTAGCAAAGGAAGCCATTTATATTGAACTAGTTATCAGTTTTTTTCAGAAGCTCACCAACAGGATTAAGAACCCCAATCTAAAGTTTAATTGATTGATTGAGACTTGATCTCATTTCATTAAAGTATCTTATCTCTTACTTTAAGTAAAATGAGCAAGGGGAAAGGGAATAAGCATTAATATAGCACCTACTATGTGCCAGGAGGAACAGCTAGGTGGAGCAGGGGATAAAGTGCCAGGCCTAGAGTCAGACAGACTCATCTTCCCGAGTTCAAATCTAACCTCAGACACTTATAAACTATGTGACCCTGGGCAAGTCGCTTAATCCTTTTTGTCTCAGTTTCCTCAACTGCAAAATGAGCTGGTGAAGGAAATGACAAACTGCTCCTGTATCTTTGCCAAGAAAACCCCAAGTGGGGTCACAAAGGGTCAGACATGACTGAAACAAACTGAACAGAAATAATAAAAATGTGCTGGGCACTGTGCTTAGTGCTTTTACAAATATCTCATAACAATCTTAAAATGTAGGTGCTGTTATTATCCCCATTTTAAGGAAACTGAGGCAAACAGGTTAAGTGATTTGCCCAAGGTCATAAATAGCTAATAGCATCTGAAGCTAGATTTGAACTCAGCTCTTCCTGACTCCATTTCCAGTGCTATATCCATTGATTTCCTAAATCAACCACCATCTCCTTTCCCTTATACTGAAATATAACCAAGTACTATCCCCAGCCTCTCAAAAAAAAAAAATGCTACTCATATTCTATGGATACTTGCTTTCCTAACCTGAGGCACAGGTTCAAACTCTGAAACTCATCAAGGTGATCAAAGCACTCCCACCATCAGCCTTCCAGTCAAAAATAAAGAGCCTTTACTTGAACACTTACTTAATTTTCATATTCCACATAAAACATACACCCCACATACTAACTGGTGAAATGCTCTATAGCCCTTACTTAGGAGTTCTGATAGCTAAAGTGCTAGTGATATGTTGGTGGCCAAAAAAATTATTTACTGCTCTTGGCAATTCCCTAAAGAGTTGGTATCTCCTACAGTCATAGCAGTGATACAGCACTCTCTTCATTAGCTTGGCCTTACATTTTGTAACCTAGTTTCTTTATTTTTTTTCATTCTTATTTTTTTCTTTTGAACTTAAACACAAAAGGAGGATTTCCAAGCAGAACCCAAGAGGATTGTATATGAAATCTTCTTGCTTAAAAAAAATATATATATATGTTAAATCCCACACTTTCAAAACTGTCCTGCTTATCTGTGTTTCCATAAAACTTTTCTTTTGTTCTTTTCTGTGCATTAAAAAAAGTTTGTGACCCTTTGCCAAGCTATCCTTTCCTTTCCTTCCCAACCTCTCCCCAATTAAGAGTTAAAAGTAAAAAACAAACAAACAACAACAAATCTGAACAACTTGTAACCAATTAAGTATAAGAGAGCAAAGCTAAGTAACCATAGCTAAAAAGTATGTCTCTTTCTGTCTCGTACCTTGGGTCTCCCATCTCTCTGAGAGGAGGTGGAGGTGGAGGGTCTGCTTCATCTTAAGCCTTCTGGAAACATGGTTGGTAACTGCTTTGATCAAAGTTCTTTATCTTTAAATGTTGTTGTCATTGTATAAATTCTTCTCCTGGTTCTGCTCACTTCATTTTCCATCAGTTTCCGCTTCCTAGAATTCTACAAAATCATCTCTTTCATTATTTCTTTTGGTGCCATAATATTCCATTCCATTACGATAATCAAAACTTGTTCAACCATTTGCCAACTACGGGTACCTTCTTAGTTTCCAGTTATCTTCTTCTTTAAAAAAAAAAAAATAATCCTTTTCCTCTTTCAGAATGAGAAAGGTTGTTTTGCTTGTGAATATTCCCTCCTTTTTCTCTCTGCCTTTGTTATCCCCATCTGTTTTCCTGTTAATCTTAATGTATTTCTGCATCAAACTTGGGTTTTGTATGTATTTGTGTGTTGGTCTTTGTGTATGTGGTTATGTAAGTGTGAGTGTGAGAGAGAGAGAAAGAGACAGACAGACAGATGAGGCCAGAGAGAGATAGCAAGTTTAACCAATTACTCTTGTCAAAGTCAGACAAGAGAGGTCATCTGATGTTTACTCCCGACACTCCCTCTTTTATGTTTAGATACACTTTTCAGGTACCACAATTATGAGAAATAGCAAGTTCTATCCACTCATTCCTCCATTCTACACTAGTGCATTCTTTAAAAAACAAAACAAAACAAAACAAGTACCCTTTTCTTTTCCCTCTTAAAATGGGGAAAAAAATTAATCTATCCCCAGGTGTTCTATTTTTCTTATTCAACTTCATCAGTTCCCTTTAGAAAAACATTCAAGTTCCAAAGGTGCACATTTTCTTCTTCTATTAGATTAACACCACGTCGTCATATAGATCCTTCCAATTGCTACAATAAATTTGGTTTTCTAGATTTCTTGATTCTTGTGTTTGCATTTCAAAGTTTCTATTCTTCTTAGATCTTCCGATCAAAAATGTTGGAAAGTTCTCTGTTCTATTAAAGGTCTATTTTCCCCCCTATAGGCCTATATTCAGTTTTGTATGGGTAAATTTTTCTTGGTTAGAAGCTCATGTCTTTTGCTTTTTGGATATTTTATTCCAAGATTACCTCTTACTTACATTAGAAGCTGCCAGATCTTGGTTACTCTTGATTGTGGTTAGTTGCTACTTGATGCTTGCTGTATTCTTTCTTTCACATGGAAACTCTAGGTTTTGGCTAACATATTCCTGGATTTTTTTTTAAGGAAATGATTGGTAGCGTCTTTCTGTCTTCACTTTTTTCCTCTGGCTTTAATAGATCTGGGCAGTTTTCATTTACGATTTCTTGAAAATACTGTCCAGATTTTTTAAAATCATGATTTTCAGGGAGTTTAATTATTCTTAAATTATTTCTCCTTGACTTGTTTTCCAAGGAAGAAGGAGGAGGAGGAGGACGAAAAAAAAGAGAAGGATATTACCTTTATGTTGGGTTATTTTCTTCTTCTTTTTTTTTTTGAAGGGGGGAAGGCAGGGTAATTGGAGTTAAGTGACTTGCCCAAGGTCACATGGCTAGTAAGTGTCAAATTTTAATTCAGGTCCTCCTGACTCCAGGACCCTCTTCACTGCACCACCTAGCCACCCCTTGGGTCATTTTTCTAACTCGTCATTGTCATTCAGTCCTAATTCTTTCCAATCCCAACCCTCTCTCTGTCTCTCTGTGACTGTCATTCTGTCTGTCTCTGTCCCTTTCTCTGTCTTTCTGCTTCTATATCTTAATCTCTGTTTCGCTGTCTCCATCTTTCTACATCTCTGTCCTTCTGTCTGTCTCTATTTCTTTCCCCTCTCCTTTCTTTTGCTTTCTGTCCCCATTTCTTTCCTATTTTAGGGGAAGGAAGTAGGGTACACTAGGGTAGGAGTAAGGCTCATGGAAGTATAAGAAGAATGAAATTAAACTCAGATTCTTCTAAGTTCTAACACATTCCTTTTCAAAGACTCCCCAGAGGAATGAAAGGAGAGAGAAACAGAAAAACCCTAAACCCACAAGCGCTTTAGTTTCCAGTTTCACTCTCAAATCTCCTGCTTCTGCAAAGCCCTTGCTCCTCTCCCATCCCCAGCAGCCAAAAACACAGAAAGGGGTTGGGGGAGCTAGCCAAGCTAGAAAGTCAAAGCCTTTGAGAAAACAGCTTTCAGTGAATGTGTTTCCATATTCATTTTTTCCCTGTCTCCTTCAGATTGCAAGGACCTGTAGGCAGTAGCTGTGTCTGTCAGAATCAATTTCAATGAGCAGCTGACACATTGGGGAACAGTACAAAAGCATATGTCAATAATAATAACTCACACATTTGAAGCGCTTCAGTGTAGGAACAAGCTTTCTCTGTGTTTCTCCTGGGGTTTTATGTTAGTCCTCACAGGAGCCTTCAGAGGGAACAAGATTTATTATATTACAAGACTCTAGCAGTGGGGACATTTTATAAATGGAGGAACTAAGGCATGCAGCAGATAACTGATGTGTTCAAGGTCCAGAGACTTAACTAGGAATTGTTTTATTTGGGGCAAAAAGAATTGAGTGGGGTCAGGTGAGAAGGAGCATTAGAAAGGGGAAAGTGCGATGGACAGGCCAAACAGAAGGGAATTGGAAGGAAACATGAACTCCATGAAAGGGGCACTATGCCAGTGTGATACAGGTGTGTGTGTGTGTGTGTGTGTGTGTGTGTGTGTGTGCATGTGAGAGGGAGAGAATGGCCTGGTGGTGATTGTTCTACATGGTGGAATGGGTCAACAGAATATCTAAGCAAGGGGTAAGTTGTTTATGTTGGCAGCCGTGAGAAAAGTCCCATTTGACTCTTGCTAGATATGAATCTGCCAACATCCCATAGATGAGGGGCAGCTAGGTGGTGCAGTGAATACAGCACTTGCCCTGGGGTTAGGAGGACCCAAGTTAAAAATTCAGCGTTAGACACTTGACACTAGCTGTGTGACCTTGGGCAAGTCACCGAACCCTAATTGCCTTGCCTTCCCCCTTCCAAAAAAAATAAAAAGATCCCATAGATGAGACTTGTACCTAGTATAAATCCTGAATTCCCAGATTCTCTCATTCAAAAAACATTAATTTTCAAAGTACAAGCCCAAGCAACTGAAAGAGTTGAAAGGAAATTAATTATATGATCAGAAAAAGTGGCCTCTCTCCAATGTGTCATGTGTAATGAGTAGAACAATTAAGAGGCACACTGTTTCCAAAAAAGTTTCAGCTTAGGTGTTGGCAATGTGTAGCCTACCGAACTCAGCTACTTAGCATCTGGAAATCTATAAAGGAAAACTACCCACTTGACTAATTTTAAGATGTTGAGGAAAATGAAGTCATCCCTCTTCATTTTGAAAAAAAAATATGTATATACACACACATATATATATACATATATATCCATATGTAGCTCAGCATCAATCTGAAACTAAGAGGTGAATGAATAATAATGTGTTCATAAGATCATAGATCATGCATTTAGAGCAGAAGAAACTTTCCCACTACACTGGCTCCCCCTCCACCTACTTTATGGAGAGGGGCCCAGCCAATGTCGCTCCTCTCCACCTCAAACTCTTGACTGGGGAAGTTTTCTCTGAAAAGAGGGAAGCACTTCTCAGGTATATTATAGAAACTTTATTCCTCAGATCTGCATTAGCCTGGATAGTCTCTGAGGTCCCTTTGAACACTGAAATTCTGTGATAGGGTTCTAGGATGATAGGTTTGCAGCAGTAGAGATAGACTAGACCTCAGAGACCATCCAGTCCAACCTTTTCGTTTTATTGAGGAGGACTGTACCATGTTGCCAATGCCCTGATTTTTTTTAATATATGAGGAAACTGAGGCTTGGAGAGATTAAGGGACTTGACCATGGTCACCCAGGTGATGGTAAAATTGAGAGGATGACTATCCTTTCTTTAGAATAAAAAGAGACAGGGGCAGCTAGGTGGCACAGTGAGTAGAGCGTCGGCCCTCGAGTCAGAAGGACCTGAGTTCAGATCCGGTCTCAGACACAACGCACACACAAACAAAAACCTAGCCGTGTGACCTTGGGCTAGTTACTTAACCCCAATTGCCCTCCAAAAAGCAACAACAACAACAAAAAAAGAATACTAATAACAGAGTGGGAATTCAAACCCATGTCCTCTAACTACAAAATTAGAGCTTTCCCCCCATTGCCATGCTATGTTAGAAATAAGAAGCATCCTACCTCTCTCCTAACAGAAAAGTGATGTAGACTGGGTGAAGGTTGAGATGTATCTTTTTAGACATTGTTGGAATGTATTTAGCTTGACTATGCATACTTATTATGAGGCTTTTGCATTGTTTCCATTTTCCAAAGTTTTCAGGATCAAGGGTCAGAGAAGAGAAACAAAAATAGATTTTTGTTAACTAAGAATTACATTTTTTTATAAAAGAAACAATAGAGTTAGTTCTTCTAGACAGAAATAATGGTTTCTGATAAAATATCGGGTGTTTTATTCACTCCTTTATGTGATGGGCTCATTTAACTTCCCAGTTTGGTTTTCTGTGTTACGAAATCCATATAATCTTGGCATTGTCAGAACTATAAGGCACTTTGGAGACCACTTCAAATGACTTATCCAAGGTCACATGACTACTTTAAAACAACAAAAGTTAATATTTATAAATATTATAAATATTTATATATTTATTTATATTTAAGGTTTACAAAGCATTTTACATCTCTTACCTCATGATAAATATTTATATATTTATTTATATTTAAGGTTTACAAAGCATTTTACATCTCTTACCTCATGACAACCCTCTAAAGTAGGTATTATTATCCCCATTTTGCAGATGAGGAAATACTCAGAAAGGTTAAATTCTCACCCAACATCACACACCTAAACCAGTATCTAAAGTGATATTTGAACCTAGGTCTTCCTGACTCTAAGCTCTCATTTAGTAAGGGGCAGAACTAGTTCTTGAACCTAGGTTTTCTTGGCTTCCAAGGTAATACTCTTTCTCAACAATTAGATTGTAAGCTCCTTGAGGACAGGGACTATATCTTGCTTTTGTATCTTCAGCCTTAGAATGGTGCCTGGCATATAGTAGGTACTTAATAAATGTTTATTAATTGATTATTGATGGGTTGAACCATTAGAACTATCGAAAAGGCATCTCCCAAGTATCCACATAGGGCCTAAATTAACCAGTTTGGCTCTTTATATGTCCAGTTAAATGGTTAGTTCCATTATCAGTTTATACTCAATAATATTACAGCTAGCCATAGAGCTGGAAAAGATACTAGCGGTCAAGTCAACCCTCTCATTTTCTAGGTGAGGAAACTGAGGCCTAAAAAGTGGAAGCAAATTGTCCAAGGGCACCCAAGTAGTTAGTAGAAAAACTGGAATTCAAACTCGGGTCCTCTGATTCCCAATCCAGTGCTCTTTCCTCTGTACCCCGTCTTCAAAGAGAACACAGTTAAATTGAGATGAACACATTTTCTTGGGAGGGGAAAAAAAAACCCACAGTGACTTTTT
Source organism: Gymnobelideus leadbeateri (assembly GCA_011680675.1). Lineage (NCBI taxonomy): Eukaryota > Metazoa > Chordata > Mammalia > Diprotodontia > Petauridae > Gymnobelideus > Gymnobelideus leadbeateri. The sequence goes on from WOXC01004720.1 coordinate 152,201, forward strand.
GGGAAAGTGTGTTGTTTTCCCTGACAGCCTTAACTGGCATGCTGTCAAGGAAGAGAGAATTCTGCTGTACTAATTACCTTGTATTTTCACAAGTCGTCATTACCATAACAATCTCATTGTCCCACGCTGGCACTTGCTTCCTCATTCAACTCTCCTCCCTACACCCTCTGCATTTTCTGTAAGCCAAGGTAAGAGGAAACAAAAGAGGAAATGGCATTTCATTGCTTCTTCTATTATTGCCACTTGAGACCAGAGGAAGCATAAACTTAATTGTCTCCTTTCTATGCTGAACGCCTGGGCTGAACTTTCTGGAGTTTTAGACACGCCTTCACTCCCTAGTCACCTCCTGTCCACTTTTTTTTTTCCTCAAGTAAAACCTCTTTTCTGCTGTTCAGCATTTTCCCCACAATTTCCATTTCCCATCAGTTCAAACCAGACTGAAAAATACATAAATACTCCACTCAGACACTTAAAAATACGAAGTACATTCAAGGTCAATGAAAATCACTGCCATTTCCCTTTTCACTTAATAAAAGCTTCTGCTGTTTTATTTTCTATGGTGACTGGGGAAGTTTTTGCTTTAAGACAAGATAATTAGACAAAGTTGATAGGCCTTTTTCTAGATTTTTTTTTCCTGAACAAACAAACCCCCAGTCTAAACCAGTGGCATACTGGTAAATGTTTTAATAGCCAGCTCTCCAAAAACCCACAACACACTTTTAATCTTAATCTGTGTTATAAATATTTTTTTCCTGTCATTTTCTTAAATCTAGACCAGAGAGGTCAAACACATGGCTCTCACCAAGAGTATAGCCTGAACTAAATTAAAATATAATTGGAAAGTATTTAACAAATAAACTATAATAAAACAGATAATTTTAATATGTGGTTTTCTAAGTCAATATGTGGCATGAAAGAATCCTATGGTTTAATGAGCCCATTTATATTCCAGTTTGACATTACTGGTCTCCACAATTAACAAAACAAATCAATCCTAATTTGTAGCATTTGTTGAATTTGCTCACACTGAAAATTTCACAATCAACTCTCTAGAACTGGTAAGAGCTGGCCCTAGCACACCTCTGTGCTATCATCAACTTTTTATCATATGCCTCCTCTAAATGAGCCACATTTTGAAATGAAGTGTTGTTTATAAATGATTAAAACAGGTGCCTACTATATACAAAGTACCTACTATGTGCCTGGGAGTATACCTGGTGTTTATGATGAGCTATTTGTCATCAAGAATCAATGGACTTGGAGTTGAGAATGAATATTTTTAAATAAAAAATAAAAATTAATTAATGAGTTATCTACTATGTGATAGGCCTTGGCAATGCAAAAAATAAAATAAAAGAAGTCCTGCCCTCAAAAAACTTGCATATCTCAGTTCTAGCCCTCAGACAGATTTGGTAGAGGGCTGAAACCTGAAAGAGTAGTAGATTGAGAGCCCAGAGCACCTGGGCTCATTTCCTTACTCCTTCCCTTAATAACTGCAAGACCATGAGCAAGTCATTTAAACATTTGTGAACTTCAGTCTCTTCACTGAGTGTGATTCAGTGAAGAAAGCAAACAAGGACTGAAGTCTACAGGCATCTTAGGACCAAAGTTTTAAGACAATTCTTCTATTTACTACAGTATTTATTTAGTCACTTTCCCCGCTGGGCCTTCCTTTTTCCCTTTGTTAAAAAATCTGGAGTTTGCCTGAAATTCTAAGTCAGGGGTGGGGAACTTGTAGCCTTATGGTCACATGTGGTCCCCTAGGTCCTCAAGTGCGGCCCTTTGACTTAATCCAAACTTCACAGAACAAATCCCTTTAATAAAAGGGTTTGTTCTGTGAAACTTGCCTACCCTGGTCTAATGCCTCAGTTTTAAATTTAATGAAAATGGTGATAATAACACTCTTAATCCCAACCTGGCAGGGTTATTGTGAGAAATGCCTCATGCAGACCTCCAAGCACAAAGGAAAGATGAACGATTAATGAGGAGGTAATGAGGTATGGTGAAATGAGTGTGGGGTTTAGAGTCGGAGGTGGTGGTTGTTCCACTGCTTTAGTGACGGCTGACTCTTTGTGATCCCACTTGGAATTTTCCTGGTAAAGATACCGAAGTGATTTGCCTTCTTCTTCTCCATTTCATTTTACAGATGGGGAAATGGAGGTGAACAGGGTTAAATGACTTGTCTAGGGTCACACAGCTAGTAAGTACTTGAGGCCAAATTTGAACTCAGTAAGAGGAGTCTTCCTGACTTCAGGCCTGGCACTCTTATCAGCTGTGCTGCCTGGACTTGGATTCAAATTCCAGCCGTCATTTGGTTTTCTTGTGACTTGAACAAGCCATTTAATTTCTCTGGACTTCAGTTTCCTCATCTGTAAAATGAGGTGATTGGATGAGATGATCCCTTTCCAGCTTTAAGCCTATGATCCTATTATTGTTACTAGGAAGAACAAGGTAATTCTCCAGAGAGGACAAAGTGCCACCACAGGAGGAAATAAAATTTTGAACAGTTATTGGGGGTCCTTGTTTAATTGACTGGGATGTGAGCCTGACAAAGCTCCCTGGAACCAAAAACCTCATGTCCTGGACTCCTGTCTTTGCAGATGGAGGGATCAGATGTGGCTGCCTCCAGCAGTTGTGGGTGTTGTGTCTATCAGTCTCCTTTGAATCAAACTGAGATCAGCTTCAGCCACATTGATTACTCCACACCTGTCTACAAAGTGACAGACATATGGATTACCTGGAAATAAGCAAATAGATTAGAGCCCCAAAATTTTGAGCCTATATCCTGGCCTTAGGAAGCATGGATCTTAACTGTCCCTAAAATCTAGATGTTCAAAATTGACAGAAGGCTCCAAGCTTCTTTTCCATGTTTCCTAAACATGTGACAGACCCCAGAGGGATTATTTTCTTGAGCACTGGACTAGGATCAGAAAATCTGAGTTCAAGTCTTAGTTCTACAACTTGTTATCTATATGACCTCAGGCAATTCACTTAACCTTGTTGGGCCTCTATTTCTCCATCTGTAAAATGAAGGATACAATTACCTTCTAACTATACACAAGGGGTTATAAAGACCAAATGGGTACGTGTGTGTAGCACTTTGTAAATTGTGAAAGAGCTCTATAGCTGTATTATAATCAATGATGATGATGACGATGACGACGGACGATAGAGGATGAGATTTATTTGGCATAGTAAACTTCCGGATGAGGAAATTTCTTTTACCTGTGCAAGTTAACACCTTCTCTGTAGTTTACAATCTTAGAGAGTTTCTCAGAGTACTGAGAAAATAAGTGATCTGCCCAGAGTCACACAGCCAGTCTGTGTCAGAAGTTGGATGTGAAATCAAGGCAAGGCTAATTCTCTATTTGCTATGTGCACTGCCTCTCCTTAACAACAATAATTATGGAACAAAGTGAAACATCCAAGACCTTGGATGCAGAAAGTTTGGTCAAACTGAATGTCTTCAACAGCCCCATATTTGCCTAATTTTTATTAAAATATCATATGGATTTGGTCCAGACTAAAATTGAACAGTTTGATAGGCTTGTTAAGAGGACCCAATGATTCAAACAGAATTCTTCACTCTTTTATTGAATATTTGGCACAGACTCCTAGCTGCTATAATTATTTACAACATTTTGTTTCTTTATTATTCCTACAAATACATGGAGTATTAGAGAAGGGACATAGTTTCTGATTTAACACTTAGTTTGCTTCTAACTCTTTTTTTTTAAACCAAATTGTTTGGGCTTGTATATAGAGGATAAATATTGAAATCTTGGGACTTTAAAGAAATGTGATCTAATAAAAAGGACTGGGTGACAGGAGACATGGATTTTAATGATGTATCTGCCATCAACATGACCTTGGGCAAGTCACTTAATTTCTCTAGGCTTCATCTATATGTAGCTTATGACCCAGGGCATTCTTGAACCCAAAACCCAATCCAAGGACTTCCACAGAATATATCTAATCTTTGGGATTCACCCAAAAGGATCCTTTTCTCATTTGGGGCACATGATCCCACGCAGAATTCATTTTGTGAAATCTCCAAATATGAATTCCGTGAATGCCAAAATATAAGTTCCTATATAAGTTCTCAAGTTAATAAATACATATCAGATGGAGAGCAACCTTTGTTTCACCCCATTAAAATGCAGAAAGTTCAAAGGACTTGTGGGAGTCCATAAATAAACACAGAAAACACATAAAGCTCTCATTTTAGCTTCTGTTGGAAGGGGAATGAACTTGGTGTTGTTGATAGAAAAATACCTAGATATTTCCAGTGAAAGTTCATTGTTCCACAGAGTTCTAAACAGATTATTCCCTCCAGGATCTTAATACTATCTTCTGGCATGGATTCCTCCTAGAAGGCAAACATATTTGGGGGTTGCTGATGAGAGCCCTTTTCCCATAGGACCTGCACTATTCTAGTAACTTATTATATTACCAGAGAACAAAGTACAAGTCTTCTACTCCCATATACCTTGGCATTGTTCATTTATTGATTCCCAGTCACAGTGGCCATTTAGGTAGAGTTCTTTCTCCAAGAAGCGTATGATGCTTAGGAACTTTCCTTTTCTATCTTAAAAGTGAGATTTATAAATTCTTGACTTAAGGTAACTCTCAAGGCAGTCCCCAATATTTTTACCCAAGAAACATTTGTTTCTCTGCTGGAAGGCTAGAATCTGGGATCATGCCAACAGGAACATTTGTCTTGTATTTTATTTTATTTTATTGGAAGGGGGAAAGGCAGGGCAATTGGGGTTAAGTGACTTGCCCAACATCACACAGCTGGTAAGTGTTAAATGTCTGAGATCAAATTTGAACTCAGATCGTCCTTATTCCAGAGCTAGTGTTCTATTCATTATGGCACCTAGCTGGCCTATATTTTACACAGAATTTTGGGTTTCAAGAACATTATTCATAAACTAGCTTCTGTCATCATGTAGGTATGCCCACCTCTACCATGTACTTTAAGATCCAATATTCCATCTTCTCCAGAGTCTGTTACTGTCACTTGGGCTGGGAGTTCTCTAGTCTTTAACTTGAGCTCAGAAAGGAAATATAGGCAGAAGTTGGCTAGGAAGTTTATGTCCACAAATTCCCTTCTCAGGCCACCTGAGCAGCTCACCCTGTGCTTCTGACAAAAGGCAGTCATTGATGACTCCTTTGGGGAGATGTCTACCCACCTTCTACAGAAAGACACATGGAAAGACATGATAAATAGCTGAGGGTGGTATGTTCATTCTCTTTATAGTCTGGCACAGAAGAGTGGTCTCTACAAGCAGAGTCTGCTTGCCTATGAGTCCCAGACAACCAAATCACTTTGGGAGCAGATCTAGTCTCCATAAACCAAGCAGGAGTTGTCTTGGTACTCTTAACAATGTGCCCACAGACATGCCCATGCTCAAAGAGAGAGGTTCTTATCTAACATACTTGCTTTCCTCCCCTGGAAGCTCATCAAATCGAACTCATCAAGAAAAGTCCCTTAATTGGACTAAATTATTTCTATGGTCCCATTTACTCCTAAAATGTGTGATTCGTGTTGGTTATGATGCTGATTTATGTGATTTTAAGAAAGCTGGGTCTCCATTTCATGCCTCATTTTCTCCATAGACAAAATGGAGATAATAAACCATGACTACTCTTAAGGTCATCTTGAGAATTGACTGATTAGGGCTCCCCAGTATAACTTCATAGGGGAAAAAACAAACTCCCACACGTTTAGAAAAAATGAATGATATCCTAGGGGCTGGATATCCCATTAATGGGCTTTTCTCATATAGCACTTCACCTCCTTTCACTGTAACAGTAAATAATACCCACACTTTCAATGTATTCCTTCGTTACTTCTGCCTCATAGAATTCCTCTTTTCCTTAGCCTTTCCTGATCCTCTTAACTGCTAGTGACCTCCCTCCCAAGTAACCTTGAATTTAACTACCTTGTATTTATTCTGTCTGAATGAATGTGTGTATGCAATATATATATGTGTGTGTGTGTATGTATTATGTACATATATCTTTTCTGTATATATATACACATATTTCTATATATACACATATATATTATGTACGTCTTTTCTGTATATATATACACACATATATTTCTATATATACACACATATATATATGTATTATGTACATATGTCTTTTCTATTAGAAAGTAAGCTCCTTAAAGTAGAGATTGTTTCATTCTTTGGATTTGTCTCTTCAAAGGCAGCTAAGTGGTATAACATACAAAGTACTAATGCTGGAGTCAGGAGGACCTGAGTTCAAATATAGCCTCAAACACTTACTAACTGTGTGACCCCTGGTCATTTATCCACTGTTTCTGTCAGCATTCTCAACTGTAAAATGGGGATAATAACAGAACCTACCTAGCAGGATTGTTATGAGGATCAAATAAAATAATATTAGTAAGTCACTCAGCACAGTTCCTAGTACATAGTAGGCTCTATATTTCCTGCTCTTCCTTTATGCCTTCCAAAGCCCTGCACAATGCCTAACAAATGGTAGGTGCTTAACAAGTGCTTATCAATTGATTGATTAGCATGGGGCCTTATTTAGACATCATATGTGTTAGGGGGAAAAATGTGTGGATAGATTCCCTAAAAGTTAAATCAATTATCCAGAGTCTTATTTCGTGTCTAGAGCTACGTAAGACTCCATGGTGCAAAACATAAAAAGCAGAAATAGCCTACTGGTCTTAGAACCAATGAGTGCCTTTGACAATTGGAGCCAGCTCTTCCAAGGAACACCAAGTCGAAGAAGCAGGCTCAGCATTCAGACTCTAGACCACTCACAGTTACTGCCATAACCAGAGTAACTGATTTTCATACAAATTTAAATACCTTTTCACAATTCTCATGGCTGACTGGTCTCAAGGTAATCTTTACAATAGCATTTGGGTCTGATATTTTCATGTAAATAAGTGAAAATCAACTGCAGCCCCCGCATTTGGTATACCTAATGATTTCTTACCCCCAGATGGAAGCATCACAAGAGGTGTGGAACGATGCATCATGAACAGATTTGCTAAACAATATCTTATGCCTAATTTGAAAGAATGATTCAGTCGTTCTTCAGGGGCCGGCGTGTTATACACATTTATATGAGAATTCTAGTTGATTAATGACCTGAAAGCGTAAGAAGACAGCAAACTTTTTTCCCCCACTGAGAACTAAAGATGAATTTTATTAAAGTAAGTTTTCCACCCTGCTTTACAGTATCTCATTTATTTGATAAAGAAGGTAACATTGGCAAAAGGTTGAAATACTTTATAGGTTATCTATGCAAAGAGGGGAAATGCCAACTACATACAAGAGTCAAATGAGGGCTTAAAGTGCATCCTTTGACATATCTAATTTTATTGCTAATCTTTTCTATATACCACCCCCCTTACCCTACCCCAGAATATGCTTCCTACATCCACACAAAGCATGAAAAGCTAACCATTAAAAGAGTAAGTTTTAAATGTCAGGATTCATTACTTAGATCACTGAATGTCAGTCAGTGCCTTTGCTTCCCACATCCAGCATAGAGCCTTGCACAGAGTAGGCATTTTAAAAACATTTGTTCAACTGAACTGAATTGACTTTAAAGGTCATCTAATTCAATTTTCTCATTTTACAGATGAGGGAAGTGAGGCATGGAGAAATATTTTGATTTTCTGTTAGTAGCAGAGCCCAGTTCCCCCTGATTTAAAGTCCATTCCAGACACAGTTTTAGAAAAAGCTCAAAGATGGGAGAACTTTGGGCATGTTTGGAGTGCGGAACTATGGACATTCATATTCTCCAGTCATTATAGCTTTCTCCTTCCCCAAATCACTTTGCTTTATAGACTATTAAAATACACAAAATGCAGGCCTATGAGCAATGAATCACACATAGAGGGAAGCAAGATTCCCCAAATTTCCTTGTATATGGTCACTTAAAGCCAGAAATGGTGACTGTGGTCATGCTCTATGGGTGTGGGGGACCAATGGCCCCTAGTAAATCAATCAATAAATATTTATCAACTACCTACTATGTGCCAGGCATTGTGCTAAATTCTAGGGATACTAAAAGAGGCAAAAGACACTCCCCATCCTCAAACTCATAGTCTAATGGGGGAGGGGGGAACAACACACAAATACCTACAAACAAGCTATAAACAATAATAATTCACAGAGGTAAGGCAGTAGAAATGAGGATTTGGGAAAGTTTCCTGTGGAAGGTGAAATTTTAGTTGAGACTTAAAGGAAGCCAGGAAGGTCAGTAGGTGAAGATGAGGAGGGAGAGTATTCCAGGCATGGGGGACAGTTATGGACAGAGAAAATGCCCAAAGCAGAGAGATGTAATGTCCTATTCATGGAACAACAAGGCCAGTGACACCATATCAAAGAGTATGGGGAGTAAAGTGTAAGAAGACTGGATAGGTAGGAAGAAGCTAGGTTATGAAGGGCTTTGAATGTCAAGCAAAGAATTTTGTATTTGATCCTGCAGGTGAGAGGAAACCACTGGCGTTTATTGAGTAGAGAGGCGATATGTTTGGACCTATGCTTTAAGAAAATCATTTTGATGGTTGTTTGGAGGATGGATTGGAGAAGGGAGAGACTTGAAACAAGAAGACCTATCAGCAGGCTATTTCGATAGTCCAGGGGTGAGTTGATGACCTACACCAAGGTGGTGGCCATGTCAGAGGAAAGAATGGAGCATATTTGAGATACCTCATGAGGTCTTGTAAAGTCCAAGACAGACAGTAGGACCCTAGATAGCTGGATATAAATTAATCTAGCCACATTGTTTTTCCTTATGCATATTATATCCAAATAAGGTCATATGTTAACATAGCATAAGTACAAAAGTAAAATCGACAAACTTTGGCAACAGATTGGAGGTGGGGGTGAGAAGTCCAGGATGACTTCTAGGTTGTAAGCCTGAGGACCTGGGAGGATTGTGTTGTTCTCTATTGTAATAGGGAAAGTAGGATGGAAAGGCAGGGCAGGGAGGGTTTAGGAGAAAAAAAATAATGAGTTCCCTTTTGGACACATTAGTTTAAGATGTCTACTAGACATCCATTTCAAGATGTTTAAAAACAATTGGAGATATGAGATTGGAGGTCAGCTGAGAGATTCAGGCAGGACAGGTAGATCTGGGAATCATCTACAAAGAGACAGTAATCATATCCAAGGGAGGTGATGGGATCACCAAGTGAAGTGGTATAGAAGAGGAAAAGAAGAGAAACTAGGACAAAACCCTGTGGGACACCTATGGAGAGAGGGCATAATATGGATGAAGATTCAGCAAAAGAGACAGAGGAAGAGAGGTCAGAGAGGTAGGAAGAAAACCACAAGAGCGGTATCCCAAAAACCTAAAGAGAAGGGAGTATCAAGGGGGAGAGCATGAGCAATGGTGTCAAAGACTGGAAAGAGGCTAGGTAGAATGAGGATTGAGAAAAGGTTATTGGATTTGGTAATTAAGAGATCATCAGTAACTTTGGAGAGAGAAGTTTGGTGGATGAAAAGGTTGGAAGAAAATGGTAAGGGGTTAGGAAAATGAGGAGAGAGAAAGTGGAAGTACCCATAGTAGATGGCCTTTTCAAAGAGTTTAACCATAAAGCACAGAAGAGATCTAAGATGACAGTGGGACTGTAAGGATCAAGTGAGAGATTTTTCAGGATGTGGGAGACATAGGCATGTTTGTAGGCAATAGGGAAGGAGCCAGTAGACAGACTTTTGCTGGTTAGAGGAATTAGAAGTCCACTTCATCATGAAGACAAGGGTGAAGGAATAGTTAGTGGCAGAAGGCATATCAGAAAAATAAGATGAGGAAGAGAGGAAAAAAAGGAGTTCAGGGTGAATGTTTTTACCATAAGTTATGACACAAGATTCTCAGGTAAGAGGGTAGGGAGAGAGAAAGCCATGGGAGAGGTTCGGCTAGGTGGTGCAGTGAATAGAGCACCAGCCCTAGAGTCAGGAGGACCTGAGTTCAAATCCGGCCTCAAACACTTAACACAAAAACTAGCCGTTTGATCTTGGGCAAGTCACTTAACCCCAATTGCCCTAACTTCCCCCCTCCAAAAAAAAAAAAAAAAGAAAGCCATGGGAGGTTTGAGGAGGAGTGAAAAGGTTTGGAAGAGCTACTGTGGAAAGTGGAATAGTGAGTTGATAAGGCAAGCATAGGATTGCCTAGCAGCAGTGAGGGCCCAGTTGAGGTTTGGAAGCAATCTCATGTTATGGTTTCACATAATCCAGTATCTCCAGTGGAAAGATATGCAAGTTATTGAAACAAAATATAATCACCACTATTACTGGATTAAATTGGATTGAACATAGAGTGCATGGAAAAGAATGATATGGAATGAGGCTGGAAAGATAGAATCATACTAACTTATGGGAAACCTTGAGTGACAGACAAAGGAATTTATTTGTATTATATTCAGGCAATGTTTTGGGGGCAGAAGTGTGGCATCATCATATCTATGATGAGGTCTTTTTTGAAGTAGTAGGAAGGGCAGATAGAGGTAGGAGAAAGTAGTGATGAGGAGGTATGTTCAGAGTATATTAGAATAATCCAAATGAGGGCCAATAAATGTACATGTTAGGTTGGCATCAGTAGAAATAGAAAGAAAGGGACAGATGGGCTGGTCCCTTATTGGGCTGGGTTAACCAGCTCACTCCTTGTGACTGCTGCAATGTCTTCTCATTAGACTTGGCTATTGATGCTACTAGCCTTGTGACTTCAGTTGCTAGTGTGACCTTGGAATTCTTTGATGTATCTCACCTTCTCACAAGTGGCTTGGGTGCTCCTGTCTCAAGATACTTATTCATGTAAGAGCAAGAAAGAAGAAACACACCATGAACTGAGGCTGTGTGCATTCACAGACACATGGGAAACCAATGCAACTGAAGTTGCTTCTCTTCCCACAACCCTGACACTTATAGCAATTCTTCAAAAGTCCCCGGGGTAGAGATTTCACCTGCTTGTCTCCTTTTGGATGGATACACAGTTCCGGTTAGCAGCCATGCAGAAGGCTTCTTGTTGCCATGCAATAAGCTAACAAACATACTTATGCATACTTTGAAGTAGGGGAAAGGCATCTTCATTATTCATGCTTGGTATCACACTCACCTCACTTCCATGTGGATTGTAATTAGGCAGGGCATATTATACATTCCTTAAGGACAGTATCCTCCTTGGCCAGTCTCCTCATTGCATTTTCTTTGAGCCTGGGCACCATGCCATTATATGTGGCATTACTACCACTATATACAGCTAAGGCATATTGAACTAAGATGGAAAAAAGCTCAATATGAATGTGGAAAAGACAGCAACTGTTCTCCCATCCTGCATCTCTCCTTTGGGTCTACCATCTAGAAGTAACATAAGCCTCCTTTGGAAAATCTAACTACTACAAAACAAGAAGAGGGGACAACAGGTGATTTACTAGTTTTAATTTTTTACATATAGCACACATTAGGAGAATGTTATAATTACAAAGTGTAAATTTGTATGGAGGGGGGATAGAGTCAAAAGTATGCGAAGCAATAGAGAATAAATACTGATTCTGCTATCATGTATGTATATGCAATATAATATAAAAATTAAATAGTTTATTGATCTATTACTGAGCATCTATTGTATTCCCCACATGTCCTAAGCATTGTAGGGTGATGCAAAGAATAAGCAATAAATCTTTGCCTTCACAGAGCATTCAGTCTAGGGAACATGCTTAATAAGAATTGACACATTTTTCAGAATGTTATGTTGTTGATTTTACTTTTTACAAAATGTTTCTCAGAGCTTGGAAAATTTGTGAAGTAGTTTATTTCCTTGCAAAAGTTGAGATCTCCACAGGCAATCCTCAGACATCTATGACAAAATCAAGACTTCACTCTACACTCTCTCCATTGCCTCTGCCTTGACAGTTTCCTTGTTTGTCTCTCTTGCATTTCTTCTTGGAGTTCCTCTCTTCCTTTGGGTCTCTATAAATTTGGAGTAAATTTGAATCTGCTATAGGAAAGTTTCTGGGAACAACCTGTTTTGGGAGCATGCTCAATGGTTAGCCACTCTTCTCCATCCAGGTTATAGTCTGAGAAGGAAGGAGAGAATATGAGAGGAAGGCAGTAATACAGCATAGAAAACCAGCCTCCCTCCATGTTCAGGAGCAGCTGCTTTACTTTGTTGTAGCAAAGGGGAGAATTGAATGGAAATGAAACTGCTATAGAAAACCTTGTGGCCCCCCAAAAGGGTGCATACATAATTTCTCAGAGATTTGGGAGGACATTCTCTCTAATATACTATTGTGTGAGGGGTTACAGATTCTCAAAAGGGAATACCCCAGAGTTATGGGTAAAAGTTAGAGGATCTAAGAAGAAACTAATAATCATCAGCATAAGATGGATGAGATTGAACACTTTCAGAAATAATATAATCTATAAATTTCCACAATTGATCATTTTGAAAGAAAGAAAAGCTAAAGGTAAATGTTAGGGATAAATGCTAACTTTGTAAATTCTAGCACATTAATGACAAATGTAAATGGAAAACTGGTAATTTTCATAGGGAGCTACAGCAGGTCCCAAACTGAGATTGTCAATGTTTATCTAAAGTTATCCAGGGGTGAGGACATCTCCAATACTCTGTTTGAAGGATGCATCTGTCTATGATGGTTTGCTTTTCCATCCAAATCCCATTGCTTCAACTTGCTCACAAAACAACCTGATATTAATTTAATTTCTGAAGTCTATTTTCCTTCCTGCTGGGAAAAGAATGCTGATCATTGACAAAAATATTTTGTTCTACTTGACCAGTAGTTTTTTTTTATTGATTGATAAAGCCAGATGACAATTTATTCATTTGCAATTCCTTATAAGTTTGATTGGCGTGAATCAGTTCTCTAGAGCCCAATAGTCCCTGGATGAATTGATAACATCAAGATCACTAGTTTGCAAAACTGTATGGGAGGATGCAGGAATGTATGGCAAGAAAGTTCTCCAAGAAGATTGCAGCATCTTGGCTGTAGTCGTCTGGGTTTGCCTCCCATCTATTTCATGGCTATTGTACATGCATTCCCTGGGCCAGATCCTGGACTTACACCATTGATCCAATTAGAGTTTAGAAATAATCTCAGCAGTCATCAAGTCAATAATAACAACAGTGATGATGATAATAAGCTAACATTTATATGACACTATAAGCATTGTAAAACACTTTACAAATATTATCTCATTCCATCCTCACAACAGCTCTAATCCTTATCAAATTATAATTCCCACATAAATCCAAGTTAGAATATTCTGGCTTCCTCTAGTTTGAACTAGGATGTCAGAAATAAGGTTAGTGGGTTGTAGTTTTAGATCAATATATCGTTGATGTCTCTCTAGTCACTATAGGGTTCCAGCTTCTTCCCTTTAATGGGGAAAAAGTAGAGAAGTAACCATGCTGGTAATCAGGGTTATTAGGTAACTCTCTTCTTCGCATTTTCCTTAATATATGCCTAAAGTATTGATCTTTGTAGCTCATTAAGAGAGTACAACACATTCATAGGGAAATAATGGTCTATGGGAGAAGGTCTAGGGGCAATTATAATTATGGTCGGTTAATCTTGGAAACCAATCCATTTCCTTTTTCTAAAGACATCTTGCAAGTCCTAGTACTCAATCTCTTAATGGTAGCTTTACAGCCCTCAGAGTTTCCTGAGGTCTCTTACTCCAGGTATTCTGACCCTGTTTAGGAAAACTACACTGACCCAAATCTCATTCAATATGAGTAATAGTTTCTATTTAGTAATGATGGTCCAAGAGGTTCACGATATGAATGATTTAATAGTGCCTTAAGCAGTAAATAACTGACTAATTATCTTACAAACATATTTTTCCTTCGAGACAATAAACATGTAATTATTTAAAGCATTATGAGTTTGTTTTTGCAATGACTCAAAACCATCATGACCATGTATGTGCCAAAGCTTTCAGTGTTTGTTCAGTAATTATATCAAATTGACAAATTTTGACTTAGTGCAATGTGTTCTTGGAGTTTCTTGACCTGTCATCAAATTGTTTCTAAACCACCACAAGGATTCAGTATTTAAGTACAGACCAATTTCCAACAAATGGTAAGATGCATGAACATCTTACATCATTTGCTTTCTGTACATTCCATCAGAGTACCTCCTTCAATCCTCTCTGTTACAATATAATCATACCTCATCAGCTATATAATCACATGTTCAAGATTTTATGAATATTTGTATTCTTGATGAGCAAATAAATTCTATGATTATTGGGCATGTGTATTATAAGCCATCCTATAATAATTTCTGTATGTATTATAAACCATTCCAGATTATCACAGATGTTCTACAGAAATAAATCTTATATCGATAGTTAGTGAAGTATTAAGACTTTTTCCTAACTTATCTTCTACTTATGTAACTAAGTCTTCCATCTGGTGGATTTTCAGGTGGATAGGTTGGCAACAATGTTCAATCATTCAGTAGGGTTTCTATGAGAATATAGCCAGTGAGCCAAAAGCAGAAGATAAAGTCATATCTGAAGACATTCTTTTCTTACAAAAGTTAATTTATGTATAAAAATTGTTTTAAAAAAGCAATATATGCAATTGAATTTTAAATATATTTATCATTTTATATAGTGCTTATTATTAACCAGCAGAAAGGTAAATACTTTATATATTACCTATTTACTTTCTTTTGTTAGGTGACTAAATTTTTTTTAAAAATCTCTCTGGTAGAGCCAAGATGGAGGAGTAGAAACAGCATTTCCAATGTGCTCTGCTCCACACAAATTTCAAACAATGTGAAAGGGAGCTCCGAACAACTTCTGGAGCCACAGCACCCACAGAACAGCACAGAGAAGCTAACCTCCTGCTAAGGACAGCCCAGCAGCCCTGCAGGGAGCGGCCAGCGCAGCACTCTGAGAGCAGGCAGCACAGCACGCTGGGAACCGACAGCGCAGCCCACAGAACCAAGCCCAGGTCCGTGGTTTTAGCCCCAGGGCGGCCAGGCCTTCAGCCGGCTGGTGGAACCCCAGAACACCAGCAATTGTGGCGATTCCAGAATTATCAGCACAGATATGCCTAGGACAAAGTGAGAGGTTAGTGCCCTATGGACTTTGGGACCAGTATTTGGGGAACACGTGGCTTCCTCCCCTGGGGGCAAAAAGCTGCTGAAGAAACAGCTGCACAGAAGCCATTTTGCAGCGTCAGTAGTGGCTCTAGCTCCTGGTCTGCGAACTGTAGGAAGATCCAGCAATCAGTCTGGGGGTTAATCGCTTTTGCTTTAAACTGCCTGGATCTGGATTGTGGTCTGGGGGGGAAGTTTGGGGTGGGTATCCAACTTGCCAGAGTGGGTGGAGGCTTTACAGAGGCCACCCAACTGGCGGAAGTTGTGAAGACCCCACGTTTGGGCGGAAGCTCCCCTGTCTGGTGGCAGAGTCCTACTGTGGCAACAAGCCCAAAAATCAAGTAATTAAGTGGCAACATGCCTAGGCAAATGAAACAAAATAAACAGAAAAGTTCAACATTGGACTCCTATTTAGGGGCAAAGAGGCTCAAAGCATGGAGGAGGACTGTGAGGTCAGAACTCCTGCACCAAAAGCCCCAAATGAAAATACAAGCTGGCTACAGGCCATAGAGGACCTTAAGAAGCAGATAAGAGAAGTGGGGGAAAATTTGGGAAGAGAAATGAAAAAGATGCAAGAAAAGTATGAAATGACAGTCAACAGCCTGACAGGAAAATAACACCTTAAAAAATAGACTAACTCAAATGGCAAAAGAGGCTCAGAAAGGCAATGAGGAGAAGAATGCCTTAAAAAGTCGAATTTGCCAGATGGAAAAAGAATCTCAAAAGCTCACTGAGGAGATTCATTCCTTCAGAGTTAGACTGGAGCAAATGGAAGCTAGTGACTTTATGAGAAATCAAGATACTATTAAACAGATCCAAACAAATGAAAGAATAGAAGGCAATGTGAAATATCTCATGGGAAAAACCACTGACCTGGAAAATAGATCCAGGAGAGATAATTTAAAAATTATTGGACTACCTGAAAGCCATGATCAAAGAAAGAACCTAGAAATCACCCTTCAAGAAATTCTCAAGGAAAATTGCCCTGATGTTTTAAACCCAGAGGGCAAAATAGAGGTTGAAAGAATCCACAGATCACCTCCTGAAAAAGATCCCAAAAAGAAAACTCCCAGGAATATTATAGCCAGGTTCCAGAATCCCCAGATCAAGGAGAAAATACTACAAGCAGCCAGGAAGAAACAATTTCAATATTGTGGAAACACAATCAGAATAGCCCAGGACCTGGCAGCTTCTACACTGAGGGATTGAAGGGCATGGAATATGATATTCCAGAGGGCAAAAGAGCTGGGAATGAACCCAAGGTCACCTACCCAGCAAAACTGAGTATCTTGTTTCAGGGGAAAATATGGTCATTCAGTGGAATAGAGGACTTTCAAGCATTCTTGATGAAAAAACCAGAGTTGAATAGAAAATTTGACATTCAGACACAAGAAGCAAGAGATGCTTGAGAAGGTAATCAAGGAAAAGAAATCAAAAGGAACTTATCAAAGTTGGACTATTTACATTCCTACATGGAAAAGCAATAACTGTGTTTGATGAAACCTTTCTCATTATGAAAATAATTGAAGAAGGGTACATGGCATATGTTCACAGGTATACATGGATAGAGGGCACAGGTTGAATTTGATGGGAAGGGATGATTATTTTTTTTTGGAGGGCAATTGGGGTTGGGTGACTTGCCCAGGTTCACATGGCTGGGTTTTTGTTTGTGTGTTGGGTGTCTGGGGCCGGATCCGAGCTCGGGTCCTTCTGGCTCTGGGGCTGGCTCTCTGCTCACTGCGCCACCTAGCCGCCCCAAGGAAGGGATGATTCTTAAGGGGTGAAGTCAAGAGGTGAGAGAGGAAAGTGGCAAGAGGAGATGGAGAGAGACAGGGTAGGGCAAACTATCTCATGTAGAAGAGGCAAGGGGAAGTAGTTGCAGGGGAGGGGAAGAACAGGAAGGCAAAAAGGCAAAAGCATATTCTCATTGAAGTTGGCTCAAGAAGAGAAACACATACATACTAAATGGAATATCTTACCCTCACTCACTCTCCTAAGTAGGGGAAAGGGGGATGAGAGGGGGGATGATGGAGGGGAGGGCATTCTGGGGAGAGGGGAGGTTAGAAGTACCCACTATCAAAGAGGGGCAGGATCAAAGTAGGGAATGGACCAGGTGGGAGGTGAGACGGGTGGGAGGGAAATATAAGCAGTCTTTTACAATATATCTACTATGGTAATGTTTTGCATAGATATACATGTACAGCACATACTGAATTGCTTATCTTCTCAGAGGGAGTGGATGACAAGGGAGAAAGGGAATGGATCTGAAAATTGAAGTTTTAAAATTAAATGTTTCATAAGATGTCCAGGCAGTGGGGCTCAGAGATTCACCTTGCCCTAATGGCAAAGTCGAAGGGGGTATGGGAGAAGATATGGGAGAGAGCAAATTGGATGAGGGGATATCTAGTGGGACTGCTATTCTGGGGTGGTTGGTAGGGAAAAAATGGGGGAAAAATGTAACTCATAATCTGGTGGAAATGAATGATGTAAACCAGAAGTTAATAAAGCATTTGTTTAATTAAAAGATCAAAAAAAAAATCTCTCAGCAAGACAGCTTGAAAAATTTGCCTACCATTTTCTGCCACATATTTGTGTGAGCAAGCATTTTCACTATGTTCTTGTCTTAAACCAAAATTTAAAAATGAACTCTTCAGAAGCAAATTGAAGGCTGTACTTGTCTCACCTTGAGCCCAATGAGACAGCACTGAAATTAAATGTGATTATTATATTATGTTAAACATCTTCCAAGTTGTAACTCATTTCATTAAAATGTTATTTATATTCAACAAAATTTGTAAAATGAAAGAATATGAAGCCTTATAGATACTAGTAAATATGAGTTTTTGCTGCAATACTCTTAATTCCTACAGAACGTTCTACATAAAATATTCATAATTCTTTTATAATTAGAGTTTTATAATTTTACATTTAAAGTTTTAATAATCATAGGTAGAAAAAAATAATTATAATTATATAATGTACATTTTACTTTGGAGCTCTTGGGGGGCAAAAGTTACCATTGTAGTTACTGTAAGCCCTTAGGGAATAAACATAAAAGAATATTGAGTACAATATTAAATTAGCCTAGAGGTTCACAATATTTGTTGTTGTTGTGAGGGTTTTGTAGAATAAAACTAAATTAGAAACCATTGAATAAGGGGATTATATGATTATAACCGTGACAACTCAGATTCTACTCCTACAACCTTAATATTAATATTCCCCACAAATATTTGTATTCTACTGTCATCTGTCTGGCAAATAAAGAGATGGGTTTTAAAACTACTAAAAAAAATCTTAAGGGGCTCCCTATTAGCTCTAGGATAAAATTCCAGTTCTTCATTCTGGCATTTAAAGCCTTGAGTTGATAATTAATTTATGAAATTATAAAATGGGAGCAGGCATGCCTGGTTCTCTGGGTGCTTGCCGGGAAAGACTTTGATGGCAGTGGGAAACTGAGTTGTAATCACACTTTAATAACTACTGAGAGCATGGGGGCAAACAGTACAGGAAGTACAGAGAAATGGCTAATGGGTATAGAGGCAGATAACTTGAGGTCAGGGGATTGGGTGGTGAAGGAAGGCAAGAAACAGAAGGGGGAGAAGCAGAGACAGTCACTCATGTAACTCTGGATTACAGTTGGGAAAACTAGTCAGCATGCCCCCTTGGAGAAGGAAGAGGGCTGGATTGGGGAGATGGGCAGGAATCAGAGGTCTCATTTTTATGGTTTGGTATTTTTTTTTTGAAACAGACTCTTATCTGTGTCACCTTGGGTTTAGTTCATTAACATATCCACATCATTCCAGAGTCATCAATAGAACTTAAGAATTAACATGTTCACATGATCTCAAAATTCTCTGTACCATTTGGTGATCTGCTTTACTGCTTGGAATTTATCTGGGATTTACATATCATAAGACCAAAAGACCCTAACAGCAGTGCCCAGATGGCTCCCCCTGATTCAGCATGTGTTATCAGGATGTGAGTTTTGGTTAATATATGACACAACTTGTAACTTATGCTCTTTTGATCTTTGGGATGACTAATAGGTTCCCCCTTGCAATCTTACTTCTGGCTAAGTTACTGCTTTATACTGACTAGTTATACACTTACTATATTAACTAGAAGTGATAGAAGGGGTGGCCAGGGACACCAGAATAAGATACAATGTTAACACAAGCCTTCTGCAACATGGCGCCCTTTCTAGTTATTGCATGTTATTCCTCCTTCTTATACTCTGTTCTAATAAATCTGGTCTGCTAGCAGCTTCCCATACATAATACCCCCCTCCTGCTCATGATTCTTTAGCCAGGTGTCCTCCTATATCTGGAATGTCACCTTTGAATTATAAAATTCCTAGTTTTCTTCAAAGTACAACTTAATTGTCATTTTCTACACAAGGACTTTCATAATTCCCCTTTCTCCTTGAAATAATTTTATATTATTTCATATTTGCTTATCTTTTTACTGATTGTATCCTCCAGTAGTACATAAGCTCCTCAAGGGCAGGGTCTGTTGCCTATTTTTCAGCTTTATATGCCCCAAACTCATCATAGTGATTTGTACATTGTTATTTTCAGTTGTGTCCAATTCTTTGTAACCCCATATGTAGTTTTCTTGGCAAAGATACTAGAGTGGTTTGCCTTTTCTTTCAACAGCTCATTTTACAGATGAGGTACTGATGCAAACAGGGTTAAATGACTTGTCCAGGGTCACGCAGCTAGTAAGTGTCTGAGGCCAGATTTGAACTCACAAAGATGAGTCTTCCTGACTCCAGGTGGTACTCTTATCTACTGTGACACCTGGCATTTGATTAATGCCAGAAAATAGTCCCTTTTCACTTCATAAGTAGGTGTTATCTTTATATGTAAAGGTATTCCTCATTTTCAAATCAGCTTCAACCTCCTAAAGTATTTCTACTTATAAGCTAAGCATGGCAAGAAGCCCTCACTTTCCCCAAGTTGTTTTCTTGATTTCTGGTGTCTGTCCCCTTAGCTGAGATGACCCATCTCATTTTTGACTGCATTGTTTTCCCATTCTTGAATTGGTTCTTTGACTCCATGTGGGACATCTAAAACTCAATATATCCAAAACAGAAATCCTTATCTTATTCAAAATCCTCCCTCCTTGGAAACTTCCCTGTTACTATGGAGGGTGACCTCCCAGTCACCTAAGCTCAGAGACATCCTCTTTGCCAGTCTGTTGCCAAATCTCATTGTTTTTACCTTCACAACATCTCTGTTATACATTCCTATTTTGTCACAATCCTACTGCAGCCCCTTACATCTGGACTGTTAAAATAACCTACTGGTTAGTCTCCCAACTCAAAGCTTTCTCCAACTCCAGTGCATCTTCCACTCAGCTGCCAAAGTGATCTTCCAAAAATGTCGGTCTGATTATGTCTCCCTCTTTCTCAACAACCTACGAAGTACCCTATCATCTCTATGGTCAAATATAAGGTCCTCTGTTGGTTTTTAAATTCCTTCACAACCTGGCTACTTCTTACTTCTCCAATATTCTTATACTCTACTTCCCTCTACATACTCTACAATCAAGTAACATTGGTCTCCTTTCTGTTCCTGAGGAAGATAGGTGAGCAAGAAAAGCCAATGTCTCTTCCCTCCTTCCTTTAAAAACAGGTAGAGAGGGGGCGGCTAGGTGGCGCCCTGGAGTCAGAAGGACCTGAGTTTGGATCCGGCCTTAACACACACAAACAAAAACCTAGCCGTGTGACCTTGGGCAAGTTACTTAACCCCAATTGCCCTAAAGGGGCGGCTAGGTGGCGCAGTGAGTAAGAGCACTGGCCTCGGAGTTGGGATGACTCGAGATCGAATCCGGCCTCAGAAAATGAGCCCCCACACATAAATAATGACTAGCCGTGTAATCTTGAGCAAGTTACTTAACCCCAATTGCTTAAAAAACAAACAAAAAACTGGTAGAGACACTAGGCAGCTAGGTGGCATTGTGGATAGAGTACCAGGCCTGGAGTCAGAAAGACCTGAGTTCAAATATAGCCTGTCCTCAAATATGGATATTTACTAGCTGTGTGACTGTGGGAAAGTCACTTAATCCTGTTTGCCTCATTTTCTTCAACTGTAAAAATGAGGCAGAGAAGAAAATGGCAAACCTCTTCAGTATCTTTGCCATGAAAGCCCCAAATGGGGTCATGAAGAGTCTGAAATGACTGAACAATAAAGGAGACACTTTAGTAATCTCTAGTGAAGAAGGAACCACAGCTAGAGAAGAAGCAGCTATAGTGACTACTATTCTCACTGAACTGCATAGATTTGATTTTCATTACCTCTGTCTCTTGTATTTCTTCCCCCTCCCCCCGGCTCCACCTCCAGAATAACCAGGTAAAGAGAAGGGGTTCCATCAAGGCTGGCCTATTTCCCATGAAGTTGTCCCACCCCTGGGCAATCTTTCTTGTCAGCAAGATTGGCCTCAGCTATGACAAATCACCTACATAACACTCAGGTCACATTTTTTTATGTATGTACCCTGTGTCTTGCCTCTGGGTGAAGCATAAGGCCCAAGGGTGGTCCACATGTAAACACCTGGTAGAACAGAGATGTCCCACCCAAGCTCCTGATTGCTTTCCCCTGTAGGTACAGCCACCAGGACCACTCACAAGAAGACTTGGGAATAGGAAGAGGAAATGTAGACTACTACAGCCAACAAGCCCCCAATCTTCTTAGAGCCTTTCACCGCTAGAATATTCTTGTGCCATGAACCTCACAAAATGTAGTTCAAGTCTGTCAGTGGTTCATTGGCACAGAAGACAGAACAAAGTGAATTTAAGTACCTGCTCTTTCCCCATCATGTGTATCCTTTAAACTAAATCTCCCAGAGCCCCCTTCAACTTAATATGTCCAAAACACAATTCATTATCTTGCTGCCATTCCCAAATCTTTCCCCCAACTTCCCTATTACATCTATGAGCACCACCATCCTTCCAGTAATCCAACTTTACAGGTTTAGTGATTTCCTCACGTCCTTGTCCTCAATGATTCCAGTCATCTTCTTGTTATCTTCTCTACCAGCACTTCCTCTGGATTACCTGACCTGACTTCCAGTGACCATTCCTCAGAGAACTCTGGCTCCAGCACCCAGCTATCTGGATTGGTGAGTGAATGAGCACAAACATGTAGCCAGCCATAGCTGGCCAGCCTCAGACCCCGGGGACTTTGCTTCTAGTTGTCCACCTTAGCTATCTTCTTGCCATCCACTCTCTTAATATGCACATACCCCTCTGCCTCTTGTTCTGGGGACTGTACTTAAATCAACATTGCTTCTGGAAAGCATGTCAAGTGGTTACTCCCTTATGGCTCCATCTCTATGATTTTCTAGACCAAAATGTCTTTCCTATGTGTTGTCTTCCACTATTAAAATGTAAGTATTTTAGGGGCGGCTAGGTGGCGCAGTGAGTAGAGCATCAGCCCTGGAGTCAGAAGGACCTGAGTTCAGCTCTGGCCTCAGACACTTAACGCACACACAAATAAAAACCTAGCCATGTGACCTTGGGCAAGTTACTTAACCCCAATTGCCCTCAAAAAAGCAAAAAAAAAAATGTAAGTATTTTAAAAAATTAATTAGTTTTCAACATTCACTTCCATAAGTTTTAAATTTTCTCTGCCTCCTTCCCCTCCCCCCAAACAGCATGCTATTTAATATAGGTTCTACATATACATTCTTTTTTTTTTTTTTAAAAGCAATTGGGGTTAAGTAACTTGCTCAAGGTTACACAGCTAGTCATTATTTATGCGTGGATGCTCATTTTCTGAGGCCGGATCTGATCTCGGGTCATCCCAACTCCGAGGCCTGCGCTCTTACTCACTGCGCCACCTTGCCGCCCCTTTAGGGCAATTGGGGTTAAGTAACTTGCCCAAGGTTACACGGCTAGGTTTTTGTTTGTGTGGATTAAGTGTCAGAGGCTGGCTCCGAACTCAGGTCCTTCTGATTCCAGGGCCGGCCCTCTATTCACTGCGCCACCTAGCCGCCCCAACATATACATTCTTAATAAACATATTTTCACATTAGTCATGTTGTATAGAAGAATTGGAATGAATGGGAGGAACCACGAGAAAAAAAAAACAAAACGAAAAAGAGACCAAAGAGTATGCTTTGATCTGCCTTCAGATTCTCTGGATGCGGACAGCATTTTCCATTATTTGGAGTTGTTTTAGGTCCTTGCATTGCTGAGAAGTGCTAAATCTATCAAAGTCAGCCATCGCACACTGTGGTTGTTACTGTGTACACTGTCCTCCTGGTTCTGCTCCTCTCATTCAGTGTCAGTTCATATAAGTCTTTCAAGGTTTTTTCTGAAGTCTGCTTGCTTATCAAAATGTAAGTTTCTTGAGAGCAGGGACTGTTTCATTTTTGTATTAGTATCCTCAGCCCTTTCTACAGTGTTGGGCACATGTTGAGCACTTAATACTTACTCATTCATTCTTTATCTCTTCTCACATAGCTTGTCATTTCCACCCCAAGAACATCTCTCATCTATCCCCTTCTCATTTCCCACAGAGTTGCCATCCTAGTCTTCTAAATAACCCTGTCTCAATTTTTATCCCATTTCAACAATCCTCCACATAGGTAAAGCATTTTTCCTAAAGAGCTAGTCTGATCCTATTACTCCCCTACTTAATAAACCTTAATAAACCCCATCACCTTTAAGAATAAATATTAACTACTTTATTTGGCATTTAGGGCTCTTTACGACCTGAGCCTCACCTGTGTTTCCAATCTCTTGCACATTACTCCCCTTGTCACATTCAGTGGCCTTGCTGTTCCTAATATGGCATTCCGATTGCTATCTCTACACCTTCTCCCTAGGCATTTCCCATCCTCACTTCTGCCTCTTTGAATTCCTAGTTTCCTTCAAGACCCAGCTCAAATGACACTTACTAAGTGAAACCTTTCCTGACCTTCTTCAGCTCCTAACACGTCACTCCCACCATATCGCCTTGCATCAACTCTGTATGTAACTGTATATAGATATCTATTGCATCTTTCAATAGAATGCAAACTCCTTAGTTTTATCATTGTATCCCGAGGGCCTAGCAGTGCCTGGCACAAAGTAGGAGCTTAAATGCTGGTTAATTGACAGATTGAGTGCAACCCTTGAAGCTCATCAGTAGTCTTGGAGTCACACACCAAGAGACAAGGATAGCTTAAAGCTGGATGAGATTTCAGAAGTCATCTAGTACCGTCCCCTCCTTTTAACAGATATAGAAATCAAGTGCCCAAGATTGCAGTTTAAGTGGCAGAGCCTTGAACCAAGGCCAGAAATCTTTCCTTTAGAGCACAAAGTGAGTCTTAGAGGTTGAGTGCAATCAATGTAGCAAATCTCTGAACTCTTTCAGAGATAACTTGTGGGAAATCAATCGTACATGCCCTAGTAGATAGCATGGTATTTACTAACATATATCCGCAATACTAAAGGGGTAGACATGAAAAACCTTCCTGCCCTTTTGGGCAGATAGCTATGAACAGCTCTAAAATTCTCCCTTTTTTGGTGAAAGGCAAAAGCAAAGTTCTTGGAATAGGGAGAGGCCTGGGAGTTATGGATCCCACTACCTGCTGCATGTAGAGTAAAAGATAATCTCCTCCAACCTCTATCCAATCTACACTCTTAATTACGAACTCAATCACTCCCACCTCTTTGTAAATGACTTCCAAATCTTTATTTTCACTACAACCTTTTATCTGCCTAGAAGGTACCACCACATAGATGGAATATTCACAGGAATCCAATTGGTCAGTTATAATTTTGAAATTAAATTCCAAAAAAAAATGTGTATGGAAATATCAAATAGTGAGTCTTTCAAAATGTCTATGTAGCTATATCCATGACCCACGATTCACTGCAATGCTTGTATAATACATCTGACTTAATATACCTCTGAATAAATTACATGGCAAGAACGTATCTGAGACAAAATGGTAGGTCATGGTAGCATTCATTTAACATGATACTATATATTCCTAGTTAAAGAAATTATTTATTAAACCTTTTAATATCTGCCAGATTAAACTGTGACAAGTTGTTTTTGTTTTAAAGTACCCTTTGGACCAGATCCATTATACAATATATATCATCCATTGATAACAACTGGGAAACAGTGTGGGGTACTGGATAAAGAGCTGACCTTGGAGATATGAACACCTGTGTTCAAATCTGGTCTCTTGACAAGTTTGACCCTAGAAAGTAACTTAATCCCACTTAATCTTAAATTTAATCCCATAGTCCTCTGAGTAGCAAGTAAAGATGACCTTGCAAAGACAGGACCAACCCTTGATAGAGGGAGTTTATTCACTCTATACCATTGATATCATAGGTCCAGTTGTAGCTGCTATAATAATAACAAGCAGGATGTAATCGAGTTGAATATTTTATTTTGACTTTACATGCGGTGTTAAAAACCCAAAGTACATAGTATTTACACATCCACAATACAAGTTTACAAGATATCTATACATGTTAAAGTACTCTATAAAACAGTATAGAGTAACTTCAATTTAGGGTTACTTTTTTATGCCGTACCATTAAAAAAGATACAATCTGTGTTTACCTTTGCACAAATGGATAAAGCATTAAAACAAAATTAAATTAACAGAATCGAGACTAGATTGAATGTTAGAAATTTCAACATAAATACTGATAGAACTCACATTACACTCTACAAGGCAGCACAATGTTACAGAAAGTTATCAGGGCTCACGCACAAGTATTGTTTCAGTTTTACACAAGTCAGGATTAATATTGGTAAAGTGAATTCAAACAAACATTTGTCGTGGGTGAACTGAGCAGTGTTTGTTGGTGGTGGTTGGTTGATTTAATTAATTATTAATCTACAATAATTTAGTTGCACTATCGAAACATTTTAAGAACAAAGAAGACAGCTTTGGGGTTTCCAGAGTTCTCAAGAAATAATGCTCTTTATCAAGCAATATCCTTTAAAGAAAAGAATAATTGCATTATTCTATATTGTGTGTAAAAAACAAAAACCAAGAAATAAAAACCTTGGCCTTCAGCAAATTCTCTGCCCCCACCCCTCACAATGTAATAGGAATCAGCTTTATGTCAAGATAACAGTTGAAATTTTTTTCTTTGTCCTAATAATCCATGAGTGCTCTCTGCCTTGGTTCTTTCTACATTAGTTTCAATAAACAACGTGTTAACTAAAACAGTCAATTGGTGAGGCACATCCTCAACTGCAAGTGGTTTCAGTAAAACCTCATAAAAGATCTCTTTTAGAAGATCTCGGCAGGTGTCACATTACCCTGGAAACCTCATTTAATTTCACATTCTAAGTGTTTCATCTGGAGGAAAACAGGAGTGGAATGTTCATCATGGCAAAGGATAGGCCGCAGCCATTTGATTGGACTGGTTTCTGTGTGTTTGTGTGTAAGTTTTATCCATGAATTGTTCTGGATCATTTAATGGTTTAACAGAAATCTTTTCAGGTGCTGGTTGAGAAACACAACTGGCACTCAGAAAATGATGTACGATAGTGAAAACACCGGACAGATTCTAATACTTTTACCATTCTCATGAATAAGGCACAAAATGCACAGATTCAGGTAAACCCACACATAATATTTACAGCAAATTGTCATAACCTGCATGACTTTGGAGAAAAATCTTCACATAACACAACATAAAGAAAATGATTGCACTACTTGTTAAGTTTTTCAGACTGCTTCTGTAAGGGCCAATTGTTGTTGACTTTCTTGTTTACTTAAAAAAGGGGGGGAAGAGATGGTGGGCATGAATGTGGGTACAGTGGGATAGGACAGGGAAAAAGAATTTTTCTACAGGGTTATATTGAACAGAACCAAAGCATAACCTTGCATTGGTATGTCCAAGGTTTCTAGAGTGACTGGGGTTTGGATTCACAGTGGACAGGTAGCTCAAGCTACCAAATACTGGTGGAAAAACCATGGACTCATCTTTAATACCTCTATCCCTCAAAACTGGCAAGATCATAATTGAAGATTGGATGAATAGCAGCACAAAGTTCCTTAGGATTTTTACATTCTGGCACTGGGTCCCACATCATTCCAGCTAAATCACCTGAATCCTGGCTCCATTTTCTATCTCAAAGCTCAACCCAGTGGACTGCTGTACAAAGACATTGGTGTCTGTTGTTCAGTCATGCTCAATGTAAACAATTCCATAGCATAAAAAGATGCAATGGGTACCTAAGTAGATCCTAGTGTATACACAACACATACGCACACGCACGCACACACACACACACACACACACATACACACACGTGCATAAGCACGTGTACTATCACAAAACAGTTTGCTGGTGGCACAGACAAAATGCCACACATGAAAAAAAAATGCTACAGTTGGGCCAGAGACTGAATTTTCAGCAAATTGCTTGGTAATCTAGAAGTTCATTTCTTGGAGACATTACCATCCTTTTTTTGACATTTGTGCAAGAGGCAAGGTGAATGCATACATATTAAATGTTCACATTTAATGGGAAGACCACACGTCACGGCAGTCTAAAATGAACCCATTTTCAAGTATTTGCTTACAGATTCTTCTGAGTACTGTATTCGCCATTTATCACGGTAAAGTAGCCCCATTGCTACACCTCCTTAACTCCAAACAAAAGAAATGGAATGACCAGCACCTTCCTTTGTTTTTTGTTTGTTTGTTTTAAGCAAGAACTTTGAAGCCTTGCAGTAGCTACATGTGGCAAGTTCTGATGTTGCCAAAGTCAAGCAGTTTCTTTGGCCACTTGGTTCTCTTTAAATACAAGTGAGTCTCTTGTCTTAAGGTACCCACCTCCCAACATCACCCCTACAACCAGTACAGGCTAAAACACCCAGGAATAGAACACACGAGTTTTAGTAGGTGTATTTGTTCAGTGGTCTGACTGATGTAGTCTGAGGAACAAACGAGGGTTTTGGTGGCACATCAGGTTTTAAGGATGGTGTCCTCTTTATTCCCGTCCGAGGGAGGGTGCCATTACTGGTATAACTGCTCTGTCTAGAGAGAGAAGGCTGCAGATGAACACTGACTGGTGTTCCCTGCATGTAGTCCATTTTTGCACCTCCTGCGGCAGGCATATATCCTCCACGACTAATACTAGGCTGTCTCGATAACAAAACACCATTTGGTGAGTTTAAGTTTTTAGGCATAGCTGATATGGAATGCCTCTGAGAGGAATTTTTGTGATAGCCCCTTTGTCTTTCCAGAGAGGTCATTGGGACCCCAGGAGTGGTGGGCACATCCACCCGCTTTGTTGGGCTGTTCCTCGGGAGAGTAGAAGGAGGGGAATACAATGATGCCTCCCGGTTTGGAACCTTAGGTGGAACCTCGGACATATTTCCCATTGGATCCAGCATTAGGGTCTGACGAGCCATCTGGATATCTCCCATGATGGCTTTGGGGTTACTACTTGGGTCACTAAGATGTTTCAAGAGATCATTGAGAGTGTTTCTGGAATCAACAGAGCGCCGGTGATCTCTTTTGCTTGATTTGGTTAGTGGGTGATCAATATTTTGAAGCTTTTTCTCAGCTT
The DNA here is from genome assembly GCA_011680675.1 of Gymnobelideus leadbeateri. NCBI lineage: Eukaryota > Metazoa > Chordata > Mammalia > Diprotodontia > Petauridae > Gymnobelideus > Gymnobelideus leadbeateri. The sequence continues at coordinate 180,883 of WOXC01004720.1, forward strand.
TATGAGCATTAGAATTTGAGAAAGATGTGTTATAGTCATGGGTAGCATTTGGAAGAACAATAGCACTGGGGATATGCCCATGACTTAGTGGAGAGTGGGGAGGGGGACTAGAAGGGAAAAACTGAGGAGTGTCTTTCCTTGAAGCACCATGTGCCTTATCAGATTGGCTTTTCATGGACTGTAGGGTCTTCTGTTGGAGGACAGGGGTGGACTCAGGTGTAGGAAGTGCAGCTAGCTCTGGAGGCTGGCCTCGATGGTCCATTATCATGGATTTAGTATCTCCATTGGGTGGTAGCTCTTTACGGCTAGTCAGGAGGTTGGTGTAGAGTTTGGGCGAATCAATGTTCTGCTGATATTCCTTGACGGGGCTATCGAACAGACCATTCAGTTTGGCAAAGCTCCCACTGGAGTCTGTACAGGACTGAGCTGATTCGGCATCTTTGTGGATCTTTCTTGATTTCCGAACAAACAAGTCACGGTAACAGTAAACTGCCACACCAGCGATGAAGGCGCCCAGAACGAAAGCCGCAAAGACACAAGTGATGAGAACATTCATGTGTACCATCTGGTTGGAATCTCCAGATTGTACTTCCCACCTTACACCTGTAATAGATATGCAGGAGAGAAGTTAAAGGCTTAGCAATTCTTCCAGCAAGTAGCTTTGAGAAAGGGTTATCATCATGTTACAAGCAGAACTACTTCCATAGGGTTAACAAGCTTGGTTTGGAGTGATAGCTCCCACAACTTTTCATCTTTACTATGGTATTCCCAGGTGAGAGGATTACCATAGTTGTAAGGACTGTTATCAGAATTACACATCTCTGCCTATCCTTAGTTACACGACTATCCTAATGATCCAGTGCCTGTCTGTCTACCATTCTCCAACATCTCACTATTTATTACATAAGCAATTTATGTAATTTTAGTAACTTTAAGGATTTCTGCCAGAAAACTGGGGTTAGAAGGTGACTTCTGTCTAGCTAGGCAATTAGTGAATTGTCAAGGGATTTGTCTCACGTCTTTCTTCGTAATCCACAAATCCATACCAAAGAGCAGCTGGTATTATGAAAAACCATGTATGAACATAAATGTACACACCATGCTAATGAAATCACGATAATTTGTTAGGATTTTTAAAAATATAGTCACACATATTTTGTTTCACACATCAGACAGAAGCATTCATTGGGCAGCTGTGAATCACTAGTTTCCCCCGAGTGCGTTTGTTCCAGCTATCTCTCTCTTTTTTTCTTCCTTCCTGCCTGAGGAGTACTCCAGAATTAATACGCTCCTTTAAAAATCCACAGAGCCTAGTGAAAGGCACTACGCACTAGTGAGGCAAATAAGGACAAGAATCTTTTCAAGAGAGATAGTTAACTTAGACCTAGAAGAAGAGTGGATTAGTTGGTAATTGTTGAAATTTTTAATGCAACCACAGACATCCCACAGTCAAAACAACATTAGTCTAAGGAGGAACCTAGCTCTGTTACATGCAATAGATACAACTATCCCAGAGTGAGTGAAGATAAGAGTGAGATTTTTAAGATTTGCTTGCTTTTGGTTAGTTGCCAAGGCCTTTGAATATTAGTTTAGGGGTCAAGCTCATGGTTATTATAGATTGCAGTGGTATTGTGTAAAAGGCTCAAAGAGAAGGTAAGGTGAAGAGATCACTAAAACAAAAGAAAAAAACTAGGAAAAGAAACTTATGAATGACAGATTAAAAGGAAAACATAAAATCCCAAATCAACAAAGAGAAATCATAAATGACAATGCACTGACAAAAAATAAAAACTGTTTGGAAACCTGATGTCATGTTAAGATAAACAGTACAGTACGGATTTTTTTTTTCAGTACAAAAGGATCCAGCAAGCGTTTTTTAAAATTATTTTTTGTAATAAAAATGACAGGTGTGGAAAAACGGTTGCTATTTTTGTTGCTTATGATAGCCATACTAGTAAATACTTTATAAAAATAAATATCTGCCTGGGTGTACAGATATATACACATATACATTTATTTAAATACATACTTATATATAATTTGATATGTTTGATTTATAATATAATTTATGTATAATTTAATACACAAATGTTTTATATATTTATTTCTATAAATCATTATATGGCTAGGAAAATATTAAGCAAGGAAAAAAGCATTTACATATGTTTCTAAGTGTGTATGTGTGTGTATATGTATATATATATATATATATATATATATATATATATATAGTGTGTGTGTGTGTGTGTGTGTGTGTGTGTGTGTGTGAGAAAAACAATATATGAAGAATCTGGGCTGCTGGACACAATCTCAAAACTGCCTTTAATTTAGTGGGCACCAATTAGCAAACATTGTTTTCTGGTGATGCTTTGAAGGGCCTTCCAGTTTCTTGGACAATCTCTCTCAGACCATTAGCTCTTTTAGGGAGAAATCCAATGTATCAGGATCATGTGCTTGGCTGTTTTTACCAGCCCTCTCTTTATGAATTGTCTACTTCTTTCATTGGTTAAAGGACACATTCAGATTTAACCTAAGGAGACTCAAGGGCCCAAGAGGAACAGCAGCAGAAGCAATGACACATAAAACTTTCCCAGTGTCACCTCTCAAGGACCATTAAGAGAAAAAGGAACTAAGGCACCCTCTGGACCCAGCATCCCTGCACTGAGAGCCCTCCAACGTCAGGTTTCCACTCAGTTTGTGATGTATTCCCTGGGAAGGCCTTACCCTTTGGGATACCTGATAAAGGATCAGTAAAATCGGAAGTGTTTGGTTCATCTTGAACTACAAATTTCCGGGAGCTCGTCAGTTTAGGTTTCCAGGAATCAATCACTTTAGGTGTTATTTCTGGGATACTTGCCATTGTGGTAACAGAAGATGAGAAAACCTCCATGTCTGTGGTGGCAAACAGATTTTTATTAATGTGTGTGTGGGGTGGAAAGAAGAATATTTTCCCCCTCACTGTGGTGTTTCTTAACAAATTATAAGTGATATTCAAAGAAACCTTCTTCTAGCTCTTCACACAAACGCATCTGAGGAAACTAAGTCGAATCCCTTCCTTTTAAGGGAAGAACAAAAATAAAAAAGCAAGTATGAAACAACATTGAACAGGTTTCAAAAATAAACAAACACAGGAAGTTCCCATTGAATACCCCATGGTCATTCATGTTATCCCGGGAGAAGGGAAAAAAGTCATAGCTCTATTTAATTTCTATTTCCTTCCCTTGAAAGAGCTATTTAATTTCTTCCTGTTTTTTTTTCTTTTTAAAAGCATATTCATGAAAGGTTTTAAAATGCATATTACGTGTTGCAGATATTGGCTTATGAAAACCTAATATGCATTTTTTAAAAAGCTCAGAAATCTTAACCAATAATATAATCTGCTTAGAAAATAGGTGGTTAGGTACATTTGAAAAATAGATTTTTGACCCAGAAAATATAGGGCACCCATAAGTTTTGGCCATGCTCTTCTTAGGTGTGAATAATTCTCTGTTTGTAGCTCATTCACCCCTCCCTCCAGAGTGATCATGGCCCAGGGCAGAACCCTGAAGCAACAACTTGATGCACTTTGCTCAAGGTTCCCCCCCAGATTCCTGCAGAAGTGTCTTCAGAAGAGTTAAGAGATTCATGCAAAAAAAGAAATGTAGTCCACAAGCAAAACAAGGACCATTCTCCTATAAAACATGCCCTCCTGGATCAGGCCTGCCACCCTTTACTCTGAGAAATGAAGATGTCAGGGAGTTTTAGAAGTGCCAGTAGGAGCAAAAAAAAAAAAAAACACTTAAATGTTTCAGCATGCCTAGAATAGAAAGCAGCTAAGTAGATTTTCTGGAAGTTTAGAAAACAAAACAAAAGATCAGCCTTCTTTTAGGTGAAGACCTCAAGTATCACATTTCAGATTGGTGCAAATGGTCCTAGGTCAATCCACTGTGACCAGATACAAATGCAGGTGTGGAAACAGTCCATTGATATAACATATCAGGGCCTGGTTCTTGTAATCCATTAGTTAAAGCCCTCATCAGGCCACAAGGTCTGATGATTTCCATGATCACAAAACACTCTGTAACATTTCTAAAACTTGTAAATACACATTTTAGCAAATGTGTATTTGTTTTGTAAGTCTTGGGAAAGGGGAAGAGAGAGAGGGGGAAAGGCAATGAAATTCTACCATCCATTGGGCACAGATGGCCAAGTGAAACATTCGCAATGCAGGAGAAGGGGGGAAAAAAGCTAGGTTGACTTGCGTGCAGTTGAGATGCAGTCTATGTTAATTAGCTTTCTTTTAAAAAAAATATTTTTTTAAAGGATGTGTCTTGGTCAATGATAAACAACTGTTAACATGCTGCTACATGAGAGTGAGGTGTCCAGAAAGACAAAAAGTCTCTTACTACCATCAGTGGGATTATGAGTCAAAGCACAAAAATGAAGGGTTGCCAAACTGCGCAAAAGGAGGGAGAAAGGGGGGCTGAAAATGCTGAACTGAAGGAAAGAAAAAGTCATTAATTCAAAAAATTAAAAAAACTAACCAGATGTTGGACCGCCAAATATTTTGTAATCTGGTGTAGTTGAAGTAGGCAAAATTTCTAAAAGAATTAAAGGAACAAGTAATCAGTGCAAAGTAACCAAAAGAAAGCAAAAATTTATAAATTCTGAGTAACTAAAAAAAGTCAAATTAAAAGACTGCAAATTCAAAAAACAAAACCAAAAACCAAAATCCAAAAAAACCTATTTCAATACCTTTCTGTAGATTTCCTAAGTAGTTTTAAGAGGAAGAGAAAAAAAAAAAGGAAAACTTCCCTATTGAATCCCCAAGACCATATAACTCGGCTTTTGCGAAGTTTTAAGTTAAATGCTAGGTGGTAAGGTGAACAGTGTCCTTAATAAAAGGTTGATCATTGAGTAAGGTCCACATGCGATTGTGGCGGCAAGAGGCCCAAGAGATCTAGTCTTACCATGGCAGTCCCCAAGTTGTGCTGTGTTGCCATATTCTGTGTCTTGCTCATATCCTCCAGCACTGTGGTTATGGGAAGCAAAGAAGTCCTCAGTTAACAACCTTCATAGGAATATAAGTGACAATCAAAGCAGAACCAAGAACGTAAAACTGGTTAGCAAATACAGGACTGGAGATGATTTCTCCCCCCAAAAAAAGCAAACAACATTACATACAAATATCCCCTGGCTACAATGACTGTCTATGCTGAAGAGCTTGTTAATGAGGTTGAGTAGGATAATGGAGCAGTATTTAGTTTTTCCTCCACACCCATATGCCTTTTCTGGATGTGATTTCCCTTCCCGTCTTCATGTCTATGCCCAATAACAGTGGAAGAGTCAAGTTCTTGGAACTTTTTATTAGAAGTCGGGGCTTCAGCAGGATACACCATCTAAAGGAACAACTGAAATTTTGCCTAATATGACAATGAGCACTTACAGCATCCCGGGTTTCACTCGGCCACAGGCTCCCTGGCTTAACCAGCCACAATACGGGTCACGAGATGCAATGCAAGATCTGTATAAAAAATGAGAACAGAAGGTAACATGAGCTCTTCCCATCACCCAAAGGTCTCCACATGGGCAGCTTCCAGATAAATAGAAAAAAGAAAGTCAGCTTACTTTTTACATGACCCATAACGCTCACAGCGACTGAGGGGGATTCTAATAACGCAGCTGGAGAAGGCTACATACAAAGCATGATGATCTTGATCAAGCTGCAGGGAAATGACCTTTCTGTCCTCTTCACTCTCAGCGTTACACCTGTTTGGTAGGAAAGATTTTGAAGTTTTAAGTCAGATGCTGTGTGAGCTGGAGAAGAAAAGAGGCAGTTGGGTTTTACCTATCTGCTGGAATTGGCTAGGTCTTGAGGAATAAATACTCTGAAGAAAGCTAGGTAGATGTCCATCTTCTCTTAAAAATGATAATTCACATGTTCTATCTTTTACCTCTCTGAGAATGATTAAGCCCAAGCAAATAAAGTTTAAGTTTGGATAAAGAGTTTCTAAAAACTGTTACCAGAAGCTTAAGAATTTTGATGATCGGGGCGGCTAGGTGGCGCAGTGAATAGAATGCCGGCCCTGGAGTCAGAAGGACCTGAGTTCAGAGCCGGCCTCAGACACTTAATCCACACAAACAAAAACCTAGCCGTGTAACCTTGGGCAAGTTACTTAACCCCAATTGCCCTAAAGGGGCGACTAGGTGGCACAGTGAGTAAGAGCGCTGGCCTCGGAGTTGGGATGACCTGAGATCAGATCCAGCCTCAGAAAATGAGCACCCACGCATAAATAATGACTAGCCGTGTAACCTTGAGCAAGTTACTTAACCCCAATTGCTTTTAAAAAAAAAAAAAAAGAATTTTGATGATCCATAATAGCCAGAGAATCAGAATTTCTACTTCTGAAAGGGAGAACACAATGCTTTGGAATAAACTTTTTGTGTATGCAAGAATATGAAAAAATGTCAGATTTAAGACTCAGAGTCTCTGGGTTTGAACCACAGCTTTGTCACTCAACCATCTTAGACAATTTGCTTAATGTCTCTGGACCTCCATTTCCTCATCTGTTACAGCTAACATTTATACCTACTTTAGCACTATTTTAAGTGCTTTATAATAATATTATCTCATTTGATCCTCACAAGAATCGTAGGAGGCAGGGGGTACTATTATTCCCATTTTACAGATAAGGAAATAGAGGTAAACAGAGATGAAGTGACTCGTCCAGGGCCACAGAGCAAATAAATGTCTGAGGTCAGATTTGAACTCACAAAGATGAGTCGTTCTGACTCCAGGCCCAGCACTCTGTCCTCTGTGCCACCTAGCTGCTCAATATCTATACAATGACGGTGCTAGGCTAGATGACATCTGAAGTCCCTATGACCTTACTTCTGGATTTTTTCTTAAATTCAATTAAAAGAAAGCTGGATTCACCTTTACTGTAAAAACCAAAAATGATTCCACAGAGCAGAACCAGAAAGGAAATGGGATATCATCTGCCTTATCCATTTGGTCATGATATCAGATGTTTTTTGTTCAGGTATTTTTTTCCTCGTGGTATTCAAAGGTGGGGTGTGTGTGTGTGTGTGTGTGTGTGTGTGTGTGTGTGTGTGTGTGTGTGTGTGTGTGTGATGACAGATGTAAAAAAGACTGATCAAATTTAAAACTAGCTAAAGAGTTCTTAAAGATTGTAATTTTTCCAGTTTGGGTGATAAACAGTAAAAGGGAACAAAGGGAGGAGTTTTTAAAGGGAACAAAGAAAGGAGTTTATACTTCAATGCATATCTTCTCTCCAGAAGGGAAGAAATGAGATAGAGAAAAGGAGTAATGATTCTGAAGTTACAGGATCTGTGTTTGAATCTCCGTACTGCTAGGGTGAAAGCATCCTTTACCATGCTTTTATCCAACTCCTTTGTTCTGGTGGTCCAAATGATCTTATTTCATAGGGGTTAAAAGAAAACACAGAAAAAGATGTGTAAAAATCCTTTCCTTTTTTCACTTGTAACTGTTGGCTAGCATGTGAGATCCTAAAATATCTCAGAGAGGTAACAATGGTGGTGTTAAAAACTTCTCCCTTTCCCCGGGTGAAAGCAAGAGTGGATCCATTTTTAGTCTGCTCAATTGTTCACTTTCCCTCCCTTCATGTACCCAATAAATATGGGGACATTTTTGTTGAAAGAAGACTCTCACACCAAACCATGACTAATTTAGGGGTCTAACAGGACAGGTTGTTGTTATTCACTCAACTCTTTGTGACCCCATTTGGAGTTTTCTTGGCAAAGATACTAGAGTGGTTTGCTATTTGCCATTTCTTTCACCAGCTCATTTGACAGATGAGGAAACTGAGGTAAACGGGGTTAAATGACTTGCCCAGGGTCACACAGCTAAGTATCTGATACAAAATTTAAATTCATGGAAATGAATCTTCTGACTCCAAGGGTGGCACTCTACTCACTGCACCACCTAGCTGTCCCCAGGAGGAAAGGACTAGAGGGAAAAATACTCTGGAAATATTTGGGTTGTGCTATATTTTATCTTATAAAATATACCTACTTTGCGTGGTTGTAAGCATCAATCTCTTCCAGTAATACGCTGTCATTCAAGGAGAAAGGACTGGTCTTTGCCAGGATCTTAAGGACCACTCCAGCTTCTGAGCCAAGGAATATGACAGTGTAGTTTTGGTATGGTCCAGCCGAATGATCGACTGCAATAGCCGTCAACCTATATCTACCGAAGGAGAAAGGAAAAATGATGTGGTCAAGTTGAGTGTTGGGTCAACAGGTAATAGATCTAGTAGACATGTGTGTAATTCCCTGAACAAGCCTACCTGACCCGAGTCTTTGTGAACCAGGGCTCCTCAATGATGGACGGGACAGCAGAGTCCATCAAAGGATGTGATTTGATGAAGGACAAGGTTTCATCAGGGAAATCAATCGATGTTTTGTAAGCCTCTGCAAGGCCATGCTTTGCACAACAGCCAGGCCTGAAAATACCCAACACTAATTAATTTTTCTTCCACTAAAATCAAAGTTCCAGCAAGATAATGAAGTTAATAAGAGAATATATAATAGAGAAATGAGGATGTCATCTTTATTTGGGGAAATATATTTGTTTTCTTCAGCCTCAGAGGGCAGAACCAGTATCAACAGGTATATGAGGCAGAGGCATATTGAGGCTTAACAAAAGGAAATACTTTCTAATAGTTAAAACTGTCCAAAAGTGGAATGGGATGCCTCAAGAAGGGACAAGTTTTCTTATCCCTGGAGATTTTCAAATGGATCTTATATGAACACTTGCAATATGTTGAAGGGAATATTTAGGGTTTAGGTATGGGATGGACTAGATCAGGGGTCACTGACCTGGGGTTTGTGGGCTCTGAAGCAGTCTGTCATTAGATTTCAGGTCTGTGATCTTGGATGTGGGGAAAATTACACCTATACTTCAATGTAAGTGGTTTCCTTTGTAATCCTATGTAATTTATTTTATACATTGAAAAAAACATTCAGAGAAGGGTCCATAGGTTTCACCAGATTGCCAAAGAGGTCTATAACTCAGAAAAATAATTACAATCCCTAGATTAGATGGATTCAGAAGCCCATTCCGTAGGGGAGATGGGAGTGATTCCATGATTCAACAGAGAGAAGCACGGCAGTGCAAAACAGTCACAAAGGAGAAATGCTATTTCCACTTTTTGACAATACCTTTATATTTCATAGCTTGCAAAGATGCTATTCACAAACCAATTTAACTGACAAGTAACTAAGGATATTGTAGAGGGAATTCCAGAACTATGTGTGAAGTTGGAATTAGAGGCTTCCTTCCATCTCTCCTGGGGCTGAGATTCTACAATTCTATGATACTTTACTGTATCAGGAGTAAGAACCCCTACCTCAGGTATTTTTTCTTTCTTTCTTTTTTTTTTACCTTGGCTTGGGGACTTTGTCTTCAGGTACTGCTGTCCAGACAGAGTCAGGGGTCTTCTGTTCTTTAAACCTTCCTTTGAATACTTTTTCAATGTCATCCATGCTGAAAGCACACACAGCTGAACCAGGGATGCTGTAAGAAAAGAAAGAGAAAAAAATCACTGGGAGATTCTGACAAGGAAGCCCAGAACTTCTCTGAAGGTCAGGTGCCAAGTCCCTCACCTGTTAAGCTGTGTGGTAAACACACCGACCACAGTGGGGATGCCATTGATTTGTATGATGTCAGTAATGGACTGAAGGACATCAAAGTAGAAAAACGAATCCCCGGGGACAGAACAGTTGAGTCGTGCCTTGAGGAAAGAAGTCCAATGTTTCTCCAGGACCCGCTGGGAACCACCCATGTCATTCTTGCATATACGGGCCACTCGAGAATACACAGCCTGCCCAGATGAAGAAAGAAGAGCAGCAGGGACATGAATGTGGGGGGAAAATCAGGAGAAAGAAAGCTGTTTTCAAGAGATCAATACAAATGGGAAGACTGTCTGGTTTAGAGGAAACCTTTTCTTTATAAAAATGAATTCACACTACACTAAGAAAATCAGAGAGAGGGGATGGATATCTTTGTAATAATAGCTAGGATTTATTTATACAGTGCTTTAAGATTTGCAAAACACTTTATAAACATTATCTCATTTGAATCTCACCACAATCCTGGGAAGATATTTTCTCAATTTACAGATGTGAAAACTGGGGAAGAGGTTAAGTGACTTGCCCAGAGTCACACGGCTAGTAAGTGTCTATGGTCAGGTCTTTCTGATTCCAGATCCTGGGCTCTATCCATTGAGCCATCTCATTGCCTTTCCTGGCTCTGACCTCCTAATTTTTTTTCTCCAGATATTCATACTGTCCAGGGAATCTAATATAGGCCAAGAAGTGTGTATATGTGTTTATGTATGCATGTGCATGTGGGGGTGGGGTGGAGATAAGTCTTAGTTACTATAGAAATACTCATTCCTAAAGTAGCCTACTTTTTTTGTTTTGTTTTAGTAGCCTACTTTTGAAATAGTCTTGTGTCATTCAGAAAAAAAGACTAACTCTAGAGAGTTAAGAAATTCGAAAAGATCGGGGATACTTGTAGATAACTACCCACGAAGATGGAAAAAATGAGAGTCCTGAAGCTGCTGTTTCTACACTGGACATTGTTCATGTCTCCCCAGGAGTCACTATCATAAAACGATAGCTATCTGGCTTGAAGGGACTTAAAGAGGTCAACTGAGGGCCAAAGCTTTGCCCAAGGTCACACAAGCGGTAAGAGGCAAGGTGTGCTAAGATTTGAACTCAAGTCCTGTAACTCCAAATTCAATACTCTTCCCAAGATAGCCAAAAACCCTCTAAGGATGACATGTGATGCACCCATGAGGGAGAAAGGTGTCACAGTGATATCACTAACTCTCCCAGACCAGCCCCTCATTCCCACACAGTGCCATGTAATGTAGATCTGTTATCATATACTTGCCTTGCCTAAATTATTATGTTCTACAGCAATTTCTCGAAAGAAGAAATAAACATAGTTTCCATACTCTATGGCATGAAGAAAGTGTGGCTCTGAAAGAAAAATTGAAGACAAACTGGTATCTAATGGAGAATTCAATTAGTATTAGACACTGAGTGCTCTGAATGACTGACAGATGTCCCTTAGTTACATACAAACAAGTCAACAGGAGTTCTGATATGCCAAAGACTTTAAGGAGTTCAAATATGGGTGCAGTCAAGCTTCAATGAACTCATAGACTTTAATGTCAGCTAATGGAGTGTAGAGAGGCCTACAGGGAATTATACTACAGCAAAGGTCTTTGTTTCTACAGATTTATTCATTAACCTACTTAACTAGGAAAGAAAAACTCTTAAACTCGAAATAAAACCTTGAATTCCAGGTCCAAAATAACAAGTTCAGTTATCTCAGTTCTTATTCATCCTCAGTAGGATTTTATGCAAAGATCTGCTGAGGATCACATAAAAAAAAAGCCTGGCTGAGGCCAGACTCCTGATGTGAATTCTGGTCTCTTGACCAGAATCAAGGGCTCCCTTCCCTAGACTCTGCCAGAAGCAAATGGTGATATAACTAAATAAACAATGGTCTGTTATTGAACCTCCTCCCTCCCAGGGCCCTTGGCTGGGCCATCTTTGGCTCTAAAATGTCTCCATTTTTCAAAGGTACCTTTTATCCATTTGGAATCATATTTTATGGTTCGTAGGGCAGATCCATCGCCCATGCTCCGATAAATGACAGCATCACTTGCCAGGAAATCGGCTACTGTTGCAGAATACAGCTTGCCATCTGAAACAAGAGTTCTAGATTTGGTATAGCAAGTGAATGAAACACTGAGCACCTACTATGTGCAAAATGCAGAGATGGACACAAAGGCCTCGTAATATTTCACAATAATAATACTCTGCATTTCTGTCACGTGGCCTCAGAGTCTACATCTGAAAACAGTGGCTGGCTCACATGGTTTCAAAGCTGTAAATTTGTGTTGATACATGCAAAAATCCTTTGAGATAATCAGGGTAAATACTAATAACTAACATTTATTTAGGAATTTAACATTTACAAACATGTTACATGCATTATCTCATTTTTTCCCTTTTATTTGGACTTGTAATTGCATCTATGTGGGGAAATCTTGGTGGGAAAATTCCCTTCCCCCTCCCCAGATGCGAATCAACAACTTCTCAATAACTTAAAAGTCTTAAGAGAGTTTCCCAGAGGCAATGAGAAACTTGCTAAGAATCATTCATCTAGTTACAAAGTTTCCCAAAGTGGGGGATACCTCCCTCTCAGGGTGCAGGAAAGATGCAAGGAGGTAGTAATAGCCTCAGGTGCAATTGAGGGGCATTGAATGAAAATAAGGGGGCAGTGGAAGAATAAAGAAAGAAGAAAATTTTGAAAAACTATCCATTCATCTGTTGTGTGACAGAGTTAAAGTTGCAGTGATTACATTATTTTCCAAATAAACACACACAAAATGCAAGTTATAACCAATCAGTATGTAGCGGTCAAGTCCCAGGTCCGTTGACAGGTCTTAAAAATCAAGTGTCAGCAGGTGAGTGTGTCACACATTGTCAGGAAGTCTAGCATGCATCGGCAGAAATATGTATGTACAATGACTTTTTAAAAATATACTACATGGTTACATGACACAATACTGCATCATCAAAATTTTCAATGCAGGAAAAACCCCACAAATTTACAATAAATTATTAAATCTAAGATGTATCATTTTAAAAATAATTTCTTTTTTTGAAATAATACAAATTTCAAAAAACAAACATTAAAAAGGGTTAAAGGAAATAGATTTCCCGGGGGGGGGGGGGGGAGAGGTGCTGAATAATTTTTTAAAGGGGGCAGTAGGTCAAAAAAGTTTGGAAACCTCTGACTTAGTAATATATCAAAGACAGAACTTGAATCCAGGTACTTCTGACTCCAATAGCAGAGTTCTGGTCACTATACCTTGCTGCTTCTCATGATGTAAGTCCTGACAGTATTATTATGTCCATCTTATAAATGTGGAAATAGATTTGGAGAAGTTAAATGAGCTGTCCATAAGCAAACACAGCTACTAAGTGTCAGAGGTTGGATTCAAATTCAGGGCTTTTTGAATTCAAATTTAGCATATAAATCTAGCAAATCTATCCACCAAATCACACTGCCCCTCTGGTATTATTACTTTCATTTTACAGACTAGGAAACTGAGGCACAGAGTAGTTAAGAAAATTACTTTTCCAAGTTCATATAGCTAATGAAATGGCAAATCTAGGACTATAAATAAGGTCTCCTGACTCCACTAGAGTAGTCTTTCCACTATAATACATATAATTTGTTATTATCTAAATAGTCACTTGTCTTTTAGAATTATTATAACTTTCATGGAAAGAATTTCACTTTCCATCAATGTCTTCTGGAAATCTACTTAAAGATCTGACTTTCTGCACACTTGTGTCAAAGAAACTATCCAAGTGGCCATAGGTTTTCCTGTAAAAAATCCTTCATCCCCTTTAATGTCAACAGTCATTTAGAATCATGACCAGAAAAGATCTTACCAGCAAAGAGGGCAACATTGGTTTGTCTGGCATCAAATGGGCACCTTGCCAAGCCACTAATTTCTTCCCCATCATACTCTAAGGTATTCAACTGCAAAAGAAGAATAAAGAGCAGGCATCACATCTGTTCTATGTATCAGCTTGAAGGCAACTGTGTCTGATTTCTGTTGTAATTCTATATGACAAATTCTGTCTCTCTCTATTCTTCCACAGCATTAGAGAGAAAACAAGTCACTGGGGTACAGACTAGAAAACTCAACTCTGACACTGAAATAGTGAAGGTTTAAAAGTCTATAACAATAACAGACAAATCACATCATATCTAATGTACTCACCCTATAGTATCTGCACATGGGATTAAATGCATTTGTGCCACAGACAAAAACCATCTCATCGTTTCTTGGAACAAACACTTTAATAAAGTTGTGGCACTCATCCTAAAAAAAAAATCGAGTTACACATTAACAATTGATTTTTCACATGGCTGAGAGAATATCCCTCTAAAAACTAGAAGTGCTCCAAGCTTTCCACAGTTAAACTCACTTTGTGTTTGCCTTTCATGGCACAGTTTTCTCGATCCTGTTGCCTTGACCTCCATGTTAATTTCTGTTTTAATCAAATAAAAAAAAGAGAGATGAACTTTTTTTAACCTTGGAAATACTTCCTTGGAGATAGAGAATGCACTGAGGGGGCAGGGCAGATATGTAAATTGAAATCATTTTCACAAAAAAAGTTGCTTACTTTGCTTGGTATCACTTCTGCTTTGGGGATTTCATTTAAATTTACAGTATACACTTGATCCCTGTTGGAAATAAGGGAGTAGGCCATGTTATTAGAAGGCATAAAAATGGGAACCTTTTCTCTGTTTTTCTTTTTAAACAGAATATGTTTATATATTATATATATATATATATTATATTTATATCTCTAATATGTTGTAAAGCCCTTAGAGATTGCTTACCCTCTGAAACAATTTAAACAACAAACAGCATATTTTCATTAGTAAGATGTTTTTGGATCCTCTCACTAGTCTGGGAGAGGTGTTATCATGGTAGCTCAGAATACAAGTATAAATATACTTATGATATTCAGCTAGTTCACTCCAAGTTAAGAAATAGGGAGGAATTATTTCCCAGCTATTCTCAAGAGTTTTCAGAAAGAATGGTCAAGTGTGAGGCCATAACAGCTATAGTAGCAAAGTGCTGATGAATGCTTTGTCTATGGTTGTTGTCCCTGCTACAGAACTCTGGGAATTTTCTGGGTAGCTTGGTTACCCTCCTCCCCTTTTCTCTTGCCTACTTCTGATTTTTGATCGCTATCTACATATTGCTTTTTCATGAACTAGATGCATTAAAGCATGCACCACTAGAGAAAAGAATTTTAATCTAATAAACCAACGAGAGGAAAATTACCTGCCAGCAATATAAAGTGTGTCTCGAATTTTCAACATCAGCTGAAAGTCCAGCCTGTGCTGAGATTCATTGCCTGAAGGGCGTCCTCTAAAAACTGGATATTGCCTTGAATCTGCAAGTAAAAATGGCCTACACCATCAGTCAGGATTATGGAGTTGGAAGATCAATAGACAGCATTGATTAGCTGTATATACTAGTTGTAGAAGGGTTTTAACTAAATTCCTCTGGTAATGTCCTGAATGTAAATGAATAAAAGATGGGAAATGTCAGCAAATGGTCTTTTTTATACCAAAATTACATGACTTATTTCTGATTGCTTTAGAAAAGAACACCTGAACAAAACTGCCTAATTTTGTGGTTTTAAAAAAAAATGAAAAGAAAAGCCCAAGAAATAATCAGGGATAAATTCAAAATTAAAAAATGCCTTATAAAAAAAGCAAATAAAAATGTCTATCTCTACAAAGCATGGCAAGGAATTGAGAACCAAAGTGCCTCTTTCTCTTGAAAAAGGAATCATTTTATTGCTTACTTACAGTGGTAATCAACGGTATTTATGGGTTCATCGTCCTCAGGAAAGCTGACTGCCCTCAGCTGAGAGATGGTTATTAACAGTATATATGCACAAAGCAGGGGGGGCCTCATGATTGGCCAAGGGGGAGAAAAAAAGAGCAATGCCTCCTCAGAAATCCTGGTTAGCTACCTGCAAAACAGAAACAGGTTGAAAAGATTTCCGAGCTGTGATAAAACTGTTTTCTCATTTGTAATCAGCTCAATTTCTCCCCCTCTCCTTCCCCTCCCCATAAACGCTGGCAGCTCTGGATGAGGCACCTTTACAAACACAGGGAGAAAGTGGCAGCATTCCAGAACTGATTAAATTTAGCATCTGGGAAGCGTATGGATGTTTGTGAATTTTTTAGGCAAATTCACAGGCTTTTTTTTTTGGTAACTATGTATGTCATACACAGCAAAGTCACAAGAACCACAGACAGAAATGCAGGCTGCTGCTGACTTGGCAAGAAGACAGTGAAAGTTAGGATTAGAATTTTAATTAAACTGCAATTTCTTTCCCTTCCCCCAGTCCCCCTAAAAAAGCATCCAATAATGAATTTCCCTCCATCCCATAAAATGCCTAAGCTGTCCTCACAGATACCCAGAGAGATGATGATGGTCATCACCCTAGTAACCTATTGGCTGGAGATGATGCTATGCTTTTGCTGTAAGCATAATGAGGGGTTTAAACCTCCAAGTTTGTGAGTAGTTTGGGTTGTTTCGTTTCGTTTATCCTGGAGTTGGTGGTAATCAAAATATGGCAGACATTAAATAGATAGCCTTGAATAAACGTACAGGTGAGATACGTAAAATGAAAAAAAAATGTTTCCTGTATAATGTAGAAGAAAAGATGGCAGAGATTAGATACCTGGGTTGATATAAAGAGATCACCCAAGTATAAGTATTTTTAAATGAAAACCCTCTGACACATGCCATATTAAAATACATCATGTAGACCTGTCTTGTTATAATATTACAACTCCAATTTTTGGGATCATCTTGTGCAGCTCCTTAATTTTTTTTTTTTTGCTTTTTGGAGGACAATTGGGGTTAAATGACTTGCCCAAGGTCACATGGCTAGTTTTTGTGTTAAGTATCTGAGGCCAGATTTGAACTCAGGTCCTCCTGACTCCAGGGCCAGTGCTCTATTTACTGCACCACCTAGCCGCCCCTATCTTCTAGCTCCTTAATTTTCACATGAGGAAACTGATCCACTGAGAGAGGAAACTACGTGTCCAAGGACACACAGCAAGTTATACAGGATCACAAACTGGAAACTAGAACAAACCCATTTTTTTAACAGACAGAGAAAATAAGGCTCAAAGAGATTAGGTGTCTCAAAGATGTAGAAGTGAGATCTGAACCCAGGTTTTCTGATACCAAATCTTGTGCTTTTTCCATAGAAACAAATTAATTAAATGGTTGTAGTTTTTTTTTTCTCCTCTTTACACAGCATGAAGATAGTTATAGATGGTCTGCTGGGAAGGTTGGAGAGGGGAACCATGCATTGGGCTGGGGCTGAATCACATATCCCCTTAGGTCCTTGAGATTACAATTCACCAAATAAAAAAGTTTACTCAGGAGGATGTTATTAAAGCTTAATTAACTTAAAAAACCAAGGGGCAACCAAAACCCCAGGGCCCCTGCTCTACTCTCTTGACAACTCTGATGGATAGGTACATATGCAAAACTCCAAAGACCCCACTTTGCCCAAACTCTCTCTGCCAATTTGGACTGCCAGCTCCTATAAAAACACCTGCATTTTCTCCCCACTGAGAGGCTAACGTGAAGACACAAGATCATTCCAACTCCCAGGGAGCTCCAACCTCTGGTCCAGAGGCAACAAGATTGCTGCTTCCAGGGTTCTTAGAATAATCACACGTGTAAAATGTGAGTTTGGGGAGTGTAAAGACAGAACAATACTGGAATAAATATATTGGAGCCCAGATGAAAGGTGTACAAAGCCTCCAAAAAGCTTTGGCTAATGAAAATAAACAGGAAAGTGTTTTAGAAAAACTGGGTGGGGGTAGAGATGGGGGAGGGGTGGGGAAGGTCAGAAATCGGGATGATTATTTGGGTCTACTTCAAGCATATAGATTAAGAAGGCTTGAGAAGGAGGGCAAAGATAAGTTTATAAAATCTGACTAGGAAAAAGAGAAAACTACATCAGAAATGTCTGCATGCGGAAGACTAAACTAGGGAAACAATACTGTCCAGAATGTAATGGGAATGCCTGAATTCAGTCCAGTTCTGAATATGACGATTATGTACAGAGAATCTTGTTTATAGAGTGAGAAAGAGACCTCAAAGGGAAAACTTTATGTGAGCTAAGAGTGTAAGTGCAGGAGGAGAGAGGCACAAGACTGGGAAACACCAAAAAAATGAATAAATATATTTATTTTAAAGCTACTTTAATATGTTTAACATATAAAATAAATATATTTGTTTTAACTACATTAAATATTTTAATATATCTTAAATATAAAATTAATAATATGAGGAATAACAGTCTCTGAAAATCCTACTTAGAATATTAAATAGAGTTAAGTCAAACCGAGTCAGAAGACAGGGGGCTTATAATTTGTCTATCTATATAACTACTTATCTATATAGACTTGTACCTGACCTCTTCAGAATCACAGAAAGTAGAACTGAAAGGGACCCTGATATCATCATCTAGGCCTCTTTTCTCTTTTGACAGAACAGGAAACTGAGGCCCAGAGAAGGAAGCAGTGTGCCCAGCGTTACACGGATTGTGAGAAGATAGCTAGGAATTAAACTGAGGCCCTCTCATTCTAAGGCTAGTGCACTTTATGCATTGGTGAAACAGTTCTGTGCACCTTAACTGGCCGAATGTGAGTGGTGGCAAAGACATCATGAAAGTTCCTACTATGTTCTAGGCACTATGCGAAGTCCTTTACCAATACTACCTCATTTCATCTTAACAACCCTGGGAAATAGGTACTATTATTATTATCCCAATTTTACAGATGAAAAAACTGAGGCAGACAGGTTAAATAAATTATCCAGAAGTACACAGCTAGATAGTATCTGAGGGTGGATTTGAACTCAACCCTTCTTGACTTCAAGGCCCTGTGTTCTACCCTTCACCACCCAGGTGAGGAATAAAAGGCAGTAGTCTCAAAATCGAGGTCTTTGGCAAAGAACCACCTCAGCCCTTAAATGGTGGCTATGACCCTAGAAATTCATCTAGCAGCAGTTTCGAGTTGAGGGGAGACCAGAATCTTTCATGACGATTGCCTAAAATGGCTCATTTGCTAGGAAAGCTTACCCAGCATTGCCCTAAGGGTCTGAGAAAGGGTCTGGGAAATCCCACGTCCTACAATTTGAATCCTACCTCAGTCGATGGCTTCCTCTAGCTATAGCAAAAATCACTCCACTGTTCTGGGGCTGATCTATGAGGCTTATATGGCTGCATGAACAGATAGATGAACCCAATGACCTCTAAGGGTCTACCTCTACTGAGGTAAGTTCTTCCAGCCATTCGTTCATCACAGGGGGTTATCAAATGTATGAGACCCTTTGGAAAGGTGAAGCATTATGTAAATATGAGATGCTCTGGTGATGATTAAATTATGCTAGGGCACCAGAACTAAGACCTTCACTACTATAGATGGGAGGAAAAAAAGAGCAGGTCTCTCTGCTGTTTCTTGATGCAATGTGATAAAAACTGGAAAAACTTTTCAATTATCTGGATACGTACAAACATCTGGATGAACAAATGGTAGTCAGGAAAGCTCTTTGATAGCCATGAGGAAATAATCCATCACGGGCCAGCATATATATTATAGGCTACATTCTATTGCTCCCCTATGTACTAGTGTTTCACCAAGGAACAAACCACTAAGTATGAAGTATATACAGACACTCCTGAAACTAATAATTAAATATATTACAAAAAACCCAGAAATTTAAAAATGAGACAAAGATGAAATAACGCTTCATCCTAGAGTTTTAGGAAAAAAAAATCAGTCAAGCACCTCAGGAATCTATTGATATCATGTGGACACGGACCTGCTATCTTGCAGAGGGTTGGACTGGGTACCGCACCTTCCTGGAAAGGGTGTCAGTTGTGACCCTGGCATCAAGGTTGAAGACTGATTCAGTGCTGACTCATAGGAGAGAGGCTAGCTGCCTAGTGAGCTATCATTTCCTGTAATTCATTCATCTGACGCTGCATAAAGTGATTTCTCTTCAAATTACAACCCCCCCATTCCCCCCACAACAACCACATTCTTCCCAACAGAACCAATGCTTCCTGTCGGTCATAGCACAAAGTCATCTTTAAACTCTAACTCACTCTCTCTCTCTCTCTCTCTTTCTCTCTCTCTCTCTCTCTCTCTCTCTCTCTCTCTCTCTCTCTCTCTCTCCCCTCTATCTGTTCACTCCTCTCTTCACTCTATCTCTTCACTCTCTTCCCCCATCTATGTGTGTCTTTGTTCCTGCATCTCTCCTTTACCATAACACATTTAAGCAAAACAGCTCAATATAAAGCTGGAATAGTTGTGATGGAAATTTTTTTTTAAAACCAATTTAGGAGATGGGGACTGGTTCACTCTTGAGAGTCTCTGAAGGCGCCCTACAAGTAACCATGAGACCTGGTCAATGGGCCCTTTTAATAACAATAGCTGACATTTTTATGGGGGCAGCGAGGTGGCTCAGTGGATGAAGTGCCAGGCCTAGATGCAGGAAGACTCATCTTCCTGAGCTCAAATTGGGCTTCAGATACTTACTAGAGTTACTTAATCCTGTTTGCCTCAGTTTCCTATTCTGTGAAATGAACTGGAGAAGGAAATTTACCAAGAAAACCCCAAATAGGGTCATGAGGAGTTGGACAAGACCAAGACAAGTGAACAACAACGAACATTTACATTGAATTTTGGACTTTGCAAAATGCTTTACATATGGGATCTCATTTGATCCTTACAATACCCCTGTGATGGTAAGTGACATTATATTATTATTATTATTTCCATTTTATGGGAAAACTGATACTAAGAGGTTAAGTGACTTTTGAGCATTAAAGGGAAAACATGCTCTCTCTACCCTCAGAGCAGATTCTTCCTGTGACTTGCTATGGCCATAAACACCAGTCAGGAAAGTTCTGTGGTAGCAGTGAGGAAACAGTCCAGCACGGGCAGTCACATGCCTTACAGGCTACATCTTATTTTTCCCCTCTGTACCAGTATTACATAAAGGAAAAAAACAGACCAACCCAACACACTAAACATGGAAAGTGGAAAAATCTAAACTCAAATGCTCGAGCATCCCTTGTATATATGACAGATCCCAAAGTTGCCACTCTTAAGCATCCAGTCACTTGTAGGATGTCCTCAAGGCATAGGGTCACTGTTTATTATATGTTATTATCCTACACATGTTCTTTGGGTCAACCAAACTGGTCACATGTTGCTATTCCTCACAGGACAGATAGTTCATCTCCTATCTCCATCCCATGTCTAGAATCACTCCTTCCTCAATCCTGCCCCTTTTTTTCCTACCAAACTCAGCTGAGATGCCACCACCTACATGAAAGCCTTTCTGATGCCCTCCAACTGCTAGTGCTTCCCCTCCCACCTAAGAAATTACTTTTTGTTTGCTTGGTACATATTTTATAATATTTAAACGTGTTCAGGTTTCTGCCAATAGAATAAAAGTTTCCTGAGGGCAGCAGGTACTTTCATTTTTGTCTTTGTATTTCTAGCACCTAGCAAAGTGCCTAGCACAAACTAATAATAGTTTCTGAATTAATAATAGTGTGACACTTAATAAAAGCATCTCCTGGGGGGGGGGGTACAACACCATTCTGGAGACCGCTTTGCTATACCACATGGACTCTTAACAGAAGATAGAAATAGGTGATGGTTTGTCCAGGGACATCAGTATTTTGTATGCAAATATGGCTGGCCTCACCTTCTAGTTACTTCTTAAGTCTTTTTAACTGCTAAGTGCCAGCTACTAAAAATAATAACCCACTGTTATAAAGTTAGTATTTGGGAAAAAAGAGGGATAAGATGAAGCTGGACCTGCACTTTCATTGGTATGAGCAGGGCTTCTTAAACTTTTTTCCACTCATCAATGCTTCTTAAACTGTGGTCCATGACCCCTTAGGGTTCTACCCCACAGTTTAAGAAGCACTGGATAGGGAACTCCCAACAAGGAAATCCTTCTACCAGCACAGATGAGGACCAGCTTTGCAATTTGTGGTCTTAGAGGGTTAACCTGGGACAACTGATAGGTTAAGTGACTCGTTTTCAGTCAGCCAGTCGATGTATGTTCACAAGGTGATTTCCTAACAACATAACCATGATATAAACAACATATCCATGATATAAGTATATTATATCATTAATAATAAATTTAATGCTATAAAAATTTATCCATTAATAATAATAATGTTACCGATGGTAATAATGGCAAAATTATTATTAATAACAGACACACAGGGTACTACAAAGACACATTATCTTATTTTAAATAGAGATATGTATTATCTTCATTTTATAGAAAAATTAAGTTCAGGAAAATTAAGTGACTTGCCCACAGAGACACAACTAGAAAATGTAGCCGCTGTAACTTGAATCCAGGCCTCTCAACTCCTGAGTCTAGTGCTATTCCCATGACACCACCCTGGAGACTTTTCATAACACCTGCAGTCCACTTGGCATCAGCAAATCTCTTCCCATTATTGCCTACCCACAAAGTCCTTGATATAGTCCAGGCCGGTTACAGCCTCTGGATGCTGCAAAGAAGTACCTTGATGTCACTAAGGTTCTCCAGCCCCCATAAAAGATGTGACTTTTAGAACCACTAGCTGTGAATAGCAACAATGCTCACACACTGTTCTATATGCCAGGAGGCGCTGCGGTAGACCATCACTGTTTTAATCTCCGTTCTTTGAACTCCCATTCAATAATTTAATTCGACAAATATTGATTAGGCATCTGCTATGTATGTGTGGCGTACTATGCCAGGTGCCCAGGGACATACACAAAGATAAATAGGACACCTCTGTTCCTCTCTTACTGCACTGTCTCTGAGCCTTGCCTGCAAAGCCCATGGGGAAGAGGGATTGTATCCCCCATAGCCCTTGCAGGGTGTTTCCTGCTGCCTCCAATAAGGCAACTGTGGCTCACCTGGGAGTAGGAGACCCACCTGAAGGGCCGTGCAGAGGCATATATATGGCTATAGGAAACATCAGTAACTCTTTTCCTTTGATCATCTACTCTGCATATCTCAATGTGCTGACCCTACTTCCAACTTGAATAAATTTCAGACCATGACCCTGATATTGCTTCAAATTTGTGTACAAAAGGCAAGCCTCCTTCACCCATCAAGACTCTGGCTGATCTCTAGCCATGTTAACTGGATCCTACCTACCCTCACTCTTACATCCTTAATAACCTGACTGTACCTTCAGGCCAATTAGATTCCTGAACTAGCAGGTGAGACACAGAGGCATGATATACACTGTGGGAGCTGAGCAAATATTTGTTGAATTGGTGTTGGTATGTTTGTTGTTTCTTTTCAATTTCCAAAGCTGTATCTTGCTGCAATTTAAAGAGAGAATTTCCTCAATGTATTTTTTTAAATAAACAATTAAGGGCTGCCCTTTGCCTATGTGACTGACAAAAGCAGTGACCATATTTTTAATTGTATTTTTTCAATTAACAAAAATTGATTTTTCTCTCCCTCACATCCCCTTCCCCTTGGGGAGAAAAAAGGGGGGAAAACCCTCTAACAAATATACATAGTCAAGCAAAACAAATTCGAGCATCGACCATGTCCAAAAAAAAGATGACTCATTCTGTACCCTGAGTCAATCACCTCTGTTAGGAGGTGGGTAGCATGTTTCACCATCAGTCCTATACAGTAACAGTTGGTCATTGTATTGATCTGAGTTCTTAAGAGTGACCCTATCTCCCAAACCCGAAAAGAAGCCTGATTTCCTTGTTGCTGTGGCAAAGCCTCCCTGAAAGTATACCTTATTTTCCTGAATTGAGATTGAGCCAGAAAACCCTATTTATCTTTGTCTTTTTTTTAAGCACTTAGCACCAAGATTTGCCAGTGGTGGGCATTTAACAAATATTTGATGAACTGATATACCCAACATAACACATAAAATTAAAACAATAAATTGCTTTTTTGCCCCAAACTGAAAAGCAACAAAGGGCAGGTACAAGCTATCTCTAGCCACCTCCCTTGAGGCCTTCTCCTTTCCAGCTTTTTCAAGACAACAAAGTCCAAAGCAACAATATATGTGGGGCCAAAGTCAGTCTTTGGAGTTGGTGGATGCCTGAAGAGGTGTGATTTCAAGGTTCTGGCCAAATACAGAGGGCCAGCTGTCCCAGATACTGGTCAATTTTTTGAATTGATATTCATTTCTTTGATTTAATATTTTTTCCTTTGTTAAAATATTAATATCCCTGGGCAGTTAGCATAATTAAGACATATGTCAGTTGAGGCCTCAAGGTCCCATTGTGCAATTTCCCCCAGCACAAGGGTGATACAAAGAAAGTCCAGAGAGGGTTGCCCTCAAGAAGCTTACCCTCCCCTAGGAAAGATCAAATTGGACATAGATAAATGAGACAGATTAGAATATAATAAATAATTAAGAGGAGGGCAAAGTGCTATAAGATTAGATAAGGAAGAAATCAGCCAACAGGATCAAGGAAAACCTTCCTGATAGCTCATTCTGAAAGGGTTTGAAAAGGACAGGGGAAGATGAACATCCTGGCTATCATAAGAAAATGTGAAGAGGAAGAATACCACGGAACAGAAATTCTTAACCTTTTTGGTATCATTGGACCTGAATCCCTTTGGTGGTCCACTGAAGCCCAAGGACTACTTCTCAAAATAATATTTTTAAATACGTAAAGTAAAATATGTAGAATTGCAAAGGAAACAAAGGTTGGTGAAAATAAAAATATGAATTTTTTTCCCATCCAAAATCATGGGATTCCCTGAAATCTATCTATGGACTGCTGAAGGGGCCATAGGAGAAGGCCTGTAAGAAAAGCTTCACTTATTTTGCAATCTGGTTTGGGGCTGGCCTAATCTCCACATTGTTTTTGTAATGGATGGGTTCCACAAAAGGTAAATATAAACTGATTTTTTCTTAACTCTTATTTTAAAGGAATTATAGGGGCAGCTAGGTAGCGCGGTGAGTAGAGTGCCGGCCCTGGAGTAAGAAGAAACTGAGTTCAGATCCAGCCTCAGACACTTAAAAAACACACAAACAAAAACCTAGCTGTGTGACCTTGGGCAAGTTACTTAACCCCAATTGCCCTCCAAAAAGCAAAAAAAAAAAAAAAGGAATTATAGAAGTTTGGTATTTAAGGGAACTACAAAATATTCTGTTAGGTAAGCACAGGGCAGGGGGCATTTAGATGATGTAAAAACAAAGGATCTCAATAAAATTTACTTAAACTATAAACTGAAGAATCTGCAGGTAAAGTGAATAACCACCTGCCCCACTCTCTGGATTTTTGTATACTTGGTTTTCTTAAAGCAAAACACCTACATGCTAAAATTATCAGCCCTTTCAGTAAAAATGTCAGTGACTCATTGGAGAACAAGACTGAATTTAAATGATCCAGGCAAAAAAAAGAGAAACAAAGCAAGATGTGACAAGTCCTCTCTAAACTGAACACAAACTCCAGAGGATTCACAGAGCTAAAAACTCTGAACAATAACTCTGGAGAGAAACACACACACACACACACACACACACACACACGACATGGCTCATACAAGTTTCTGCCTGTCCACCCAAATTCAAGTCAGAAAACGTGTTGGAGCCAAAGTGTTCTGAAAATGAAGTATGATTTAAAGTGAAAATGATGTGGGAAACTAATAAGAGGGTCATCCTAGTATAAGATGGCCCTCTCATTTGAAAAGCACTTCCTATTAGGGAAGAAGAAAGGACAAATTCATTTCAAGGAAGATCTCAGGGGCTCAGGATCAGCTTGGTAAGAATATAAGCATTAAATTTTTTGTTTTTTCTTCTCATGGTTTCTCCCATTTGTTATTATTCTACTATACAACATGACTAATGTGAAAATATGTTTAATAGGAATGCGTATGTAGAACCTATATCAGATTGCAGACCTTATTGGGAAGGGGGGAAATATTTAAAACTTATGGAAGCAAATGTTGAAAACTAAAAATAAATAAATTAACTAAAAAAAAGAATATAGGCATTAAGAGAAGCAGCCGCAATCTCTTCACCGCCACCCCCCAATAAGGACAGGATATGTACTATGACAGAAGTGAACACAGATTTATCTGCTCCTTTCTCTGTGAAGGACAGAAGGTCTTTCAAGGTTAGCTATTGACTACAGAAATTAAATTTTTTTTCTCTTTCTCCCCTTCCCCCCTGCCTCTCATATTTCAAGACATACTAGAACACCTCTTCACCCCACTCCCCACTCCCACCCCATGGGCCTTCCAAGCAACTGAGTGAATCTAGATAATTAGCTTGAAACTGCAAGGTAGGAATGGGATGCCAAGAGATTCAAGCCTGTCTTTGAAACATTGCCTTAGTGGGCCAAATGACCTGCTGGGGTTGCCATATGGGCCAAGGCTGACATTCTGTTCAGGATAATAGGGCTCTGGTGCCATGCCTGGTTCTACTCTCTATGCTGAGATGACAGAAGTGGTGCGTGTGTTCATACCAACTCTGCCAGATTGACTGATGCAGTCTCTAAGTGAACCTTTAGTCTATCTCACTCTCATTACACAGAAGTACCTTTCTCCAGGGGATTTAAATGGCTTTCAATTCGCTCTTGCAATGTCTGTAAGATGCAAAGCAGGATAGGGTTAATCTCAAGTAAAAACGGGAGTCATCAATAGTGAGGACAACAGTATAGTGACTTGTCTATTTAGGTGTGGACTCAAGTGCATGGGATCCTGGTTTTAGACTGGGAGTCTAAAGTTCCGTTACTGTTTATCAGCACTAACCTGTGAAACTCTCTATCCCTCTCTGTGGTTAATGAATTCTCCTCCTTCACATTACCTTGTATTTATTTTTCTGTGTACACAACTCCTCCCCAAGAAGGTGGACTGAGATTGTTTTATCTTTGCCTCTGCGTCTCCAGTGACTGGAACTAGGCATTGGTCATAGATTGTGTCCAGTGAATGCTTGCTGAACTGAACTGCGAATAATACGGAGGCGATTAATTCACCAACCACATGTGACTCTTCAAGAGAATGCTGGATGTTAAGCTGTATCTTTTGATGCCACTGAAAGGCTAGAATTACTTGGCACTATGTAAAGCATGTCAGGAGAACATACTCCCAACTGGAAACCAAGAATTCGGGGTTTAAGTTTCAGTGTTGCCAATTCCTATTACTACTACCACTAGTTACTAGCTAGTGTTTTTATGTATATATGCACATATATACATATATAATATGCGTATATATTTATATTATGCATGCATGTATGTGTATATATACACATATAATGTGTGTATATTTATATTGTGTGTATGTGTATATATACATATAAAATGTGTGTATATATTTATGTTATAAATGCCTGTATGTTTATATACACATGTATGTATATATTTATATTATGCATGCATGCATGTATGTGTGTATATACATATACAACGTGTATATATTTATATTATACATGAAGATATATGTGTATATATACATATGTATATGTATTTATAGTATATGTGTATGTGTGTATGTATATATAAAGTACATATTATTTATATTATATATATGGGTAACACACATATTTTTCATTTATTATCTCATTTAATCCTCAGAACAACCCTCTGAGATGGAAGCTATTATTAATTCTATTTTACAGATGAGAAAACTGAGGCTAGGAGACAGTGTCTTGCCCTGGGTCACTCAGTTAAAGGTCACTCAGTGGCTAAAGTAGGGTTTGAGTCATTAGAAATGCGACATCAGATTAAAATGGCTAGTTAACTCAATTTTCATATTCCATAAAATGGGAGTGTAAATGTCTACCTCCTACCTGCCTTACAAGAAGGCCATGGGGAAAAGAATTCCAATATAAATCCAAAATATATAAAGGATTTGTTTTAAGTTGCCCATAACAACTTATAATCATCAACACTGCCCTTTCCAAAGGAAAGCTCATTGGTTATTCATTAATAGTTAACTGTTTTGTTGTCAGATGATGCCTAAAGCACCCAGGCGACCAGTGAAGAGTACAACAGAACTGAAGTTAGGAAGACCCAAATTCAACACTAGCTGTGTGACCCTGGGCAAGAAACGTAAACACTGTTTTCCCCAGTTTCCTCATCTATGACATGGGAAAACCAATAACACCTATTTCCCAGGGTTGTGGTAAGGGTTAAATGAGAAATAATAATACTGTTCAAGTAAGAGTGGGTTCAGCCCAAGCTGCCTCAGCCATGAATTCCACAGACTGAATTCTATGGCCAGAAAAAGTAATATCTAGCAAGGGTAAGTCTGAGAGCATATGCTTCCAAAACTGAATGTTCCATCATCAGTAGTAATGAGGCCAAGGGTCACAAGCAGTAGGGTTTCTTGAGATACCTTTAGATGGAAGGGAGGGATGAGACAACAGTTTCTGGCTGGATTTTACTCTTTTGCACAGGAGAACAGGTGGGGGCACTAAGGAGGCCTGCAGGCAAAAAGCATTCCTACAGGGAGGCCTTTAGTCCTGATGGCACCATATGGGTGCCCTAGCTGTTGGTGGAAAAAAGCACTTGTCCTGGTTTTACAAAATCATATCGCACCATCTTTATCTGTATTTCTTCTCAATTCACCCCATAAGTCTCCTAAAGCAACATTAATCTTAGTCCAAATACATCAAAAACAAAAACAATTTTACAAGCTCATTGGCTTGCCCAAGATACAATGCTTTACTCCAGACTTCCAACTCAAACTTCTAATTATTCTGAATCACCAGAGCTCTCCTAAAAGCAGAGGTACCTGTTCTCCATCTTAATTTTCTAAGACAGGGGGAATATAACACAGACACAGCTTCTCATCTCTAGGGCCAAAGTCCAAAGGGGTTTTTCATTCAAATTTTACTTTATAGGTCTCCCTCTGGACACAGCTAGATGGCACAGTGCTGGGCCTGAAGTCAGAAAGACTCATCTTCATGAGTTAAAATCCAGCCTGAAATACTTACTAACTGTGTGACCCTGGACACTTAACTCTGTTTGCCTCAGTTTCCTCATCTGTAAAATGAGCTGGAGAAGGAAACAGAAAACCACTTCAGCATCTTTGCCAAGAAAATCCCAAATGGGGTCACATCAAGAGTCAGACACACCCAAACAACAACAACTCCTCTGGTATTTATGGGATGGGGCATTGGCATAGCAGTGCTGTTAGCAGAAATGTGGTTAGAATAGCACAGATGTTTGGGCTGGTTTTCATTGAACTGCTGGTCATAGTCACAATTTACTTATTTGTTCATTCCTTCCTTTATTTATTTATTTTAAAAGACAGTCTCCCTATCTCACTGAGTCTGGAAATGTAGGAGATAATTATTGACTTCCCTCCGGTCTCAGCTAAAGCCCACCTTCTACCTTTCTAGATCCTAGTTCTACGTCAGTGCTCTTATCTACAATTTATCCTTGTTTGTACGTAGTCGTTTGTACGCTGTCTCCCCCCATTAAACTGTGAGTTCCTTAAGACTAGGGTCTGTTTTTTGCTCTTCTTTATATCCCCAGTGTTTACTTAGTACAGTGCCTGGTATATATTGTAGATGTTTAATGATTGTTTCTTGACAAACTCCTCATGGAACCTTACTCTGACCATCAAGGAAGCTGTGACCAGCTTTCTTTCTGCCCTGGGTCAGTTTGACCCTCCTTAAGCAACCTAGTGGACCTTTGCTCCTGGCAGCTCACCATATCAACACTGAACCTGTAGTGCAAACATCCAATCAGCTTAGCTCACCAACCTCAGCCTTCTGGGCAGCTGGGACTATAGGAGTGTGCCACCCTGTCAAGCTCGCTTATCCCCCATTTTACAGATGAAACTAAAGCTCAGGAAAGAAGCAACGTTTTATCCATCCGATTAAGCACCTACTGTGTGCCTAGGTACTGTGCTAGATGTTGGGGATACAAAGAAAAAACACAATTATTTTCTGCCCTCAAGGAAGCTTATACTTTAAGGGAAAACAACATGTGCACAGACATGTAAGCACAAAACATAAATGTGTGTATGCATATGCATATACATATACACACACATAAAAATAAATGAACATGGCAGGGGGGAAACACTGAACAACCTGGGGATCAGGGAAAAGCCTCCTAAAGAAGATGGTGTTAAAAATAAAAAAAAAAATAAGAAGGTGTTTGAACTATATCTAGGAGAAGCTAGAGATAATATGGGGTGGAAGTAAGAAAAAAGTCAATTCTAGCCAAAGAAGACAGTCTGTGGTAGAGAAGGAATGTCTTCTATGAGAAATAGCAAGTTGCCTTTTTGAGCTAGAAAAGAATATTAATTTATTTATTTTAAAGTTTAATAGTATTTTATTTTTTTTCCCTAGTCACATGTCAAGAATTTTAGAAAAGGGTATTTAAAGGCAAGTAATGGCCTAGAGCCAGAGTGTGAAGAATATCTGTATTTTATCCTAAAAAATAACAGGAAACCAATGAAGTCTTTTTTCCCAGGGTCACAAAGCTAATACTGGGATTAAAACCCAAGTCTCAAATCCAGGTCCAATTTTTTTTTCTACTATATTCACTACACCCTAATGCCAGACTACTGCAGGTAATAATCCTCTGTCTGGCTTTTAAAGCCCTTCACAATCTAGCCCCCTTTTGCCCTTCCAGTATCTTTATACCTTTCACCCCACCACGTATTCTCAGTCCAGTAACACTGGCTTCCTTGTTCTTTCTTGAGTTAGATACTCCATCTCCCAATGCTGGACATTTTCTTTTCTTTCTTTTTAAAATAAGTTTTTATTGCCATCTTCTGGTTTTTTTACATCATCATAACAATCCCCAGTATCTTTCCTCCTCTCCCTTCCAGAGAGTCATCCCCCATAACAAATAATATTTTTAAGTGAGAAAAAGAATTTAGCACAACTGATCAGTAAGTTGAAAAATTCCAAAACCATGTACAATGTGTAACACCTGTGGACCTCCCCCCTTCCACAATGGGGTGGATTGGGGCTATCTTCTCATTCCTTCATTCTAGTAATGCTTGATCTTTTTAATGTTGTTGCATTCACTTTTGATTTTTGGTGTGTAGTTATTATTTCCATTTAGATTGCTATAGTTACTGTGAACACTGTTTTCTTGGCTCTGCTCCCTTCACTTTGTATCAGTTCATATAGCTCTTCCTATGCTCTGTATTCATCACACACATTATTCCTTATAGCACATTAATATTCTGTTATATTTGTGCACACAATTTATTTGTCCATTCTTCAATGGATAGGCATCTACTCTGCTTCCAATTCTTTGCTATCACAAAAAGTGCTGCTATAAATATTTTGGTGTATATGGAGGCTTTCTTCTTATTGATAGCTTCCTTGGGATATAAGCCTAATTGTATATGCTTAGCCCATATATACACACACATATACACACATAAAAATAAATGAACATGGCAGGGGGGAGACACATAGTGCACATAGTAGGCACTTAATAAATGCTTGCTGACTGTAATGGGAATCTGAAGATCTTCCCTGCCCCTTGGCCCCTAGACAGGCTTAATCTGAGAACCCTCCATGATTTGAAAATATACTCTGCCCCCTAATAGGCTGAATGTGGTAACATTTATTTGTTCATTCCTTTATTTTAATAAATGTGGTGGAAGGCTTGTTTTTTAGGAATGTGCACACCTTGTTACTTTGTGAGTGGGTCAAGAGGGTTGTGACATTCCCTGACCCAGAAGAAGGCTATATATGCCCTGATGTGAGGTTTTGCTTTGGGGCTCACCTTGGGAAGAGTTGTGTGATTTGGCCAGATGAGATGATGCTGTTGAGCCCCCCAGCCTTGAAAACCCAGATGTTGGTGCTTCCCTCTCTTGTAACTAACTAGGTATGGATGTAATGGTCAGACAGCTGGAAGCCCTGTCTGCTGAACTGTGTTATTTTCTGTTTTCCCCCTGAACTAGGTAAATGATATATTTTTGATTAATTAAAGTAAGACTGTTAACCCATTTTGAGTGGCTTTCCTTTAGAAAAGCAGATCTAAGAACCTGTGCTAGCAGCCATCCTGGGTATGCTAGGGTGCTTGCTGCTACACTGACTGACCACAGGAGAGCAATAAACAAAATAGAAATATTCCCTAGGTCTATGCTGCTTCTTAGTGTCCTAGAACCCCAGGTAAGTAGGGTAAGTTGATTCCAGGGACCCCTAGAGGTTCTTAACCAGAGATCTGTAGATAGATTCCAATGAGTCAACAAACTTGGATAAGAAAAAAAATCTATATTTCAATATAATTATTTTATTTTTAATCCTATGTATTTTATTTTATGCATTTAAAAACATTATTTTGAAAAGGAGTCCATAGGCTTCACCAGCCTGTCAAAGGGGTCCACAACACAGAAGAAGTTAAGAATCCCTACCCTCAAGATTATGACTTACTGGGAGATGTGGAGAAAAGGGAATGAAGAACAGTGTGTAAGGAGATGTAATTTGGGACCACCAAATGTCAGGACCTTTGGGACAAGCCCAGACCCAGGATATCTTGGTCCTTTACCAGTTCAAAATATACTGTTATGATGATAATAGGGAGCTCCTAAGAAGGCTCAAGATTTATGTATGGATGGAGGCCTTCCACTACTGGCACCTCTTAGACCAAGTATTGCCAAGTATGCCCCTACTGTTTGTAGTTGATACCTGAATGGTCTAATTAACTTCAAATAGAGAAAATTTCTAGTTCATAGCCACTAATGATTACAGCTCAATCACAGCTAGGCATCTTGCAAATAAAATGCCTGATAATGTGGTGCAATTGTCTCCTGAATGGTCTTCTCACCTCCAGTCTCTTCCCCTTCCAACTCTTCATGTCACTGTCAAATTCATATTCCTTATAGCAGGTCATCCCTAGTACTCTACTAAAAATGATTTAAATTCTGCTTATTGTCTACTGAAATTCAAGCTTTTTGGTCTGACATTCAAGGTCCTCCACCATCCAATGCCACCCTACCTCTTCTGCCACTATCCCAAACTCTTCCTCCTTCATATAATCTAGTGATACAGTAAAATATTATTTTTTGCCTTCTTCTGAAGGCCTCAAGTTTTTCTCTGCCTCTGTTTTTGCTCACTCAACTCAAGACACCTGGAATTTCTCCCCAAACCTTTCTGACATCCTATCTACCCTTGAAGTCCTAGCTCAGTTGTCACATCTTCCATGACAGATGTCACATGTGATTCCACCTCACCTCCAACATAATGATCTTTCTTTTCTCTTGAAGCACCTTTTTTGTACTCCTACCTAATGCATTTTTCATTCATTATAATCATTATGTGTCACATCCAATTATTAGAATGTAAGCTTCATGAGGAGAGGAATCCCTCAAAAAGTCTGAAACTTCCTCAGGTTAAGAGCACTTAAAAATAAATATTTGTTGAATTGAACTGTCTGGTTCATAAGGATCTTAGGGCAAACATTCTGGCCTGTAATGATACCTATAAAAATTGGCTGAAATTCTGAATATCTGTAAAATACCCTAGATACTTGGATTGGGTACAGATGCATAAGGAGCCCCTGATAGTGCAAACTTACAGTCATACAACAGAGAAGAGCCAACTGATCCACATTGGATGGAACCTAGGGACATGACCTTGAGAGCTGAGCAGCTTTGGATTAACACCATCAGTCCAAATGCCAGACAAGAGCATGGTACTTCAAGGATTATTTTTAAGAACCAGATTACTTATAAGGTACATTGTGTACTCTCATGATGATTTTTCCATCCATATTTACTAAAGAATAGGGTTCATAATTAAGGTAAAAATGGAATGAACTCCCTCTTCCAATTCCACCATCTAGTAAGGCAGCTAGAATAAAACCAAGACAGTCTTTGTGAAAAAATAGAACTATGAGTGCATCATATACCATAAGTGAACCGAGAGAGAAGGGGTGCCATGGAAATGTCAACTAGGACAAGATTACCTTGGTCACAAGGATCTCTTCTGGGGCCTCATACCCCCTGAAACCCAAATCCAGAGAGGTGGCCACATCTACCATCTTCCCTGACACTGATGAAAAGTGTTCCTACCCCAACTGATGATGGGTGGAGCATTGTTGAACATGGGGACAGCACAGGGTCAAAGTCTTACTTCATCCTCCATCCCCAAGAGAGGCAAGTTATAAAGGAAAAAAGCATGTGGGGCAACTGGGCAAGGACAAGGCTCTCAACACTATTTATTCAGTCTGGTCTTAGGGAACATTTAAACCTACACTCTTCAGGATTGCCCTAAGTCCCATCCCCTCTAGTATTATCCAAATATACTTTTGGGAGCAGAGTAGATGCTACTAGATGGCTCAGAAACACTGGGCAGGAAGACCTGAGTTCAAATGAAGCCTCAGATACTTACTAGCTGTGTAACCCTGGATGAGTCACTTAACCTCTGTTTGCCTCTGGATAAGAAAATGGCAAACCACTCCACTACCCCTGTCAAGAAAATGCCATGGATAGTACTGTTGTGATATAGTCCATGGGGTCATGAAGAACCAGAGATGACTGAACAAGAACATACTAAGAGGCATATCTATCAGAGAGGGCAAAACAGCCAAAGCAAGGGAGGTTAAGCCTCCTGCCTCTGCAAGGATTCTCTCCCTTTTTAAGGGTAAAAGGAAAAGATAATACTCGTAGATATTCCTCAATAATTCAATTTGGCAAAAATTCACCAAGCAACTACTATGTGCATAATACTATGCCCTAGAGGAGGAAGTCATGACCTCAGTGACCTTATAATCTAGCAAAGGCATAAGACACATATAATTCTGGGGGGTTTGTTTTGGACCAGACTTGTGATCTCAGTGATGAACAAGACTTCCTTTGCTTATAAAGATCTGTGATACATGGGGTAACTTAATGATCTTAGAAAACTGCCGAGGGCACTGAGAAATTTGGTGACTTGCCCAGGGTCACATATCCAGTGCATATCAGGAGCTGGAGTAGAACCCAGGTCTTTCTAAGGTTTAGCTCATTAGACATTACACCAAGCTGCCTTTTCAGATAAGTACAATACTAAATAATGCACACTAAGTGTATCAAGAAGCTGCAGAATAAAGGCTTGATGAGCCCTTGGAGGGAAAATGGTTCATTCTCAGCAGCCCTGGCATGAAACCCTGATCTTCAACACCTTTTAACTGTTGGTTATGAAATCTAGCCAGATGGCCATTTTCCCATTTTATAGGTGGAAAAAGAAAACAGAAAGGATTGGAAGATTCTTCCAGTGCTAATGGTAAATAGCAGAGCCAATGAGTGCTGAATGGAGATGCTGACAGAGTATGCCTGGCTATGAGAATGCCCAGAGAGACTGCCTTCCACACCCAAGAACTAATACTCTTCTGTGATCTGAAGGGGGAAAAGGGATGTGAGAGGTTTCATTTTTACTGCTTAGAGAAATCAATTCAGACTCTTCATTGGAAGGACAAATACTAAAGCTGAATACTTTGGCCACATCATGAGGAGACAGAATTCATTGGAAAAGACCCTGATGTTGGGAGAAGGGGACAGCAGAGGATGAGATGGATAGAGGGTATCGTGGAAGCAATGAACATGGCCTTGGACATCCTTTGGGAGGCAGTGGAGGATAGAAGGGCCTGCCTGGTGTGCTATGGTCCATGGGGTCATGATATCTCAGATACGCCTGAACAACAACAACCTTTAAACTACTAGTACCCTTTCCCCTAATTTAACTAGCTATGCACGTTGGCTTACCCTCTTAGGGCGTCAGTTCCTTGTCTATAATACGAAAAGGTTGGACGACCTCTAGGGTCCCTTCAAACCTCAGTTTCCTCCTCTGTCAAATGAAGATGTCTAGCTTTACACATCTAGTATTCTATTACGAAATTACTTCAGCCTACTCTCCACGCAATTTTTCCCTTCTGGTATTTATGGCCTGATAGCATGTTTGCTTCATTCTCCAGAAAAGGCAAATCCAGACAGAGTGGTGACAGATTAATATGCAGAATAATCCACATGCTTTTGGACATGGCCAATATGAGAATTTGGGTTTTCTGACTGGAAAAAATAAAGTCAATGGAAGAGCTTAAAAAATAAAGAAAAGACAAGGAGAGAAATAGCCCATCTTTGGCCACCATCCCTATTCCTGGCTTTGGATAAGGACACATTCAGTTCTCTAAATCAATAACCAGGCATAATTTTCCAAAATGCAGTAGCCAACAATGGGGGAAAAATGGAGTTTAACCTAATGTAAATGACAAAATACACATAAGGAGAAAGATTTCCTTGATATGTTCTATACATATACCCTCCTAACATCTGTACTAATAGAGGAGAAAGATAGCAACAATAATTATAAAGGATAGATGTTACGGTGTGGTGGAGGATGGGAAATGTGCCAGGGGCCTACCTAGGTGGTGGGAAAAGCAGTCATGAGGCAGGGATTTGTGGAAAGAGTATTGGACGTGGAGACAAGAGAACAGGATTCACATCCAACTTTGCCCCTGTCTATCTTTCATTGATTATACTAACTGTGTAACCCTGGCAAGTGGTTTCTGAATCTCACTTTCTTTATCTCTAAAATGAGTATTAAAAATATTTGCAACTACCCACCCAGGTTTGTTGCAATAATTGAAATACTATACGTGAATACATTTTGCAAACCTTAAGTAGTATATAAATGTATGTATATTACAGTATATACTTGAAATCATGTATAATATGAAAACTATACATAAATGTGTGTATACACCTATGGGGAGGGCAAAATATATCATAGGCTTTAGATTTAGAGTTGGAAGGAAATCAGAAGCTGTCTAGTCCAACGGTCTCATTTTACAGATGAAGAAACTTAGGCCCAGCAAGTTAAGTGACTTGCCCAGCGTCTCACACTGGTACTGAACCTCTCAGGCAGAGTTTTAACCCAGTCCTGAGTTCTTTCCTCCATACTGGCACAGTGGCATAATGACAGAGGACTGATATTGGAAGTCAAGACCTGTATTAAAGTGCCACCTCTGCCATTTGCTGGCTTCAGAATCTTGGGCAAATCAATTAACTGTTCAGTGCCCAAGGCAGCTCTCTCATCCTGGAAGTTGCTCCTATATTGATGAAGGGAGTTTGCTCACCTAGAATTCTGTACATTAACAAAATCCTATACCTAGTCCAAAATAGATTTATAAATGCCAGCTATTAATATTAGTTCCCCTTTGCTGGAGGTAGTTACGCAGAGGCTAGGTAACCACTCAGAAAAGCTGTTCCAGATTTCCATGACATATAAATTCTCTTACAACTCTTTTGAGATTATGGTTCTAGAAGCCATTGGCAACATGGGGGGTGCCAAATTTGGGAATTAATTAGGTGTGGTCAATATGATCAGGGTAATGGGTTGAGTCAGGTTCTGGACCCTCTTGATGGCAGGGGTAGAAAGAAACTGATAACCATACTCCCCTCCCAAATTTCAGAGTATTCCCCTGGGAAAGCAAGGGACTAGATTTCAAGTCTCCCATCAGGGTAGAGGACCCCCCTCTTCTATCCTCACCTCCCACATATATGCTCTGCCCTAGTTGTCCTGAACTTCCCCTTTCTTTTATCTCTTCGAGTTAGACCCAACAGTGGCTCAAAATTAGCTGTCAGAGCTAAGCATACCCAATAGCCACAGGGAACCTTTGATTAAAAGGCAGAAGTTCTAACAATTCCCCTTTGTCTTTATATTGTATAAGTGAGTGTCAAGCAGTCCGGTAATTGTCCCTGAAATGTTTGGATGGACCAGTTCAGTTCTGCCATTAAGAAATCATATATGAAGTTAAATGAACTGGTGTGTGACTTACAGGGAATGTGCTGCCCCTCTATTCCTAACATCCTGTTATTCATCCAGCCTATTTTATACAAGACTACCCTTGGAGATCCAGTCTATCTTGGGGCCAAGAGATAAGACTCTCAGAACAAGACCTCTGTTATTGGAGAGCTCAGCATTCTCATGCTAACTGCTCACTGACTGACCATGCAACTGAAGACATTTCTGTTTGAAACGAAAGCAGTGCTGTGCTGTTCAGCAGAGTCAGAGGATCTGGGTTCATATCCTAGGTCCTGATCCTTACTTCCTGTGTAGACTAGGGCAAAGCACTGTTTCCTTATTTGCAAAATGAGCTACTAGATGGTTTTGGAGGACCCTTCTAGCTCTAAATCTGACGTAAAACGAAGTGTGGGATATTGTTTTTCTTTCCTATCTGCTCTTGCCTCCTTCTCCCCCAACAGGCACCTTCCTTATTAAAGGAAGTTTAGTCCAACACCTTCATTACTAAACTAGATCTATCCACAGAGATTTCTGTCATCCATACCAAATTCCTAGCCTCTTAAACCAAGTAACTGGAACAATGTCTTTGCTTTAAAGTGAGTAGGCTGAGAAAGGCATGGGAGGGCTGGGTCGAGTTTGCTGTGGTATTCACACTTGGGGTCATCTCTACACCAATGGCAAGGAAATGGGAAACTGAGGCAATTATTTGAATTATTTCAAGGGAATGGGTAAAAAAAATAACTACTTTTGTGCCTCGTTCATCTAAATATTTTTCCTCTATAAATCCACAAATTTCCAACTTTACAGCCAACTGGTAAACTAGCAATAACTTTATTTTTTAAAAGCCCTGCATTGTTTATATTCCAAGGTCTCTTGGTGGGATGGGGAAGAAAGTGGAAAAGCAGAGTTTGAATTAACCCTTTTCTGGAGCGCCAGAAACATCTGGGATAGAAACAGGTGAAAACATTGGCTCTGAGGGAATTTTTATTTGGCTCAGTAACTAAATGCTGAATGGGAGTGTTCACACACCAATTTCTACAGCTGAGCTCTTTATAATTTACACTGAAAATAAGCCCCTCACTGAAAAACTAAATCTGTTTCTGAATTTGGGACCATCCAACCATTTTTGCTAATTATAAACTAAAACAGGGATAAGAATAATGCTGCATCTAGTTGTTATGGCAACAAACCACTGATTTTAAACTATCTCTGTGGCCCTCTTTGAAATCAAGCCTCCTTGATGCTAAGGCAAATGTAAATGTATCAGTCAGCCAAAAGCTTAGAAGCTGAAGAAATATCTTAAGGGCTGAAATGTAAACTCCCATTGGGTTCCAAGGCTTCTAAGCATCCCACTGCTACAGAAGAAAAACAGGGGGACCATGTTGTTCTGCACTAAAATTTTGTTAACCCCTAAACCAGAGTGCTTTGGGGATACCCAGAGGCAGGACATTAATTGACTTAGAAAAAAATTTCAATTCTTGAACTCCATAAAATGAAACTATTTGACTTGTTTAAAAGAATTTGCATTAACACCTCCTGATCTATGTCAAAGTAAAAAAAAAAAAAACCTTCATATTTAAGTGATGAAACCTTCCTCCTAAGTATCACAGCTTTGATCTTAATTGGCTTGTGGTTCTGCCAGCTACACTTTAGTTGTTTGCAGGCTTTTAACATTACAGAAAGTGCTCGCCTCCCTTTCCCTAAAACAAGCTGACAGAATGCTTGTAATGTCGAGTGGCTGACTTTTAATGATGCAAACTGCTTTAGGTGGATGATTAGAGAGTTTGAGGACTGAATTCTCTTGTGATCTAAAATTTGCTGAAGTGGAAGGTGGCTTCAGGCAGAAAGGGAGGCCTGTCCAAAAAAGTGAGGATTGTGATAATCGAATCTTGTTTAATTTGGGGTTGCTTATTTCCTCAGAGATGGCTTTCATGTTGCAATTTGCAAGTGACCTCAACTTAAAGGAAAACAAACCAGTATTTGAGGCTTAGATCTGCCACAGAAACAGTTGCATATTCTAAAAGAGATTTTTTTTTTAACATGGGCTCTGCTAAAGTGCCAGATTAAGTGAATTGGCCTCACAGGCTCAATACTAGAAGGACTGGACTTTAAGAATATATGGAAGGATTAAGCAAATTTTTGCATCAATTGATGCTCCTAGTCCTTCAGATGTCAGGATAGAGTTCATCTGTCCATACCCTTCAGTGTCTAGATCTTTGAGCCTCAAATGAAGAAATATTGGATCTTTTTGTAGGGATCAAGTTCACCCAGGCACACACCAAACTTCCAAACTTGAAGATTCTCAAGGATGCCAACATTTATATTAAAATCCTGGATATAGATTTTTTTTTAACTGTGGCAAAGTACTGTAGTGAGTTGTTTCCCTTGGGAAATTAAGGTTAAATCTAC
This sequence comes from Gymnobelideus leadbeateri, assembly GCA_011680675.1. Classification (NCBI taxonomy): domain Eukaryota; kingdom Metazoa; phylum Chordata; class Mammalia; order Diprotodontia; family Petauridae; genus Gymnobelideus; species Gymnobelideus leadbeateri. The sequence goes on from WOXC01004720.1 coordinate 220,696, forward strand.
AGAGAAGAAAGGACAGATCCAGATGAAATAACCAAAATTATCGAAGGTCTTGATCAATGTGATTTTATACTGCAAAACCATCAAGATCCAAATTGGTTATCTGGTACACAGAACACTGGTTACAAGTCAAGATATAGATTATAGCACCATCTACCCTCTTATCATGGGTAGGTCATGGTGAGTCAATGTCCTCTGTAACCCAATTTTTGGGGTTTTCTTGGCAAAGATACTGGAGTGGCTTGCCATTTCCTTCTCCAGCTCATTTTTCAGATGAGGAAACTGAAGTAAACAGGATTAAGTGACTTGCCCAGGATCACACAGCTAGAGGCTGTATTTGAACTCAAGAAGATGAGTCTTCCTGACTCCAAGCCCAGTGCCCTATCTACTGCCCCACCTGCTGCCTCTCCTTATTTATTGAATAGAAATTAGAGGACAGAGTGCTAGACTAAGGGAAGGTCCTAGGTTCAAATCCTGACCCAAACACCCATAAGCAATATGATCTTGGGCAAGTCTCTTAATTTCTTTAAGCCTGTCAATAGACAGCTGAACCCATGAAAAAAAAATCTCTATTAGGATATATAACTTTTAGAGAAATGAAAATTAAAACAATTCTGAAGTTCTACTTCACTGCTACCACATTAATAAACCTGACAGAAAGGGAAAATGACAAATGTTGGAAGGGATGTGGGAAAACAGGCACATTGTCGCACTACTGGTAGAGCTACAAATTGGTCAGAATATTCTGGAAAGGAACTTGGAACTATTCCCCCAAAGTTACAAAACCATGTGAACCCTTAGATCTAGCAGTTACTATTGTGTAAATAGCAATTACTACTGTGTCTATACCCAAAAGACATAAAAGAAAGATAAAAAAGATCCATTTGTACAAAAATATTTTTAACAGCTCTTTTTGTGGTGTCAAAGAACTAGAAACTAAGGGTATGGTCATCAGTTGGGAAATGGTTGAACAAATTATGGCATGTGAATGTAATAGAATATTACTATGCTATAAAGAATGATAAAGAGGATGGTTTCAAAGAAATCTGAGAAGACTTCTATGAACTGATGCAGGGTGAAGTGAGCAAAACAATAACACTGCAAAGAAAAGCAACTTGAAAGACTTAAAAACTCTGATTAACATAATTGGTCCCATGATGAAACATGCTATCCATCTTCTAACAGAGGTGATGGACTCAGTGCAGATTAAATCACATATTATTTGGACAAATCCAATAAAAGGAATTCATTTTGCTTATGTATATTTGTTACACAAGGGTTTTCTTTCTTTTTTAGTAGGGGGGAGGTAGAGAGGTGAGAAAATAAGATTTTTGTTAATTTTTTAAAAAGGTTTAATTTTTTTAAATGGCAAAAGTAGGGAAAGTAAATCTATTTTTGCTCATGGAAAAATAAAATTTAATTGTTTCCATGAAATATCTGAACCTCAAATACTCGCTTGTTTTCATTCAAGTTGAGGTCACTTGCAAACACCAACATAAAAGCAATCTCTGAGAATGTTTTTTTCTTTTTTACTGTTAAAAAAAAACCCATCATGATATAGCAGAAACAAAACACCTGCTAGGAGTCAGGAGACTTGAGTTCTTTCTTGTCCCCATTCTGCCACAAACTAGCCTTGGGACCTTGAGAAAATCAGTTGACAAAAAATTAAAATTTGATAAGCATCAATTCACTGTTTACTAAATACAAAACACCACTAATACCTGAGGAATAGGTACCAAGATAAGTAAGTCCCTACCCTCAAGGAATTTAGGAGCAGGGGAGCTAATACTTGTTCACAAATTTGAAATGGAAAGTAACTGAGAGGTACCAACAAATAGACTGTGAGAGTTCTGAGGATGGAGAGAGACCACTTCCAACAGTAAGAATTCAAGAAAGTCTTCAAGATTCAAAGCTCAAATGTTGCCTCCTGGCACAGGGATTTCTACAGGTAAGATGAGTAGGTTATGGTATGAATAATAACATAGGGGAGAAAGAATGGAACAAAGTCAGTCATAAGTGAACAGCCTAGTTTGGCTTAAGATTAAAGTCAGCAGAGTCGGCTAGGTGGTGCACTGAATAGAGCACCGGCCCTGGAGTCAGGAGGGCCTGAGTTCAAATCTAGTCTCAGACACTTAACACAAAAAACTAGCCGTGTGACCTTGGGCAAGTCACTTAACCCCAATTGCCCTCCAAAAAGCAAAAATAAATAAAATTAAATAAAATTATTAGACTACCCAGAAATTAAAAAAAAAAAGATTAAAGCCAGGAGAGCAGTGAGAAATAAGGATAGAAATGGAACCTTTCTGGATCTTGGATGCTTTGTCAAATGAGGGGGTTGAATTGGACAGCCTCAAAGATTCTTTCCAGCCATATCACTGTCTCAAATCAGAATCTCATTAATCAAGAACTGGAAGAGACCTTCCAGATTATCTCTTCCAAACCTCATTTTCTAGATGAGAAAACTGTGCCCCAATAAGATTAACTGACCTGCTTCAGAGCGATAAGTGGCCCAATAGATAGTCAGGGCCTAGAATCATGAAGACTCATCTTTGTGAGTTCAAATCCAGACTTAGACACTTATTAGCTATGTGACCCTGGGCAAGTCACTTAACCCTGTTTGCCTATAAAATGAGCTGGAGAAGGAAATGGCAAATCATTCCAGTATCTTTGTCAAGAAAACTCCAAACGGGGTCACAAAAAATCAGATATGAATGAACAACAAGGGAGGAAGAGGTCACATAGGTAGGAAGTGATAGAGATAGAATTCAAGCCCAGTTTCCCTACCCCAAATCTGGTGCTTTCCACTACACTAAAGCCATTAAGGTATCTTTCAGTAAGTTATCCATTTAGGTGCAGGTTCAAATAGAGTAAATGATGAGCTGCTGCTTCTGGAATCTCCAGAAAGATGTTTTTATCATTGGGAGGACTAGGTGGTTATATCAAATCCTCTGTTTAGCTTTCAAAGTCCTTTATAACCTTTCCCCTCCAACTTTCCAGTCTTCTGCCACTGTACATACCATCTCATTTTCTTGTGATACTGGTTTCCTTGCAGTTTCTAGAGCAAGATACTCTATCTCCTAATTCTGAATATTTTCTCTGGCTATTCTCCATGCCTGCTATGCTTTCCCTTCTTACCTCCACCTCCATCTCCCGGAGGCTTGCCTGGCTTCCTTCAAATCCCAGCTAAAACGCTACCTTATACAGGAGTATTTCCCAAACCCTTAATTCTAGTGCCTTCCTTCTACTGATTATTTCTAATTTATCAAAGAAATATCATATATACCTTATCATATGTGATATATACTATATATACAAATATAATACTAATATGTAACATAATAATAAACACCTATATAATAATGTGAGATATACACACACGCTGTCATATGTGATATATACCTATATCATGCATGACATACTCATGTCATACATGTGTACACAATGCAATATTAATATTGTGTTGTTATGTGCATGTATTTATATATGATAAATACCATGTGTATATATCTCCGTGTGTGCATAAACATATATAGTTTGACTATATCTTTTCTTTGGCATGTTTTCTCCCCCATTAGGACTGTGAGTTCCTTGAAAGCAGAGGCTGTCTTTACCTTTCTCTGTATACCCAGAGCTTATATTGTACCTGGCACATAGTAGGTACTTAATAATTTTTTATTGATTATTGACAGATATATTACTTCAACACTTCAAATGATTTGTGATATCCTTGGGGTGAGTATTTCCTGAATCAATACAGATAGCAATTGCCTCATGCCTCAAAAAAAAAAATCACCTGGGTAGCTAATGTTCTGTCGATTAGACTCCCTGAACTTAGGTAGGCTGGCTGCCAGAGAACAGTCTATCTAAAGTTTTTGCATTACTGGCATAACCTTTGAGAAGTTAGAGTCTGGCATCATGATTTGAAAAAAGCTTTAAAACATAATTTCAGTCTCCCAGCACAGCTATGACTAAGAGAACCAGAGTTGAGGCCATGTCACAGGACTTTGGAGATAACTACCATGGCTAGTCCTGGGTGAGCACCACTGGGGCATTCGGTAAATGAGAAATAATCAGTTCTAATCCCAGAATTTTTCTGGTTTCCCTGGTTAACCCAGGGATTACCTTTAGTACTTATCAGTTTACAAAATCTGTACCACCCCTTCAATAAGTGGGGCTTGATGTAAAGCATGTTAATTTTGGATTTGGGGTATCTAGGTTCAAATATCCAGGTTGGCATAGTCACCTATATGACCTTAAGCAAATGACCTAACCTATCAGGACATCCATTTCCTCATCTGTAAAATGAAACAGTTGGAACAACAAAATGGACAGCAAGAAAACAGCTGGATGTCCTTCACAGCACTGAACATCTATAGTCTGTAGAATAATATTGGTCCTGTAGGCTTTAATAAATGTTTGTTGAAGCTTGTGTGGGAATTTGTTTTGCTTGACTATGCATATTTATTACAAGGGTTTTGTTTTTCTTTTAACAATGGGAAGGGGGAGAGAAAAAGATGAGGGCGAAAGAGGGGGAGAGACAAATGATAGGTTAGCCAAAAAAAAAAAGAAAAGAAAGTCATTGGAGCATCTTTAAAGAATACACAGAAGAGAAGGGAAAGAAGAAAGGCCAGAAAGAAGTACAAAACAGAACGGCTTTGAAAACCACAGGTTGAATTTATTACTTACTTTAAAAGAAAAATAAGCTGTGTGCAACAGAGCTGAATTTTATGTACAATCCTCTTCCCCCTTCCCTAACCCCTCCCCCATTCTACTGGGTATATGGAAATGTCATTTTATTTGGTGTTTGTTAAGGTCAGAATGAAAAAATATCTTTTTTTTTTTTTTAAAAAAAGGGAAGAAATGTTAGTTGAATGATAAATGGATGATTTTCTTTGATCTTCTGTGAACCTCTGAGGGCATGCTGACTGTGATGATTTAGGACCCTTGTCCCCAAGAAGAAAAGTGACCGAAGGTAGATCAATATGTCATTTCAGTCCTGAGATTCCCAAGCTCAAATAGCCACCCTAGCTAATGACAGGCATTATCACCTTGGTGCTCCAAAGACTTGATCCAGAAACAGACACTGCAGAGAAACTGGCTTTGTCAAAATCTAATGCCCTCCCTATAAGGCTTGGCTGTTGATTGGGGAAGCAACATGATCAGAAATGCTTTCTCTTCCCCACCTACACCTAATACTGTTATGCTGTAATGATGCCAATCTGTGCTGATTTGAACACTGCCCCACCCAGGGCTTCCCTCCTTCTATTTCTCCACTGCATGGGGAAACTGAGGCTTTAGAGCATAGATGGAGAGCAAAGGCAAAGAAAGTGTGCTTTCTCCTTTGTCCTTCCACCCAGAACTGTCAGCCTCTGCAGTGAGAGACACACAGGGAGTAGATCAAACTACTAGCCTTAGGTGTATGAAGGCTACACAGTGGATACTCACTTAAGTCATATTTGCCCACAATTGATCACCTTGGCTTCTTTCCTTTTCAAAAAGGCAGCTATTTGGAAATGATTAATGGTCTCCTCTGGGAGGGAAGACAACGGTGCTGGGCTGGCATTCATAGAAGAGGATATACAAATACAAGGGAGAACTCCTGTTTGCAAGGTTTATGAAATAAGCAAGCTGCCAACACTGTACCCGCTGTTGTGAATTTCTTTCTGATGCCCTCAGTGTTCCAGTGCCTGGGGGTAGGGAAGGGACAAGAAGAGTTTTTTAAAACTTTTTGACCCCAAAGAGTCACATTTTAATTTTGAAAAGCCAGAGGACAAAGGAAAGATTCATGGTGGGCAGGTAGCGAAGGTGACATGTTACAAACAAGGACTTACAAAGAAGAAATCAGAGTAAAATAATTATCAAAGATATGTAAGATGGGTGGGTAACTAGGGCAGGAGGTCAGCAATGGATACAGTGCATGGACTCCCCTGGTATTCTCTCGGTGTTAAGTGAAAGCATGGAAATCCCCGCCCCCTAGAAAACTGTGTGGACTCCAGCTCAATGAAATTATAAGAGTTCAGTGGATGGAACATTGTGTCTGGAGTAAGGAAGACCCAAGTTAATATCTGACCTCAAACACTTACTAGCTGTGTGACTGTAGGCAAGTCAATAACCTATGGGTGCCTCAGTTTCCTCATCTATAAAACAGGGATAATACCGTAAAGCATTTAGCCCAGTCCCTAGTATATAGCCGGTGCTATATAAAAGTTAGTTAGATGACCAGGTATGGATGAGTGGTCACATATATGACTGCAAGGAACCTCCACATTATTGAGAGCAAAAGTCTTCCTGAGTATTTTAATAAAATCAGACTAAAGGCTAATTTTGGCACACAAAATGGAAAACATGGACTCTCGGAGATCATAATCGGGCAGGCAGAAGGAATCTCTCCTGCACTTTTCCAGTCTTTTTATCTCTCCCTTTTAGTATTCATTTCTTTCCTATAGGTTTTATGTACATGCTCTGTCCCTCTTAGTAGATTAGAAGTTCCTTGAGGGTCTTTCACAGTGCCCCATACCTAGCAAAACTCAAGAAAGGTTAGCTGAATTGCACTGCTGTAGCCCAAGGCACAGATAAGCATGATCTCCATTCTCAGAGTTTACTGTACCCCAGGATTTACTGATCATTTAAGTGGATTGAATTAGGTATGGATGTCTTAAAGCTGACACAAGGAAGAGAACAGAATGGAATGAAGGGTGGAATTTTTTACTAAAAAAAAAAAAGCCATTAATGCAATTATAGCACATAAGACTGGGAGTCTGCCGTTTACTAGTTCTGTGATCTAGGCAAAAGTCACTTAACTTTTCCGATCCTGAGTTTCCTCAGCTATAAAATGGGTAGAATAATACCTGCACTCTTTGCTTTATCAGATTGTTATGGGTTAGTGTAATAGCTAGTAACTTTGGATAGCAACCCTTGGAGGCAGGAGCAAGATTCCTGCCCAGTGCTCCATCCCTCACGCCACCTAGGTGACAGCTTGGTAAACTTGTAAAACCCTATTTAAAAAAAAAAAAGATGAGCTATAATTTATGATAGCAACAGACTCAAATTATATAGAAATAGCACTCAGGATGGGGCAGAGAAGGAATCCACAAGACTTTCCAAATGGAGATAAGATTAAGCAAATACAACGTGCCTTCAGGATTTCAAGAATATTCAAATCAAACAAAAAGGACCTATGAAAGGAGAGAAAGAATTCCAGAGAAAGAACTGATAAATAAAAGTATGTCCTGTATAGTCTGGTTTTACACACACACACACACACACACACACAAACACACACACACACATTATGTGTAAAATCGTGGCCTCTAGTATAGGGTGGGGAGGAAGATAACTTAAGAGTTTAAAATATAACAAAATTTATTTAAAACAAGTTTCTTGAAGCAGTCAAGTCATAATTCTAGACACACAGTGGGCACTTAATAAATGCATACTGTTTTACTGAGTAAATGGTAAACCATGGAAAATTTGACTGCATCATAGTGAAAAGTCTACTAGGACTGAAACCAACAATGAAGTTTGTGTTCGCGCTCCTCCCCTGCAGAAGATGAAAACACCTCAGTAATTACAGCTTGTATTTATGTCTCAATGTGATCACTCGAAGTGAAGGGGAAAAAAGGAGGGAGGTCACTCTCATTTAAGACAGACTGCAGAGAACATGGAAGCCTGGTGAAGGCAAACCGATTTTATAACGTGTTCTAGGCAGTTCTTTTGAAGTACTGCCCTCAAGTGCAAAGACTCTTACATTTTAAAAAACTGCTTAATCCAATGCAGACTCTGTTCCAGTCACGCTAAATTTTCACATAAAGGCGGAATAATTTTTCTTCCGAGCCATGCACCAAACATTTGGATTTCATTTTCTACTTTTACAGCTTGCATGAATGCATGAACATGTGTCAGTAATATACATTGTGTGGGCACATACCCAGGTGCATGTATACATGCACACACAGAGGAGATATACACGTTTACCTAGACAGCCACAGATATGGATGTGGAGACTGTTAAAAATACTTTTACAAAACCTTTCTGCATCCTACAGTAAAATGTTGGGAAACAGTTAGAAAGTAAAAATATCAACTATAATAACACACAATAGGGAGGAATCTAGGTACAATGATTGTTATGGTTTTTCTCATCCAGGGCAGCCAGTAAGAGCCTCCTCAAGGGGGAGATTACTCTCGCTCCCTCCTTTCTCACTCTTGGCTGGGGCATTAGCCCAGGTGGCACCTTGATGTAAGATAACTGTTTATCACCCCAGTGGGTGAGATTTCTATGGGGGAGCTAGGCATCTCAGAACAAGACACTAAGTGCAATGTAGCCACTTATATGAGACTGCTCTTCAGGGCTAGCATAACTGAAAATTATGGGGATCTTGGGGGGTGGGGAACACAGTAATAGTGTAAGTCCATGAATTCCAAGAGAAACGTGATTATTTCCATTTGAAAACTTTTCCCAAGCAATGAATTTCATTCATTAGCTGTATCCCATGTCTGGAATGTACCCCCTCCTCACTTCTACCTTAACAGCTTACACATGACCTTCTCTGCATGAAGTCTTTACTAATCTCCTTCCATCCTAGTCTCCTAACTCCTAAAATTATCTTGCTTTTATGTCATAAGATAGTCTATATATACCCTTATATACATGTTGTCTCCCTCAATAGAGGGAGACTCCTGGAGGGTAGGAATTATTTAATTTTTTTTGTCTTTGTATCCCTAATGCCTACACACAGTTGACACTTAATCAATTATTTGTATTTGTTTTCAGGGGGCAGTCAGGGTTTAAGTGACTTGCCCAGGGTCACACAACTGAGTGAAGGTTAACCATGAAAAAAACTGACTGTGTCATAGTGAAGTCTATTAGGGTTGAAAAAAAACAATGAAGTTTGTGTTCACGCTTCTCCCTTGTAGAAGATGAAAACACCTCAGTAATTACAGCCTGTATTTATAATGGTACACAAGTGTGAGGCCAGATTCGAACTCAGATCCTCCTGACTCCAGGTCTAGTTGCTCTATCTATTGTGCCACCTAACTGCCCCAATAAATGATTTTTAAATTGATATATTGATTTAATAAACAGTCATTATGACTCTACTATGTACAATGGTCTACAGTAGGTCCTAAGGAGTTACAAAGACAAAGATGAGATAGATAAGGCAGCTAGGTGGTGTAGCGGATAGAGTGCCAGACCTAGAGTTGGGAAGACTCATCTTCCCAAGTTCAAATCTGGTCTCAGACACTTACTAGCTGTGTGACTCTGGGCAAGTCACTTAACCCTGTTTGCCTCAGTTTCCTCATCTGTAAAATGAGCTGGAGAGGGAAATGTCAAATTACTCTGGTGTCTTTGTCATGAAAACCCCAAATGGGATCACAGATGATAGAGATGACTGAACAATAATAACAAAAGATTAAATAGATACATGCGAACCTATATACTCGAATAAGGGAGAACCAGGCTGATACCTGAAAGGATTTGTGATCTGAACCTTCTGTAGGATGTCTTCTTTGTTCCCCCAAATGCTAGTGCCTTCCCCACTATGGTTATCTTCAATCAACTCTTTACACTTCTTGTACATAGTTTTTAATTTACATATTGTCTCCCCCCTAGAATCTAATCTCTGTGAGGGCAGTGACCATGTTTTTGCTTTCTCCTTATATCCTCAGAGTATAAGGAGAAACTTACATCTTAAGTTTAATAAATGCTGATTGATTGATACCACTGATATTCATATTCCCCCTATGAAGCAGATGGAAACTTATCTATGCTTGCCCATCCTGGGACACTTGTCCAAATTTTCCCAGAAATTCACCACAAGGGGTCTATATAAATATACAATAATAAAAACAGGTTTGACTATATATTTGTATATAGCAGACTCCAAAGATTAGAATCACTGTGGGATTTGAGCCTATTAACTGTTCAATTCAATTATACAGAGACATGAAAAGCATTTTACCAGAAGTCTCATGTTCGGAACTTCAGAACTATACTACCATCGGGGTACTACTTCTAAAAAGGCATCAGGCAACTTTGTACTGGGATCCTTTGTAAAGTGATCAGACCCATTGGCCACATTCCTTTGATTCCCCAGTTGGCCTTCAGGCATCCAGGTCCAGCAAAGGTGGTTTGATCTTTCAATTGAAAGAGATACAGTATGAATTGGAGCAGGACCCTGGCACAAAGGAGCAATATTCACATATCATAGATTTGATGTTGGAAGGAGACTTAAAGGACATTAATTCCTCATTTTAAAGATGAGGAGACTGGGTCACAAAGAAGAATCTGGGGTCATACAGAACTATCCACTGGGCTATTTCCTCTGTCAACTTTCTACAATGATAGCTTATTGAAGGAATAGAAATCAGGGGGATCTTGCTCATGTAGGCTTCCAGACAAACCTCCAACCCTTGTCTTTACCTCTAGTATCCCCTACACAAAGAAGGGCTACTGAGATCTGTATAAGCTTCCTTAGCCAAGTGTCCGCCACCGGCATTTGAATATTGCCTCTGATTCCAAAATCCAAAATTCATGATTCTAATATGAGTGAGTTTTTTTCCCCCAAAATGTAATAATATACAATATGGCTTTTCATTTGCCCATATTGATTCAAATGAGAAGGTAATTTTATTAACTAGTAATTCTATAAAAGCACAGTTTGCTGTATAAGCATCTGTGTATATAAACCCATGTGTATTTGTATATATGTGTGCCTATCTGTACTTACACACAACATATATGTATGTATCTACACATAACTGTATACATACACAAATATATACATGATACCATATTTGGTCTATGTCTCTCTTAAAGTGTAACAAGTGGTCAAATAAAATTATGATGGGCTCTCTTTCTGGAAAGTATCTTCCCCATTATGGTTCCACCCTAACAGGTGGGGTTCTCCTAGTCCCAGATCTATAGGGTGGAGCTAACTATGCTCTTTAATGTATCTAGTCAATTGGGCAAAGCATAAAGGGAAAAAAATCCATCTTGACTGTAGCAGACAATCACCTTATGCCCTGAAGCATGAAGTCTGATTACCCTTATCTCAGTTTATCATTAAATCAAAAACTGTTGCTATAAATACTGGCCCAGGACTCCATTTATGAAATTATACAGGCTAGTCGGCAGAAATAAGCGGCTGCCCTTTTGCTTCCTTAATTTCTGTTTCCCTGTGAAGATCTCTGCGAACTGAAAGAAATCATTTAGCTCAGAGCAGGCTTTATTACTTGATTCACTCTCTCCCGGGGCAGCTAGGGATGTTTTCTCTCCTATAACCATTCTCCTTGTTAGTTAAAAGCAACAGGCATCCCAGCTGCTAGTTATCTTGCTACACGAATCAATGAAGATGGTAACTCAGGGACCCAGGGAAGTGTTAGTCCTGACCAGAAAAGCCTGAGGAAAATCTCTGAATTCCAGTCCCTTTATTAGGACTTTTATCAGCCTGCAGGGCCACCTCCATATAGTAAGTCCTGCTAAATATGAGATGGGGAGGGAAGACCATTGCTAACACTGTCTTTTCTGTTTCAATTGGGTAGGCTGGATGCCTACCGTATGATCCTGGACAAATCATTTAACCTCTGGGTGTCTGTGGCAGAGCTGTTTAAATTGTAAATTGGCTTGGATTAGGAGAGGAGGTTTTCTCCAAGTTCACTACTAATGTAATGATTGGTCTGGTTAAAAATAAAGTATGGAGGAGTGGTCAGAAAGTTAAATCTGGAATCAGGAGACCTGACTTTTGTGTTTAATTTCTAAACCCACCTTTGGGACCATGGATAAGAGTTCTAATAAACTTGGAGACACAGTTTCCTCATCTGTAAAATGGGCATTATAATATTTGCCTTGCAGGGTTGTTTTGGAGAAAGAGAACATTTTGTAAACATTAAAGCAGGACATAAAAGGGAGTTACTACTGTTGTCAGCATCTCTTCCCCACCCACCCCAGTCATCTGAAAGCTTCTGAGAAATGGAAAGTAATACTTCCCTAAACAGGGGAAAAAAAACTCAAACCTCCTGCCCTATCTCCTCCACCCCAACACAAACATATAGACCTTCCTCATTCCCAAGCTGATTTTGTTTAAGATCTTTTCTGGGGTGAAAATTTAGACCAGTCTGGTCTGTTTTTCAGGACCAGTCTAGAAATGGAATTCTACTCCTGGGAGGGTGAGGCAGTCACTCCATCAATCTAACAGGCATTAACGCTGTGCCTAGCACCATTAACTGGGGACATTAAAAGACAATAGGTGTACCTTGAATTTATACAAGAGATGTGCTCCTGAAAAGCTGCCAGTATTGGATTTTTATAAACAGTATCCTATTTCTCCAGTGGCTCATTTTATAAGTTCAGAGAAGCTTTGTCTTCATTTCTGATTGATCTTTATTTGACAGTGGCCCAACAACTGGGCAGCAGAGGCTGTCTAGAGGATGGAAGGCCAGGCTGGCAGACAAGAGACCCAGGTTCTCAGCTAAGTTCTGCCACTGAACTTACAAACTATGTGACCTTGACCTCCTGGGCCCAGCTTCCTCATCTGCAAAAAATGCTCTGACATTCTCTAAGTGTCCTCTGCCTTTCTCTCAAGTAGTAAAGGATCTTTCAAGGTCTTAAAAAATGAACTTGGGGAGCTTATATTTAAAATGCACTCTGGGTTCATATACTACTTGTAAAGCAGATGGTTTAAGTAATTATCCCCTAATTTATCTGTTTTAAAATTAACTTTTATTACAATGTATTTTCTTAAAACATTTTTTATAATAGGGAGAAGTGTTCCCCCTTCCATTCTAAAGTTGGTGAGATTTCTACTACCACCACTGCTGATGACCACTTCTGAAATGGAAGGGGCCTGATTAGGCAGTAAGAAAAATAAAGCTAGAGCTACATACTGATATTTATAAGTCTAGACCCATGCAGAGATCTTGAGGGCTTACCTATTGGCCCATCAAAACTGGTCGCCGTTATTAGAATTTCCAGGAGGCAGAGGGGGATATGCACACATGTTATATGTTTAAATGACATAACCATCATAAAGCACTTTGCAAACTTTAAAATGCTAAATAAATGCCAGTTAACATTATTATTATTATTTTTAGCTTAGGTCTCTAGTCTGATGATGCCTTTATTACCTGGGCCTTCTACTGCACTCCTGCTGAGCTCAAGCAATGATTATAGACCACATAGACGTGTGCTTATAAACATTTAACAACCATGCTCTCCAGGAAAAAAAAGGTATACACACACTCAAATTTAATTTGCATTATTAATACTTTCTTAAGTCTAGACAATTAACAAAACAATAATTCAAGCCCTGATTTGTAGTGTTTGCCAATTTCTGAGGTTTAAATGCAAACACTAAAAATGTAATGATAAAATGTAATATAATGACCACAAACTGGTTAAAATTGTCTCAGGCATACTTCTGGCCACAGAACTGTGGCCCTCTCTTTTCTTTCCTCACTCAAGACCTTCATCTTTAGTCTCCTCTTGGCAATGCCAAAGCAGACTAGCTTCGTTGGTGATCCATCATTGGTGGATGGCATCCTGTGACTTTGGGTCAGGAAAGAAATGTCCAATCACAGAATCTAAGGCATGAGAAAGACCTGGAAAGCCATCTAGTTCAAACCCCCTCTATAAGAGACCCAAAAGAGCAGGCATCCTGTTTTGGTTTAAAGGTTTCCCAAATCCACTATTTCTAAAGGCTGCCCATCCTACTTTGGGGCAGCTCTACTTATTAGGAACTTTTAAAATTCTTAAACCAAGTGTGAATATGCCTCTTTGCAATTTCCACTCATGGCTCCTAGTTCTACACTCAAGGGTCAAGCAAAAACCAATATATATGTCTACCTTTTCCTCCCACCTCTTAGTCTTCCTTCTCCGGAATAATCCACTGTTCCTTCAACCAATTCTCATACTGCACATCTGCCAAGCTCTTCATCATCCTGGTCATACTACTTTGGAAGCTTTCCTGTTTATCAGTAATTATTTCATTATTAATGATCAAAAGGTCATCCCACCATATCATCTGAGGACTCTTGTAGAACTCTGACATATTACTTATGCAAGACACTTTGTTAGAAGACAGCCTTTAAAGTATTTTACTTGACTGGGTCACATGCTTTCTTATAAGATGCACAGTGTGATTTACATTCTCTCCATCAACTGATGGTAATTGGTAATGATGTGGTCCACTGTGGAATACCGCTTGGTAAATCTTGCTTATTCCTTTCTAATAGCCTCATTGGGGAGGCCTTCAATGGGTGTATAAAAATTTTCTATAGAAATAGACAGGAAAATGTCTTTAATGCAACCATTCTGATGGTGATATTATATGGTTACAAGTCATAGAATACGAAAGCCTCCAAAGAATTAAAATTAGGTTCACTCAAAGGGCAATAAAAAGTATATCCCAATAGAATGAAAGGTCCTTAAGAGAAGGGAAGATTTTAATTTTGTTTTTGTAATCCTTTAGTCTAGCCCAATGCCTGACTCACATAGTAAACACTTAATAAATGCCTGCTGTTTAATTAATGGTGGACAAGACCAAGCTGAAAAGACATTACAAACAAGGTATTACAGAGGAAAAGCGATCTAAAGGATATCAAAGAAATGTTGGATCAAAAAAGAATATGGGGGCAATCATGTAGTGAAAGTAAGTGATGACCACTGCATAGCCTGTATGTACCATTGGTGTCCTGATGCTAAAAAAGATAAAATGAGAAAGGCCTCCAAGCATACCAGATGTAGTGAACTCAAGCAAGAATATGTTTAAGAATCACACAGAGGAAGAGCAGGCACTTCAATGAGATCACAGACCCTTTTTTAGTACTGGAGTTAATTTCATTTTATTAGATTCAGCTCAACATTCTAGTCAGTCAAGATATTTTTGGATCCATTCTCTCTGACATCTAATGTGTTAGCTAGCTTATTTCTTCAAGCTCTGTATCATCTGCAAATTTGGTAAGTGTGCCATTTGGAACCTTATCTAAGTCACTGCCAAATTTTAAATAGCACAGGTCCATGTGACTGACATGAGAGACCTTCTTCTAAACTGATATTGAACCATCAATGACTTTTTTTTTTTGGTTTGAGACTTTCAAATCCACCTGACTATATACTATGTTCTATCCCACATGTCTCCATCTTATCCACAAGAACAGCAAAAGAAACTCTTGTCAAATACTCGGCTAAAATCTGGGCAAATTCAAATGAATGAATGAATGGATGGATGAATACATGGATAGATAGATGAATGAATAAATGAAAGAATGAAGAAATCTAAGTAAACGCTATCTCCTTATATTCCTTCCTCTGACCCATCAGTCTCATAACCTTGTCAAAATGGGAAATGAGGCTCATCTGACATAGCCGACTCTTGGTAAAGCCATGTTTGCTCTCTGTGATCACTGACTCCATGTCTAGATCTTCCTTAAGCTTAAAATCTGTCTCTTTAACCTCCACCCATTGCTCTTGGCTCTGCCTTCTGAAATCAAGCAGAACCAGTGTAATCCCTCTTCCCCCTGACAGCCCTTGAAATCCTTGAAGACTGCTATTATGTTCCCAGCTGCCTGAGTCTTCTCTTTCCTAAGCCACATATTCCCATTTTCCTCCCACTGATCTTTGTATAGCATGTTCTTTCTCACCAGTCTTTTCACCATACTAGGCACCCCCATTCCAGGGTCTCCAAGAAGCATCTGATGGCAAAAGTTCCAAAACAGCAGATCTTAAGACAGATATTCACCTTCAGCCTTCTCTTCCCCAACCCTGGTGCTCTTGGGTTTCAGAGAAATGAAAAACATCCAGTTCTCATCAATTACAGTCTGAAATGCGGTTTGGGGGCCATGGTGGGCCACATCTGCAATGCATTCAAGTTAGAAATTTATTTAGCTTTCATATGGGGCAACAGGGTGGTGCAGGAGATAGACAGCATTTGACTTGGAGGTAAGGAAAGCCTGATACTTTCTTTAGTTGTGTGGTTGTGGGCAGGTTACTTTATCTTTCTGCCTCAGTTTCCACTATAAAATGGAGATAATAATAGTATTTTACAGTGTTGTGAAGAGCAGATGAGATGATATATGCATATATGTATCTATATACACACATATTTATATACACGTTTATATACAGACATATATTTGTATATATGTATGCATATATATCTGTATATATATGTATACATATCTTTACGTGTGTCTATGTATGTATATAAAATAAACCTTAAAGAATTTTATTGATATTCAAATATTACCTATTCACAAGATTTCTTTGTGTTAGAATTTTTCCTGAAATAAAATCAAAACCAACTACAGGTGTAAGATTTGCTGCCTCTACTTAGACTGCCCACCTTATCTAGAATGCTTTCTCTCTTCACTTCCTCTACTTAGAACTCTGACTTTCCTTCAAGACTCAAGTCAAGAGCCATCTTGAGTTGCCCACTCAAGACAGAAGGCCCTTCTCAGTTCTCCCAGTTGTTAACTAACCCCTTTAAGGTTTTATTATAGAGGTATCTTGGGAGAGTAATAGATACAGAACTGGGTCTGGAATCAGGAAGAACTGTGTTCAAATCAATCTCAAGACATGAGTTGTATAACCCTGGACAAGCTGCTTAACTGTTCTGCCTCAGTTTCCTCAGCTGCAAAATGGGGATAATAATAACAGCTACCTCCCAGAGTTGTTGTCAGTATCAAATGAGACAACAGCAAGTCCTTAATAAATCCTTCCTTCCTTCTTTCCTCCCTCCTTCCCTTCCTTCCACTTTATATCTATCTTATATATACTTAGATATGTATATTCTGTCTCCCCTATTAAAAAAGAAATTCTTTAAGGACAGAGACTGTTTTCACTTTTTCTTTGTACCCCCCCAGGCCTTAGCCCAGTGCCTGGCACAGAGCAAAGACTTAACAAAATGCCTTTTGGTTAAATGACTGTATTTGTTAAAGTATTTGTATCTCTGGTCCTCTCAAGTTAAAAAGGGATCATATATAAAGGAACCACCAACATTCAAGGCTGGCTTTGCTTCCTACCTGCTAAGTAATTCTCTTAACCAGTAATTTGAGGTAGAATGTTACCTTTTACCATGGTTATTGTAGCACTGAATAGAAGCTGGCTCGGGACTGTATTTGCCAATCACCAAGAAAATCATTGCACCTTAAACTAAATCACCCCAAGGTCGATTCCATTCACTCTGTCTTAAGGATGGTATGCTTTCAAAGCCTCTGCTGCCGGCTGCTCCATGACTAGCCATTAAGACAAGCTACAAAAAAGGGAATCGATGACAAATATTGCATTTATTGTACCCCACAGATGGAGCCTCTGCCTGCCCTACCAACTACCCACTGGATTTTCAGGAACTCCACCACTGATAAATGATGGCAAAGAACAAACTAAAAAGAGCTACCAAAAACCCTTTTAATAGCATTGAGAGTCCTTGGCCAGCAGCAGGAGCTGCAGTGTTCTTATCTGCTGGGCTGCTGACAGCCTAATCCTAGAAAATGAATATGTTATTTTGGTCAGAGTTTCATCTGTCCCAGAGCATAGGTGCCCTCCTCCTTCTCTGCTGTGCTGCTACATGCCAAAGGAGACACATGGTATAGCTCAACTCCCTCCTTTAAATTTAAGTACAGACTACAGTAATAGGCAAAGTAATTGCAGCTTTTTCTGAGGTCTTATTATACACATACAAGAATCCCAGGACTTTTTAACCCATTATTTTCTTTCCAAAATGTACTTAGAAGGACTTAGTGTGATATGTCAGCATTCTGTGTTAGGGTTTATTTTCTAAATACAAACCTTTAATATAGAAGCATCTAACTTATTTACTCTAAAAGTACCCCCTTTCTGCCCCCCCCCAAATAAACCAAACAGCCTAGTTGGCAATTTCTCAGAGATGGATCTGATTACTCATACAGGCAAAAGGACGCTTTCATTCAACCATAACCCAGAAAAAATATATGTTGTAACACACAGTGAAACTACAGTACTATTCTCTCCATGCTGATGCTACTATTGCTTGAACATCTGCAGCTCTTGCTGTCTTTGCTGATGGGGCCAATAAAATACTTTTGGGAAATGGGACAAGGATACATAATGGATCTTCACCTGCCAAGATCTGGGAAATGAATGTCAATCACACCAGAAGCAAAAACACTTTTTGAAGGAGAGTGATAAATAACATCATTTATCCTATGCCACTGTAATCTTGGACAGGGAACCCTAACCAAGAGAAAAATTGCAGGAAAAGATACTTCTCTAGCATACTGTGAAAGGGGCAAGATGTCATAATTTGGGGGACAAAAGGGAAAAAACTGAAGGTCGGAGAGCAAGAGCAAGGCTTAGATAAAAGTTATCTAATGTTGATGCCTCTATACATAACGTTATATATTGTATTATATGAGTTTGTTATAAAAAGATTATCTTTACCCTCCTTAATGCAAACTAAGACCAGAAAGATCATGGGGCCAGAAGATGGTAAAGCTAGATTCATACTATCAAAGCTGCTTTGGGGCTAAATTAGCGTGTATATGGTTATGAAGACAGAAATGTCTCATGCTTATTTCAAATAAGGAGTACCAGTACTACTGATTCTAGCAATGCATTTCGTTTCTCTACTTCAATATCTTCATACTTCAACAGATCTATGATCTTATCTGCTAGTGCAAATGGCACATTATCCATGACTTTCCATACTTTTTTTTATTGTTCCTCCATAGAGGATGCTGTGGCTTTCCTCTAATCCTTTTATATTTTATAGGCACCAGTGGAGCATTAGTAAAGAACTGGGGTTGTCCATCTGTTACTCCCCTAGTATGTGTTCTCTCTAATATCCTTTGGTCACCTGCAATTTTGATTTCTTGCAGATTGGGGCATTCCATGATACACAACCATGCACCACTGCTGGGAGAACACTTAGGTTAAAAAAGAAATGGCCTTGGAATCCAGGCATAGTCTTGAGATGGTTAAAAGCTCTGTGCTCAATCTTTCTTCTCTTCTTCTCCCCTCTTTCAATTCTGGACCCAGTTCATATTCCACTTGCATTGTCTGTCTAAGATATATACATACACACTCACATTTATACTCACTTATATACACACATATACCAACTCTATGAACCAACCATCCAACCGAATGCCATAGTTGGATAATGGGCATTTTTCATCCACTTCATTTTCCCCTTTGGATTGTCAGGCTGATTTCTTTTGAATAGTCTTGGATATCAATCAACTAGGAAGCTCACTAAACATTTTGGAGCTTGAAACAAAAAGCATAAAGTCATACACAAACAGGAATATATGGAAGAAAGGTCCCACCTTCTATTGAGAATCCTTTCAGATGAATTTTGTGTAGGTCATCCTAAGATGATATCAAGAAGGCTTATATCTCCCATTTTATACATTTCTTGATAGTAATAATCAGAAAGTCACTGAACAGAGTTTTATCTGTGGTTGCATTTATCAAGGAAATCTAATCTTAACATACAAATGAGAGACTCTTCATTATTCCAGTTCTCTATGCACTTCAGAAACTGTCCTCCACACAGCTGTGAAATGGGTTTTCCTAAAGCACAGATCTGACCATGGCACTTCCCTCCACCCCCAACCCAAATGGCTCTTGGTTACCTCGACAAGCAAATATAATCTCCTTTGCTTGACATTTTCCCAGATTTATTGCATATTACTTCCCTCTATACACTTTACAATAGTCATACCGGCCTTCTTACTGATCCTCACACAACGTATTTCATAGCCTATCTTCATCCCTTTACATTGGTAGTTCCTCCTGTCTGGGGTGCTCTTTCCCCTCCTCACCTTTCCTGCCCCTCTCCCACTGCAAATGTCTTCTACTTGTTTTGTGTGTGTGTATTATGTTTATATATGTTTTTATATCTATCTCTATCTGTATCAATATCTAAGAAGGAGAGAGAGAGAGAGAGAGAGAGAGAGAGAGAGAGAGAGGCAAACATGATAATTTAAAAAACATTTATTAGGCACCTACTGTATGCCAGGCATTGTGCTAAGCACTGATATAGGAAGACAGAAAAAAGAACTCCCCTAAAGCTCACATTCTAATAGCAGAGATAGCAGGTATGTGTGTATAGATACACGTGTGTGTATACACATATATACACATACACTATATATATACATATATACAAATGCCTTGTATATGTTTTGTGTTGTTATATCTGTGTATATAACATACACAAATGCCATTGGTAGCCTCAGCACCATTATATCATATGTCTTTGCCATACACAAGATATTTTGTGTATGTATGTATATATATAATATATATATAAATACACACACACAAAACAGATACAAAGCATTTGCATAGTATAATATATATTTGTATAGGATAACATGTTTACTGTATATGCATACATGCTATCTATGCCATTAGAACAGGAGCTCCTTGAGGGGAGGAATTTTTTTTCTATCTTAGTATATCAGTGCTTAGCACACATACAATAGGTGCTTAGTAAATACTGGTTGATTAACTGAGGTTCTACTATAACAACAGAACTTTCTGACTTTAGAAGGCTAAGAAAAAGCCCTCGAAAACATAGGTAAGAAAAGGGTTACACATCATCAACCTATGGAGAGCTGATTTTATTATAATGAGTCATGCCTTTCATGCCTTAACAAGTAATAAGTTTGTACTTTTATATCATTTTATTGCAAAAAGGGGAAAAAAATTCTTGCAGAAAGCATCTGGTGCAACTATTAGACACGGGGCCCAGATTTAGCTAAATCATGTGTTTGCCTTTGTGAAGGAAAAAAAATAATAAAGATGTAGCAATAACATGTGTAGTTCACCAAAGAATTAGCCTGGGTCTTTCTGTTTTCTGTCAAGTGGAACTGCAAGCTATAAAGTACTTTAATTTCTTTCTTCTCCTTTTCAAAATATACCGTATTCTCAAAGTCCAGTCTGAGTGGCGTCTGGGCAGCTCCTTCTAATTCCATTACTCAAGTGGTTTAATAATCAAGCCTGAAGAGGCTACATAGAAATCTATGATAAGGTTAGGGTGATTCCCCATTTAAAATATGCCCATGGTTGACCCTCCATCCCTTCTATGACTTTTCTTCAGGTGTGCCCCCCCAAAGTTGGTGGGGCGAGGGGCTTGGCCCAGGTTGGCAAACAAAAGAAACTTCCTGTTCTGGATGTTAACTTTAGTTACCAAAACCAGACAATGATGCCAGTAGTGTGGAAGAAAAAATTGCTATAGCCAGCTGTGCTGTTCACAGTCGGATGAATTCTGTGTAGCTCCAAATGGTTATGGAGCCAGTAGCCTGTTGTGGCCAAGGACAGAATGATGGATGATATACATACTGTGTCCAAGTCCAAAGAATGGCAGAAGTTCACTTCAGGGTTGTTAAAATGCTAATCTGGGTTAGTTAACAAAAGCCTAATGGTAAAGAAAAGTTTGAGAAAGGACACCTCATGTGCTATATACTGTGTCCCCGGATTTGATTTCACTGCTTCCATAAACACTTGCTTTTGAAAATAAAGACAATCTAGTCGCTTTCCCATTTGACCAAATGGAAGTAACTCAGTTTTAGCTATGCTATCATTGTTGTCAGTCTGAGGAAGGAAACTCAAGGCAGTCAGTACCCACAGCAATTGAGAAGGGTATTTTCAGGTTGCTACAGTAATATGATTTTCATTTCTTACATATGACATGGGAGCAGATCAGAACACACTTTCTTCTGAATTGGAAGCTGGCAGCTGTTCTCAAAACAAGCAACAACTTAATAAAGATGGCTCAGATAGATTTTAACTCTAAGTATACTACTTTATGAGAGCCTGGGAAAAAATAAAAGAGCACACCTGTTTTAACAGCCATCATAATGAAAGGAACAATGTATGAGTTTTACTAGTGACGGTTGAAAACCTCAAGGAGCCTGTGAGGTGGGTATTATTCTCCCCCATTTTTTGGATGAATAAACTGAGGCCAATGGCCAAAAAGTAAGTGGCAGAAGGAGACTTCTAACCTAGATCTTCCTAACTCCCAAGTCCAGTAAGTCTGCTGGGTTGGTCCTCTATGTCTTTAATCTTGTTTTCATCCTATTCTGAGATAAAATACTCATGTGACTCGAAAGGAAGATATCTATGTACTTTGTACTTCTATGATGGGTATGATGGGTTAGCATGCAATCACCAATTCTTGATTAAATGAGAAAGAAAAAAAAGTTCTGTCCATCTGACACTCCTATCTAGCACAATGCCTTTGAGACTGATGGATCTGATGGTCTCAAATTCCCCTTCTTCCCTTCCTCCTCTTATAAAGACAAACACTCTCCAATGTCTAGTCATAAAGAACATTAATTTACAGCAGCTTGGCACAGTGCCTAAAGGAGAAAGTCCCTGAGTCAGGAAGACCTGCATTTCCAGGATCACTGGACTACAAGAGGCTGTTTGACTGTAAGCAAGTCATTTAACTGCTCAGTCCCCGAGCAACTCCTTAAACTGCAAATCAGCTGCCAATTTGAATGAATAGAGGGAGCTTCCTCCTAGGTGCTTCCACTCACTGATGAAAAATCACAGGTCCAGACTATCTATCTATCCACACACACACACACACACACACACACACACACACACACACACACACGATAGAATTTTAACCTGTAATATCATAATGATTAGGCTGACTTTCTATGGCAATACCAACAGGAGATATGAAACCTTATACACATTTCAGACACATAATCCCATCTTCTACCAGAAGCCTCTCCTGATGCCCCTGAGTGCCTTCCGTTGATTGATAATTTCGAATTTATCCCTTCCAGATCTTGTCTGAACATAGTTATTTGCATGTTGTTTCCTCCATTAGACTATGAACTCATTGAGACCAAGGATTATTTTGGCCTTTCTTTGTATTCTCAGTGCACGGTCCCCGGTACATAGTAGGTGCTTAATAAACATTGAATTACTGATTGACCATATGTAATATGCCATATGTAGTGCGGAAACTAATCTAATTTCATGTTTTTCCCTTCCTGTTTCTTATTTAAAAAATTATATATTTTCCTCAAGAACAATGACTAAGCTACTTAAGAGCACATGCTTTCCAAGGCTTATCCAATTTACATTAATATCAAGAGTAATAGTGACAATCTTTAGGGAAAAGTTTCTGGGGTTTAGTTTAGAGTTTCATGCATTTCAAGTAATAGATCCCAATGAATATAACAGGGAGGGCTTTAGTCATATAGACTACAGGCATAATCCACTAAATACAAATAAAGGAGCTAATGGACCCAGATAAGGGTGATCACACACTCTCATCCCAATTCAGGACATAAACTTCTTATGGCTCTGGGATACCTAAACTGTAATCATTCTAAAGACTAAGGAGTTTACTGCTGTCATCTCAGATCATTCTACCCAATAAGGAAATGTCCAGATGGTCCAGTTGTGAGGGGGGAGGAGAAGGGAAGGAACCTTAAATCAAATGAAAACTACCTATTAGATGATAGGGCAGTCACTATATCCTTGGCATGCTCTTCTCCATCACTGAACTGTTTTAGAGGATGATGTGAACTACTTTGCATTCTTACTAGATACAAGCATAGGGCAGAGATATCCTACAGGTTTTAAATAAAAAAGGATAGTTGTTAAAAGTAAGCAAAGATACAAGCAGATGTTACTGATCTCCTAAATAAAACATCTGGAAATCTTAAGTTTACCTTATATCTATCCTTCTCAAAGTACCTTCCCCTTGTGGTAGGTTTAGAGACACTTTAGAAATAAGTCAAAGCATAGATTCTACACAGGTCTTTTCTCCTCAATACCTTCGTCACAGCTAAACTATATATGAATTTGCTATAAAAGGTTTAAATTAATGTAATAGAGACCAAAATCAAGGAGCTCAACTGGCAATTATCTAATATTTATCTAAGCCAGAGTAAATGTTTATATAATATGTCTGTCACTCATTACGTTAAACTTGACTACATACAACTTAATTTTATGAATTAGATACATACGCTAAGGAGGTAGGTACATTTTTTTCCCCATCATGAATAAAGCAGCATAAAATTGTATTCTTTCACAACACAAAAGAATAGCAAACACTCTCACACTGAGCTTCCTGGGATAAGATTCCTCAAGAAGAGAAGGAAGGAATCTTAAAGAACCCTCTCTACAAATGTTTTCCTAGGCTTATATTTGCCTAGAAGTTTTAGGACATATTTCATGAAGACCCAGAAGCTCAAATGAGGAAAGGGGCAACTTTATTATCCAAATAGTCGAAGATATCCAAAGCACTGATACTTTCTTTTTAAAATAAAACTCAGAATTCTTGGCAGGAAAAGACAGCTTCAGAAAATGTCAAGCCAGTTTTGAAATCACAGAATTTGCAGAGATCAACTAAGGTAATCTCATTCTACAAACGAAAAATCTGAGCTTCCCCTTCCCCACCCCCACCCCAGCAAAGAGACTTGTCCAAGGTCACAAAGCTACTCCGTGCCAAAGCCATGATTTTAAACTTGGGTTTTCTGACTCACCAATCTTTGCCCCCCACCATACTGTAAACACCCATGATACAACCATATTATCTCTGTGTGTATACACACATCTATTTTTTAAAAAATAAGTAAAGGTTAAGTCCATTCCCTCTCCCCACCCCCATCTACACATTTACAATGATAATGTGTCCTCCTTCCAAGTAAAGATGACACTACTGACCTATGTCAGTAGGTCATTGGCTTTGAGATGTTTTTCCATAAGTGGGAATGAACTTGCCCTGAACCATCCACACTCCCCTATCCAATCCTGCCTGTGACCAACTGCATACTCTCACTGCTTCTAAAAGCAGGCGTTCTAAGTTGCACCCCACCCCCCACTCCTTGCCCTTTTAGGCTTTTGGTGTGGAGCAGCACAGAGCAATACAGTGAAAGCAATTACTGGGTGGTCGGAGTACTAAGCAGTATATAGCATTGCTAATAAGCTGGTGACCATCGGGACTGGTCAAAATGATTCTCTGAAAGGATCCAATTAATACCCACATTTATTTTTTTCCCTCTCACTCCATGACATTTATCTCTTAAATCCAGGATTATTTTCAATCACCTGACAGCAATGGTTCTGGGAGTCAATTTGCGAGGAATCTTTCAAACTCAGGGTTCATCTACACCTCCAAGTCCTCTATGACCTTTCATTTCAATCCAAGAGTTATAAATAATAGAGGAGCCTTATTTAAGTCCTTCCAAATTACCCAGTGTGAGCTGCTGTATCAGTTTCTGCGGAGCTGGAACAAATAGATAATCACCAAAAAGAAAGGGGAAAGAAAGTTTTCCTACCTTGCATTCCCCCATCACCCTCCCCTTCGTCTTCCCCCCCACCCCCCTTTGCCAGTAGCCTTCAAAAGAAGAGGCGGCTCCAGGCAGGAGGACGCCCCTCGCCTTCGAGAAGGGACTCATGCAAAACTGACTCTTCCTTATTTGTTTCCATCCATAATTGATGGGTTGATGGAAACCTAACACATCCCAGTGCCGGGTTCTTACAGCCTAGCGGAGGCCCCCTCCAAGATGTTTCTGTAAATCATTCCGAGTAGAACAAAGCATTGAAAGTTACGGAGGAGTGGGGAAGGGATGGGGTGGGGTGGCATGGGAACGGAAGGAGGGTAAGGACCCCCCAACCCGTAGCCCTGGCCGCTGCGGCAGGCTCCAGCAGGAGAGGAGAGGCTACAGCCCCTCGGTCCCTCGATGGGATCACTCCGGCATCGGGGGTCGGAGCCCCAGGGGTTCTCCGAGGAGCAGCCGCGGGCGTGCTCAGGCAGGCTCCGGGAGCCGTCGGGAGCCCGGTGGCGGCAGCGGCAGCAGCAGCCAGGGCTGCAGCGCTCGGGCCGCACGAACAGGTAGCCCCCGTCGGGTGGCTGGCTCCGCGGGTCCGGGCAGCCGAGCTCCCTCCCTGGCTACAGGCTGGCCGCCGACCTGGGGTCTGGCGGAGGCTAGTGAGTCCGTGCGTCTGTCCATCCTCCAGCCTGCAGCTAGCTCTTCCCTGTCCCAGCCTCCAAGCCAGAGCCGTCTGGGAGCCCAGCCCGGGGAGGAGGAGGAAAGGGGGAGTCCCCAGTCCCCACCCCTAGCTCCGGCTCTCAGTCCATCGCTGGAGAAACCATCCGTGCCCTGGCACCCCAAAGAACCCCAATTCGACTGATGGCGGAGCGGGGAGCAACGCAGACCTAACCGTGGGCAAGCAACTTTTCCCCCTCTTTCTGCCTTTTATTTTTGGGGGGTGGGAATTAGGCAGCGGGTGCGCTAAGAGAAGAGTACCTCTTCCCGGTCCAAGTTTCCCCTCCCCCCCAAACCTCAAGCAAAGCAGAGGAGCTGGCCACGGGCGAGTACAAATAACGTCCCCTACTCCGACTCGCTGTGCTCCTTGCACGCCAGGCTGACAGGGCTCCTCGCAAAAGAAATCAACTCTCCAGCGACACTATAAATATCCGCCTATCTATATGCACACACATGCAAAAAGAGAGATGCACGGCAGCGAGTCCGGGGAGCTGGGGGTCCCCCCACCCACCCCTTCTGGACAGTAGCAAAGATTTTCTTTTTTTTGCTTTTTTTCCAAAGGAAGCGCTTACCTCATGGGGGGAGGCTGGCAAGGAAGCTTGAAACCCACCAGGGTAAGAAAAAAATATATAAGACGGGAGAAAAAAATCCGGTCTTCTTAGGTTTTGGTTTCCTCGGTATAATCCCGAAACTCGCCACCAGCCCTTTCAGCAGCGGGACAGAGCCAGAGCAAAACAAACCCAAGCACGGCAAATGGTGTAATTCGATCCATCTCCAGTCAATCCATCCAGAGAGCCTGGGCTGCTTTTCCCTCCCAACAATCAGACAGCTCTGAAGCTCCAGTCCCACCCCCAAGCACGAAAGAGACGCAGACTGGGGCTGACTGCACGCCCTCACTGGCGGATCAGACGCTGCCTCCGAAAGGTCCCCTCCCCTTCTCCCCGCCCCCGCCCCCGCCCCCTCGGACTGGGCGCCCAGTGACCCTTCTCTGGCCTCCTGGCCTCGCATCCCCTCCCCACCTCCACAGAAGGGCTCCTTCCAGCAACTCGCGAACACCTCAGTCCTCTCTCTGTGCCGCAGGCTTGCATTCTCTTTGCTTCCCTCTCTTTATTCAGGGTTTACTCCAGGCATCCTAAGGACAAATCATTACCGCCTAATGGATCTGCATGCACACTGGTTGGATAAAGTTCTGCCTTAGTTGTGGGATTTTTTCCCCCTTCCCCTCCTGGGGTAAGGGACATTTTTAACACACAGAGCCACCCCCAGCTGTCACCCCCCAAACACATACACACTGTCTCTTTATAACCACTAAGCAAAACAGCTGGGAAGAGGCAATCAAACATGGCTTTATCTTTATAAAATACAGAAATTGCCTACTAAAAATCCCATTTCTACTTTGAATGAAAGTCGTTCAGTACAGTATAATTTTGCAGGCTAATGAGCCAGTTTTACAGACAAGTGTTTCGTGTAAAATGTGGGAGAAATGAAAATGTCCTTGAAGTGACATCCTTTAAAAAGTGTATTAGAAAGGAAAGGAAAGTAACATATTCCAAAACAAGGAGATTTTAATTTACACATTTGTTCTCAGAAGAGGATGTTTTATTAATTCTTTCAGAAGAATTGTGAATCGCCCAAGGCTTAACGTGGTCTGAGTAAAAGCATTGGACCCCCGTTTGAAAAGAAAAAAAAAAATTGAAAAGGACTTTCCCTTCAGATTTAAAATTTTTCATTTCATCCCCCTACAAGATGAAAGAAAAAAAGGATTTCATTTCTCTGCTTCCTCCCAAAGACTAAGTTATATGTTTACATTTGTGAGGGGGGAAATACCTTTTTCCTTCCAATTCTGAAATTTCACTGGCAGCCTTGAAGCAAAACTAAGAATACACCCTAAAGAACCGAGCTGCTAAGAGCTCATGCAGAAAGTTGTTCTACTTATAGCAGGAGTTAACACTGGGAGAGAGATAGAAAGGGAGGGAGAGAGGAGGAAGGGATAAAAGAGACAGAGACAAAGAGACACAAAGAGAGAGAGAACTTACCAAATAGGAAATAGGAAAATCTCTTCCTGGTGCTCTTCTTGTGTCTTGGAAATAGAGGACCTAAAGTTTTTTTTTGAGCCTTTTGTGAGACCTCTGGTCCCTAGTGTTTGCTGGTGGTACTGGGTTGATGGCTCTGACATCATTGCAAGTTTCTTGGCAGTCAGAGCCCCACCACAGCCAATTCCTGACCCAGAAAGTTGTGCCTGCTTTCCTGGTATCAAGTCATCCCTTATTTTCTCCTTCAAGGGAGCCACCCCCCACTGCAGGCATAGGAATCTGTGCACTGCATGAAGATGCTGGGGAGGTGATTATTGGCTTGATTAGGAATCAAATTGCCAACCCGAGGGCAGAAAGCTTGTAATTTGCAGAGTGGCTGCAACAGTGAAAAAGGGTTCAGCTCACTAGACATTTCTGCATTCTTTGTGCTTCTAAAATCTAGAATTTTTCGCTTTTCAAAGACCACTCTCTGTATGCCCAAACTGGAATCCTAAATCTAATAATGAACATTTTCCTAATTTTGTACTTGGCCAATGGGGCATCTTGAGCCAAGATTTGGAGGTATTTTCATTCAAAACACTATTCTGGACCTCAGATCCAGAGTCTTTCTGTGATGTGCCAGGGGAGGAAAGTCTTAGAAATAAGTATGCCTCTGACCTGAAGATAATGGAGTTCCTCTTCCTTTTGGTCAGACTCAAAGCTCTTCTGTCAGTGGGGGTGGAGGGAATAGATTGCAGTTTCACTTAAGACCTGAATTCTGGATGTTTAGTGGGAAAGTCAAACATTCTAAGACCATACATTTAGAGCTGGAATAACCTCAGAGGCCATCTTGTCTTTTTTTTCACATATGTGGACTATACAGTCCATTGAGGTTAAGTGACTTGCCCAGGGTAACACATGGGTAACCAGTATCCAAGGAGAACTACTCCTCATGATTTTAATAAGTCTTATAAAAATCATGCATGTCATCCCTTCTCAGTTTGAATAGAGTGCTGGATTTAGAAAGATCACATTCAAATCATTCCTCACATAACTATTATTTGATCACAGGTAAATCCGATACCCTCTCAGTCTGTTTCCTCATTTGCGAATAAGCATAACAGCTGTGTAGTATCTACCTCACAGAGATGTTGAACAAATCAGATACTATACGTTAAGTGATTTGCAAACCCTAAAGCACTATATAATAATAACAACGAATTGCTAGCATTTGTAAAGCTTTTTATGGTTTGCATTATGCTTTACGAATATTATCTCATTTTATCTTCACAACCATGGGGGATAGGTGCTATTATCCTCATTTTGCAGATGAGGAAACTGAGGCAGACAAAAGTTAAATAAGTTGCCCAGGGTTACACCAATAGCAAGTGCCTGAGGTTCGGTTTGAACTGAGTTCTTTCTGATTTCAGTTTCTGTTATTATGCCGAGGCTGAGAACTTTTAAACTTGGGAGGGGCAGTGTGGTACAGTGGAAAGAGCGCTGGCTCTGGAGTCACAGGACCTACGTATAAATCAAGACTCTGATTATTTACCCTCCTCTAACCTCACTTTAATCTCCCTGGTATTCTTTGTCTGGAAAATGAAAGGGTTGGACTTCCATGGCTCCCAAGGTCCCTTTCAGCTCTAAAATCACGATCATCAGATCTCTGGCATAGGGCTGAAATCATGATGGGTTTCAATAATATCACACAGCTGTTCATGAAAGAGAATTCCCTGAAAAGAATTTCCAAGGGCTTAACAGCAAATCTCATTGCAGAGGGTACATTGACATTATCAGTGACTGACTTGTCACTTGTCAGTTAGTTGGTCATCCAGTTATAGGATTCTAAGAAATATGAAAATTACAGAAAGTCAATAGGTGATTATGTGATTTCATAAAAATCCATGCACCAAAAGGAAAACCAACACAGTAGTATAGATTTAGATTTAGAATGGACCTAGATCTTCTGGCCCAACCTTCTCATTTTACTGGATGGGAAAATTGAGGCCCATATAGGTCAAGTAATCTGCTAAAATCACCAATGGCATAGCTGAGATTCAAACTCAAGGACTCTGATTCCTAAATCTAAATTCTAAATCTAAGTCTTTCCCCTGTCACAAAGTAGATCAATCTTTGCTGAACTAGTTTCATAATCAAAGAGTCTATGAACACCTTTTTATTCATGTACTTAAATGTTAATATTGATTTAATTATTAAGTTCTTTCTTGCTATTTTTCAAAGAAGTTAAGAGAATGCATGCCAAAGGGATTTTTCTCAGCTTGGACATTCAGATGCCAAGGTTTTAAAATATCACAATATACTTAAAGGATACCTCCTTTTTAAAAATAAAATTAACATTTCCTACATGGTGATTTAAGGTTTTGAAAAGCAATTTACTACTCTTACTCCTACTACTCCTACTCCTACTCCTACTCCTACTACTACTTCTACTACTACTACCATTACTACTACCACTACTATTAAACTACTACTAAGACGACGATGACTACTACTACTAAGACGACGATGACTACTACTACTACTACTACTACTACTACTACTACTACTACTACTACTACTACTACTACTACTACTACTACTACTACAGTTATCCCTTCCATATTGTGGTTTTAATGTATTGCAAGTCAGCATAACGAATTAAATACAAGTTTGGGTGGACTTTTGCAGAAGCCACAGACAACACAGAAAAAGTTTAGAAAGTCAGAAATGTTTAAATATATGTATAGTATTATATAATATCAACATGTTTTATCTTTTAATACCATAGTAATTCAGACTTCTTCTCTGGTATGAAGGGAGGACCAAAAAAATTTTTACCTGTATTTTCCAGATCTCTGGGATGCTGTGCCCTTAACCTCCACTATGTGAAAGGGATAACTCTATTGCTACTACTATTACTACTACTTCTAAATAATAGCTAATATTTATATAGTACTATGTGCCAGACACTGTGCTAAGTACTTTACAATTATTAATTCATTTTATCCTGACAACAACCCAAGAGGTAGGTGCTATTTTTATATCCATTTTATGGATGAGGAAACTGAGGCAGACAAAAGTTAAGTGACTTGCCCTGGGTCACTCAGCTAGTGAGTGTGGGAAGCCAGATTTGATCTCAGGCCTTCCTGCCCCACTTATTGATAATATAGCAATATATTGAACCCCTTATATTTATAGTAGTACATAATTGTAGTGCTTTCCTCCACAAAGTCCTTCTCTGACACCTCATTGAGATATGGTGAGGATTCCTGAAAGCTGTGCCAACTGAGTACAAGCTCTGGCAAGTTCCACCAATCTGTAAAAGCTGCTAGTACCAGCCAAGGACAGACTGTGTCTGCTCTCAGAACTAACGAAGACCACAACCAGATGGCTACAAGATTATGAACTTTCTGGCCACAATACATCATGAAAAGAGCTGATGATTGTGCCGAGTGGATACAGTCTGAGACACCTTTACTGACCATGGATCCTTGAAGTGCTAAAGTCTAATTACCCTTTACCAATAAGGATGTTTCTAAAGATCCATGAGCATACATTCTTCATTTTCATTTGATGCAAAATAAGATTTTTAAAGAATTTAATGACTAGCACAGATTGAGACCTATATTTCACTTTTCCAAAATAAAGCTACGGAGGTATTTAAATTTAAAAGGTGACTGCAGCTCATGTGATTACTTTAATTTGGAATACACATGCAGGATTACTTGTGTATGCACATTAAAGAAAGAGCTTTTTGTGGCAGGGGAGTTCTTTAAAAACTAATCTCAGCCCCATATAACATAATAAATCATTAATAATAATACAGACTATAAACTCTGCCTATGCATTGGCTCAAGTGGCCACTACTTGGTCTGTAGTCTGCATATGAAAATGACCCTGCCAAGATATTTCAACTTAATAAAAATAATTTGTTTTCTTAAATCTTATGCCTCCAGATTTTGCTGATGTAATTTATAACTATTAGTATGCATTATGAGAGTATACTCACATAGCTATACCTGTTTTTGAGATGGTTAAGCTTTTGAATGAAACCAATTTGTCTGCTCTCACTTGAATAATTCTTGTTGTGCTTTATTAAAGAAAAACGATGATGAACTTGAGGAAAAAATACATGAATTGTTTTTGTATTCTTTCTTTTGTCATCATGAAAACAAGCCACTCTTGAGTCAGGTCAGTATGTATTTACTTAGTTCCTATTATATGTCTGACTTTGGGCTAAATACTGGGGGATACAAAAAAGGCCAAAGACAGTCCCTGCCTTCGAGGAGCTCCCAGTCTAAAGGGAGAGACAACATGAAAACAACTATGTGCAAATGAGATATATACAGGATAAATTGGAGAAAATTTCAGATGGAAGGTACTAGTATTAAGGGTGAGAGTAAAAATTTCCCTTAGCTGGGACTTGAAAGAAACCACATGAAGAAGGCTAAGTGCAACAAATAGGCACTTGCTTTTGCTTTCTCAGAATAGGATTTTAAAAGGCAAATTGGATTTTATCTGATATCCTGATAGGAAGGAAACAGAGCTGTTTTGTCTTCCACACTGGGAGAAAACCCGGAAAAAGTCTTCCCTCCATGAATTTATAATAATCTGACCTTTGGCTTTTAATAATTGAGAAAAAATGAATAATCTGAGAAATGCACAATTCTTGATTTACTAGTCCAAGCTCTCAGAGCTCAGGGACTAGAGCGACATGTAAGAATTGTGGCACCAGACTGCAAATTTAGTTGAGCAAAGAGGTGGGCCAGAAGGAGACAGAAGCCTGAGGCTTTTTGCTGGGGAGGCTGGCACACATAGCTATTGTCTCTGATCCTGGGCACCCTCCATGGCACAGGTCCCCAAACTGGCAATGTGGCAAAGGCAGTCTGTTCGAATTGGGTGTAGTTGTACTGGTGTGGCAATTCTAAAAAAAGGCAGGCCCTAAGGGAAGGGCATTATGTTAATAGGAGACAGTAGGGGAGTGATGGCCTGGACCTGTACAAGGGAGAGAAGGTGGGGGTGGCACTGATGGAAGGCTGGCATGGGGAAATAAGCATAACCTTTCTTCACAATGCCAATATCAGCATCAATATGGGGCCAAGTCCTGGTTTTCACATGATAGTTTGGCTGCAAAAGGGTCTATTTCTCAATTAGGACAGCTAGGTGGCCCAGTGGATAGGGTGCAAGCCTCAAGTCAGAAAGACTCATCTTTGTGAGTTCAAATCTGGCCTTAGACACTTAGTAGCTGTGTGACCCTGGGCAAGTCACTTAATCCTGTTTGCCTTGGTTTCTTAATCTGTAAAATGAACTGGAAAAGGAAATAGCAAACCACTCCACTATCCTTGCCAAGAAAACCCCAAATGGAAATGGGGTCACAATGAGTCAGAAGCCACTGAACAACATTTCTCAATTACCTTTGGATCTCTCCCACTATACAGTTTTTCAAATAGAAAGCATTTAAGTTAATATGTTGACTAATGTGTGAGCTATCCTAAGGAAGGAGTACAATAATGCTGATGGTCAAAAGTGGTAGATAAATTTAAAAAATATAACTAGGAATCTAATATATAAAGTGCTGTTAAAATCATATTTGCCCCTCTCATTATGTTTTGCTTAGGCTAATACTAAAGTTAAAACTGATGGGGGCCACATCAGTATTTACACTGAGACATAGAGAATATGGCATGGGATTAAAAGAAATGAGTACTAAAGAATCCACAAAATGTAAAATCCACATCCAAATAAATGAGAATTGTCTCTAAAGAACTCTTCAAATTTCTGATTCTTTAGAAATTTTCCTAACCATATACAGAATGGTGTCGATAATATCCCTGCAATGGTCTTTGTGGAATGGACTAAACCCTAAACATCCTTTATAAGAATTTTAGAATCTGTTAGTACATCTTAGCAACTGGTAAGCAGTGAGAGTACTGAACTAATTTCATCCCACACAAATGGTATTAAAATAAAACTATTGGTTTGGGCTATATAGTCTATTCATGACCAGAGGCCTGATTATGTTGCATAATATATGTGCAGACATTTATTTATAATTATAACCAGTGATGATTGATTCATATGCTGTAACTACTGCTGCCACCTGTTGGTTAAAAGAAATGAATGGCATTCTGGGTAATTTACCCATCTCCAAATAAAGGTACAAAAAAGACAGTCATTTGCCATAGGATCAGAGGTTTAGAGCTGAAAAGGGCTTTAGACTTTGTCTGGCCCAACCTCCTCTTTCTATGGAGGAGAAAACTGAGTATCAAAGGATTTGCTTACACAAGTAGCCAGGGGCTGGGCTGGGATTTGAATCAGATCTCCCAATTCAAAATTCATTTCCATTGTCTTGCTTGTTTGTCTTTTTGATATACAAGAAAAGATGCTTATCCTTATGCTTTGAAATTTGTATTTATGTTACATATGCGGTCTCAAAAAGTCAGTCAGTCAGCATCTAAGGGAATAGGAAAAATTGTACATTTTGGCTTAAGAGAAAAATCAATATAAAACCCTATTGGTACTCAGATATAATAAAGAGGGTTGTCTAAAGCCCCAAATGCCCAATTAAACTGGGGTGAAGAATCAAGACCCACCAAAATATTAGCAAAATGCATTTGGCTACTAGCCTCAAAGTTGAAATCTGGGCCTCAGGTAATGTATCACCTGAGTCAGCAATGGTAAGGAGTATGAGACAGCAGGCAATGTTCCCTTTGCTGGTTCTGATATCACTAGCTTTTTATTTGCTGCCAGGAAGGTTGGAGTTTGGAGCTGAGCTGAAGCTTATTGCTAGATATTCTGGTAACTCTCTTCCTTTGTTTCCTACACCCATCCAGGCTTAGGATGTACCAGTCCAGGAGGCAAGGAAAGAAACAGTGAGGCCTGTAAATTTTTATAACAACCAGATTACCTGGTTTAAAAATAAACTAAGTTAATTTTCACTATATAGTACAGGGTGAAGTTCATCTTAGCATTCTTGAGGGAGCTAGGACCGTAAGGTAGACTGAAAGAGATAATTTAGTTTTTATCTCCTAAAGGAATGGCTAAGAAGGAACTTCATATTATTTGTTATTGTCTGAATTTGTGTTTAAATTAAAAAGTTTAGAGAAAAGGCAGCTTAGCCAAGGGTACTTCAGGGGCAGAATAGATGCAGAAGGACTATTTTAGCGACTCTGTTCTGTGACTACATTATATATCTTTTAAATCCAGGATGCTTTATATGCTACAATATTCAAGAATGAGTTCCAGCTCTTTCTAAGTTCCTGAAGTTCAGGTCTAATCTCATCACCCTCCCCACCATCTTCCTCCCCCCTCCCACAGTCTCTCTGTTTGTCTGTCTGTCTCTCTCTCTCCCCTTTTCTCTCAATTCCTGTGGCTCCCTATCACCCCAGAGATCAAATATTTGTTGTTCAAAGTCTTCCTAACCTCCCTCTTCCCACCCCCACCCCACCTTCTTAGTCTTCTTACACTGTAATCATCCCCTTCTACCACGTGGACCAGTGACATCGGACTCTTTGCTATCTCTCAGACAAGACACTCCATTTCTTGACTCCAGCTATTTTCACTAGCAGTCCTCCAAAACTAGAAGGCTCTCCCTCCTTTGCTCCTCTTTCTGGCTTCCTTAACTTCCTTCAAGCCCTAGGTAAAATCCCACCTTCTACAAGAAATCTTTCCCCTTCAAGCTAACACTTTCCCTCTGTTGATTACCTCTGATTTTTCCTGTTTATATCTTCTTTGTGCATAGTTCTCTGCATCCTGTTTCTCCCTTTAGACTGTAAACTCCCTGAGGGCAGAGATTATCTTTGGCCTGTTTATATCCCCAGAGCTCAGCACAGTGCCTGGAACATAGCAGTCATTTAATAAATGTCAATTGACTGACTGACTGCTGCTAACTAATTGTGTGACTTTGAGCATGGCATTTAACATGCCTAGGCTTCAGTTTTTTCACCAGAAAAATGAGCTAGATGGCCTAGATTACTGCTAAATTCTGAGGTTATACAGTCCTACTTTCCCCCTGAGAGCCTTTGGATGAGAATTTTGTTCATTTAGTTTTCTACTTAATGAATGGAGTATTAATGAATTTTAAAATATGAGACCTTAGAGATAATCTAGGTGTCAAATTTACTCCCCAGTGAAGATCATAGAATATTAAAAATGTAACTGGGAAATGTTTAACAAAATAAATAAAAATACAATACAGCATAGATAATGTTAATTTGTGGTTTTCTAAGTCAATATGTGGCCTACAGAGAACTATTTCTTTTTGAGTTTGGCACCACTAATGGAGGCCAGCTTACAGAGGAGAAGACTGTGATGCAAAGAGGTAATCAACTTAGATAATAAATGTTTCAAAAACAGTGATTTATCAACCTTAAAGCATCACTAAATGTTAGCTATCACACTGCTAAATATTAGCTATTACTCTTTTTTTAAAAAAAAATCCCAGTTTGAGAAATAAAATAAGCATTTCTATAACATAGAATAGAAAAAAATGATTGCACATGAAACTGCAAATCTATTATGCCCATCCTTTTAAATATATAATAAATATATCGTGTAATTTTCTTTTTCCCCCTTTTTTCTCTACCCCTCCCCCATGGCTACCGTTAGATACACATACACACAAATGTATATATGTATATATACACACACATATATGTATATGTACACATGTTTATATATTACACATATATGTAAAATCATTCTATAAATACTTCTACTTATCAGTTCTTTCTCTAGGTGCAGACAGTGTTTTCCTTCATAGGTCCTTTGTTATTCATTTGGGTATTTATAAATAGTCAAAATGACTCAGTCTCTCAAAGTTGTTCTTAAAACAATACCGCTGTTAGTGTATGCAATGTTCTCTTGGTTGTGCTCATTTTGCCCTTTGTTATTTTGTGCAAGCTTTCCATGTTTTTCTAAGATCACTGAGCTCATCATTTCTTATATCCCATACGCCACAACTTGTTCAGCCTTATTAAAGGGTCATATAGGTAGCAAGTATAGGATAAGGAAGTCTACCCAGTTCCTCTGACTGCAAATCCACTATGCTTTTCATTCTACAAAGCTGCCCCCTCTTCATTAAAAAAATGTTCTCAGACTTAGAGCTGCAAGTGACTTGAGAGGTCATTGAATCCAGCTCCCTCATTTCACAGATAAATGGAGACCCAGAGAAATTAACTGACTCCTAAAATATATCACTGATATTCATAATACCAGAAGAAGAGGCAGAAGAACATGGTAGACAGAAAGCTAGCCTCTGAATCAAGAAATTCTGAGTTCAAGTTTCTGTCTCTGATACATAATTATTTAATAACTCCCACTGGCTCCATATTATCTCCAGGATCTAAACATAATCTCTGCTTGGCTTTTAAAGCCCTTCATCAACTGCCTCCTTCCATTCTTCTGATAACTTACTCTTCTCCAAGTACTCTGTGCTCCAGTAACCCTGGCCTCTTTACTGCTCTACAGGCTCCATCTCCTGACTCAGACTGCTTTCATTGGGTTATCTCCCAAGGCTAGAACTCTCTCTCTTCTCATCTTTGCCTCCTGGCTTCAGTGACTTATCTCAGATCAGCTAGAGGATATTCTTCTGTGAGAAGCCTTTTCCAGTCCTCCTTAATCTCAATGCCTTCCCTTTGAGATTATCTCCAAAAAAAGTGCTGTGCCCAGAGTCAGGAAGATCTGAGTTCAAATCCAGCCTCATATACTTACTGGCTATTTGATTCTGGGCAAGTCACTTAGCCCTGCTTGCCTCAGTTTCCTCATCTATAAAATGAGCTGGAGAAAGAAATGGCAAACCACTCCAATATCTCCACCAAGAAAACCCCCAAATGGGTCAGGAAGAGTCCAAACATGACTAAAAATGACTCAACAACCAATTGGTGGTTTATATATCATTTGTATATAATTATTTGCATGTAGTCTCCCTCATTAGTCTGTGAGCTCCTTGAGGGTAAGGACTGTTTTGTTTTGTTTTTCTTTGTATTCCTCTTAGTACAATTTCTGGCACACAGCAGGTCCTTGTTTTGTGTACTTGAGGACTTGACTCTGGTAATCCTGGGAGATTCACCTCACCCCTTAGTAATTCAGGTAATTCTGTTGCTGGTTTTCAGTCATACAGGGAGTTCCCCATAGCAACGAAATCCTAAATTTAGACCAAATTAAACAAAACCCCCAACTGGAATAAATACATTTGCATCTTGATATTCGATGTTCCAATAATGTAGTTATTTGTTAAAGCACCAAGGATTTTTGGTAATTTTTAATGCATTCAAAAGTATATTTCCTAAAGAGATATCTAGTCTTTTTAGACCTCATATATATATACACACACACATATATATGTCTCTCTCTCTCTCTCTCTCTCTCTCTCTCTCTCTCTCTCTCTCTCTCTATATATATATATATATATGTATACAGATATACAGACAGGCTCTAGCCAATGTTGCATTTGAAAGTCTTTGACCTCATAGTTTTGATGTTGCTAAAAGAAGGAAAATAATACTTGTCATCTCCCTCACAGAGAAGTGGTAAGGATTAAGAAAATGAACAAGGTGCCTATAAAATGTCAAGTAAAAAGTTGGATGTAAGTAAATTTTAAAAGGTCAAATCAGCCAAACTGATTTCAGCATCATAGTCAAAGGCCAGTTGATTGAATTAAAGACTTTATTTTCATTCTGATCCCTTGATAATAGTAATTTGCTTGATTGGCCCACCCCTTATCTAATGAGGGAACTTTCCCCATTGTTTTAGTTTTCCCTACCAACAAGGATATAGGAAGGGATTATCTGTCACACACACACACACACACACATTTCTGGAGGGCTTCTTTTGAAGATTCAATTGGTTTCCAAATAAGGTGACTCATTTTCTTCCATCTCTGTAATGATGCCTCTTTGTGGCCTGAAGGTGGTCATCCTGGGTTCTTAAGGTTGGGCTAAAGGTTCCCCACCCCTGGGTTAGGCCAGCAGTAGGAGCTGGCAGATTCTCTTGAAAAGTATTTGAGTCCAGCCTAGTGGAAGATTATGACACTTATTCTAAGACCAGACCATCTTTAGTTGGAAGTCTCATTATCAGAAGTTTGACCACCGAGATAGATTTCTCCCTCTTGGTAGCAAAGTGATGGATTCCAGCTGTGAAATGAGGCATACTTTTCCAGACAGGACTGATGCATTGTTATATTTTGCTTGACTGTAGCTAGGTGGTAGTTAGGTGCCCAGTGGACCTGAATTCAAATCTGATTTCAGACACTAGCTGTGTGACCCTGGACAAGTTACTTAAGCCTGTTTACCTCAGTTTTCCTATCTGTAAAATGAGCTGCAGAAGGAAACAGCAAATCATTCTAGTATCTTTGCCAAGAAAACCCCAAATGAGGTCATAAAGAGTCTGACGTGACTAAAACAACTCAATAACAACACTTATTTGTTATAAGAGAAGTTTCTATTGGGTGTAAGGGGGAGGGCAGGTCAGAGAGAAATGAAAGTGACATAAGAAAAAGAGAAGAGCAACAAGAAAGCAACAAGACACCAATAAAACATTTCAAAATAAAGTTAAAATAAAGGCGGCTATGAAGACCACTTACAAGGTATGGCTCTTCCTCGGAGGAGAGAGAGAGAGAGCTCACCCTGATGAAATCACAGAGCTTCTGAAGTAATAAGGGGTTTTGTTTGGAGACCATTAGTTGAACTATCATTTTTACAGATTAGGAAACTGAGGCTCAAGGCCCAAGGTCTCAGAAAGCCTCCCCACAATCAGGATTTTAATCAAGATACTAAACAGATTGCCTGTTTACATGGGTAAGGGGCCAAACTATTAGTTTGCACACTGTAACTTAAACTCTTGGGAAGCAGCTTCTCAAGGGGGTATTTATTACTGGTTTACCCAGTAGA
Organism: Gymnobelideus leadbeateri; assembly: GCA_011680675.1. Classification (NCBI taxonomy): domain Eukaryota; kingdom Metazoa; phylum Chordata; class Mammalia; order Diprotodontia; family Petauridae; genus Gymnobelideus; species Gymnobelideus leadbeateri. The sequence continues at coordinate 260,599 of WOXC01004720.1, forward strand.
ATGTAAGCTTCCTGAGGGCAGAGGCTGTTTCAATTTGTATTTGTATCCTCAGGGCCTACTAGACTACCTTTGACACAGTAAAAACTTAGTAAAAGTATAATTGAATTAGTCTCCAAGCTACCTTAAGGCATTCCAGCATCTGCAAAGAAAGGGGTTGTGTCTGCTTTTAGGAGTGGCTAAGCAGAGAGAAAGAAAAGGCAAAGAACTCCAGTATCTTTGCCAGGAAAACCCCAAATTGGGTCAATAAGAGTCAGACAGGATTGAAAATGTGAAGACAACTAAACGATAACAAATTAGTCCCTAAATGCTTAAAGTGTCCTGACTCTCTCTTCAACTTTAATTAGATATTTTGTTGTTAATATATTTTGCAACTGTATGGAAAATGGAATGAATTCAAATTCTGACTCAGGAAGCTATGTGTGGCTGGGAGAATCACTTCTCTAGGTCTCAGTTTCTTCATCTGTAAGGCAGTTCTACTGGATCACTTAAAGTACCTTGTAGCTCTAAATCTATGCTTGGATGAACATTGGACAAATCACTTGAAGCTCCTGGGCCCCATGTTTCCTCATCTATAAAATGAGATGGGGTGAGTATTTGAGTGGGGTGGACTCACTAAATGATCCCTTGAGATCCTTCCACTTCTAATATATATATAACTCTAAATACATACAGAATTTTTTAAAAATTAAGTTTTCTGCTTAATTAATGAGATTAATTTGTCTGCCCTCTTGAGCAAGCTAGCAAAATGCCCTTAGGGGTACCGAGGGAAAGAAACACTTCATTGTCCATTCTCCTGGAACCTTGACTCCAATCAAACTAAAGAATTGTACAGCCTAGAAATGCCACAAGAATAAAGAAATAGAGCAGAGTTTTATTCCTGTTTACCTCAGGGTGAAAAAAAAAAGCAGCTATAGAATTTCATCACATGTTCACTAATAACTGCTCAGTAACAACTTTGAAATCTACTTTTTCAAAACATGCTGATCTATGACATTAAAACTTTTTGCAAAACTATCTGAAATCGGTATTTGCTAACTGCAAAAGGAATTAATTCTAGGTTTTATTCTTTTCTAATTCAGAGAAGGAAGACTTTTGTTTTCTGTGTACAATTGAACTTTGCTTTTGCAAAACTACTGTTGGGCTTAATTGAAATAAGCATATAACTACTGGAACACAAAAGAAACAAAAATTAGAGGGATTCAAATAGAATATAAATTAATTGCCTCTGGACCACAACAATACCTGGGTATACACAGACACAGATACACACGTGTGTGCATATATGTGCCTGTATGTATATAATACACACATACATGTGTATATCCACATACATATATGTATGTCTCTGTATGTGCATATAAAATTCTACTGTACAAGGGAGACATTTGGAAAGAGTTGTTTAAAAGACACCCTTACCCAACACAAAATTCAGCACCCTCAGTCCCTAAAGAGCAGGGTGACCACAATTTATAGGGAACAAGTCTTCTGAAAGTCTGTATAATTTTGGAAAAATAATGTTTAGTGAATTCTCTCAAGGATCTCAGGCAACAGGAATATCTTCATTCTGTTTTATTTTAATTTTTTTAAGTGAAATTCAATAAAGATTCTTCATCTTGCTATAAGAAATGATATCTTGACTTGGAGCAGGAAAAATTGCAAGGATTTGGTAATATCAATTTTTTTCTGAAGAGGAGTCTTTAAAAAGAAGCATGGCTTTCATTCTTCAAACCAAGCCTTATTTTCATTTAAGGGGGAAAAAGGTTTTGAAAAATGAGCGAAAAGAGTGCCACGGATGCTATAGTATTCCTTAATGTTCAACGTGCACTTTGAATAATTGTACATTGAAGGGATCTCATAATAGGAACGTCTATAGGAATGACAGAAAGGAAAGAAACTTTTCTTTTCTATTATGGTGATTAGCTTTTCCGTTTATTTTATGGCATTTACTTATCATTTGATGGAGTTTGCTCCTAACATCTAGAGTAAAAAGAGAGAAAGAAAAGCAAAGGAAAAAGAGAAAAGACTAATTAAATTTAATGGCACACTTCCAAGACAAAGATAAAGTCTTTAGCAACATCTGCAGTTTCAATTTCTGAACTGCAGGTTCATATGTTGGCAGGGATATATCTTTTTTTTTTTAAATCATTAATGGAAGGAAAATTCAACAGATATGGGCATTTGTTAAGTTTCCGCAGACCCTTTCAAATTACACAGGATGTCACAGAATATATGCTTAATTACAAATAGCAACCTTTGTATTAAAAAAAATCTCTTTATTACCCTCTATAAACATTTTATGATTCCGTTTAGTTTATGATTGAATTAAAAGAAAATGAAAGCCTGAGACAAACCTCAGTGAATTCTTCTTTCTTTTTTTAAACTGCCTTCATTAGAACCATAATTTAGTGTTTTCTGTAACTGGGTAAAGAGATGGGAGAAATCTACTTTTATTATTCAGTCAAATGTTGAAAAGTAGCTCTTTGCTTTTGATGAATTTTTAATATGCCAGAGAACTCTCAAGATCCCACTTTAGCTATGAGATCTGGGGACAGCTTCAGCATGGATTGAATTGCTGATCTGCCTCTGCTGAATTTTCTTTAATGTTTTCATCCTCTAAGTTGCAGAGGGACAGAGAAATAAGATTTCTCCATCCCCATCTCAATCTTGTAAGAAGCACTCTCTAAAAGGTGTAGTTAAGAAGGAATCTGAGACCGAAGCTTTATTTGCTTGGGACAAGGCTGGGGTGCTCCCCTTTCCCCTACTCAGTGGACAGCAATAGAAGCATAGCATCATAGGATCTGGAGCTTAAAGACATCAACAAGATAATATAGTAGTGCAGTTACCATTTTACAGATGAGGAAACTAAGGACCAGAGTTTAGGTGGTTTGGGGGAAAATGGCTTTTGCTTGGGAATGGAAGTATGGAAAATTCCTCAAAATAAACTTTTTTTCTCTTTTATTTGTTTGTCTACATACAAGCTGTTTAGGATAAGTGACTTGAGGTATCATCGTAGAGATGGATCCATGGTCCAAAAGAGATGGGCTGTGATGTAGTGAGATCAAGGGATGACTGATAGCTAATCCATGTGATACACTCCAGGAAATGTCAAGAGATCTAGAACAAGGGTTCTTAACTTTTCTGGGTCATGGATCCCTTTGTCCGTCTGGTGAAGCCTATGGAAACACTTCACAGAATAATGTTTTAAATGCATAAAATAAAAAGGAAATAATATTGAAAATAATTTTATATATTATATAAGTCAATAACCATTTGCTAAGCATCCACTATATACTAGGGGACAGCTAGTGGTATAGTGGATAGAACACCTGACCTGAAGTCAGGTAGATCATCTGCCTGAGTTCAAATATCACACACTGACTGAGTGACCCTGGGTAAATCATTTAATCTTGCTTGCCTTATTTTCCTCATCTGTAAAATGATTTGGAGAAGGAAATGGCACACCCCTTAAGTTTCTTTGCAAAGAAAACCCCAAATGGGGTCAACAAAGAGTTGTACATGACTAAAAAATGACTGAACAAAAATATAAGATCATAGGATCATAGATTTAGAACTGAATAGAATGCTGGGCTTGCAGTCCAGAAGACTTTGTTTAGTCCCTCCTTTATGTGGCATTATCTCAAGGCCCTTTGCCATCCTCTGCACCCTTCTTTGGATGCTCTCCACTTTGTCAATATCTTTCCCAAACAGTGATACTTAGAACTGAATGCAAGAAGGTAAAAGGGATCTAACCAAGGCAGAATACAATCAGATTTTTACATCCAGTATTCTGCATCTACCTCTTTTCATTCTAAGATTCTATTAGCTGTTTTGCTGCTACATTGCACTATTGGTTCATGTTTACCTTTCTTTCCACGAGCATTCTGAAATCTCTTCCCCCCTCACCAAAAAAACAAAAACAAACAAAAAAGCTGCCTAGTCTCCTGCTGTATATTGATAAAGTTGATTTTTTGAACCCAAGTGTAAGACTTCACATTTAGCTCTCCAAAATTTCATCTTCCTTTATTCAATCTGTGTTTCCTAGCTTGTCAAGATCTTTTTGGATACTGACTCTGTCATCCATCCTATTAGCTGTCCCTCCTGGCTTTGCATTGTCTGCAAATTTCACAAATATGCCATATAGACCTTCATTCAAAGTCACTGATAAAAACTTTGAACAGCAGAGTGCCAAAGATGAAATCCCTGGGCACTTCACTAGACACATATCTCCTCTAACTTGACTTCAAGCCCTTTCATGACTACTCTTTGGGCCCCATCATTTGACTAGTTCTAATTCCACTTCACAAAAACTATTTTCCATCTTATTATGTCATAAGAAACTAATTGAATCCTTCACACTCTTGTTTCAGATGTTTTACTGAAATCTAGTTAACTATGTTTACAGAATTCTCCTTATGGACTGGTCTAGGAACCTTGTCAAAAAAAAAAAAAAGGAAATGGAATTAGAATGACATGACCTCTTCCTGATGAAGCCATGTCAGCTCTTAGTGACCTTTCTCCTCAGATGTTTACAAATTACATATCTCTTAAAGAATATATCCTAGAATTTTACTTTACAGAAATATAAAAGCAAACCCACTACTCTAGAGTTTGCAGTTTTGACTCGATTTCTTTTTTATTTATTTGTCCTCTGGAAATTTTGTGACACTTCTGTCCTCCATGTCCTTTCTCCCCTCCTTCCTTCCTTCCTTCCTTGCTTTCTCTCTCCATTCATTTATTTGTTCATTCTCTTTGTTGCTTTATTGTTTATTTATTTTTGCATTTATTTATGTACTTGCTTATTTGTTTAATAATAGTTAGCATTTATATAGGTTTTAAGGTTTACAAAGCACTTTAAAAATATTATCTTATTCTATTCTCACAATAACCCTGAGGTTTTTCTTCCCATTTTATACATAAAGAAACTGAGACAGAGAGAGGTTAAGTGACTTACCTAGGGTCATGTAGCTAGGAAGCAGCTGAATCTACACAGTGCAGTGGATAGAGTGCCAGGCCTGTAGTCAGAAGACTCATTTTCCCAAGTTCAAATCTGAGTTCAGATACTTACTTGCTGTGTGACCCTAGGCAAGTCATTTAGCCCTGTTTATCTCAGTTCCTCATCTGTAAAATTCACTTGAGAAGGAGATAACAAACCACTCCAGTATCTTTGCTAAGAAAACCCCAAATGGTGTCATGAAGAATTGGATAGGACCAAAACAACTAAACAACAGCATCTTGACTCCAAGGCCAACATTCTCTACTGTACCACATAGCTATGATCATTCTATTTGACAGAAAACAGAAGCAGTCAATTGAATATTTATTAAGTGCCAACTATGTTCCAGGCACTATGCAAGAAACAAAATAGGGGTTGAATAGTTCTGACTTCTCTCTATTGTCTGTGGTCATTATCTGCTTCCTGCTGAGTGGTGATCTTATGCTTTCTTGGATCACCCCCAACCTTTAAAAAAACCCACCAATATAGCTATTTAAAAGTCCTTTGGGGGGTGGCTAGGTGGTACAGTGAATAGAGCACTGGCCCTGGAGTCAGAAGGACCTGAGTTCAAATCCAGCCTCAGACACTTGACACACTTACTAGCCGTCTGACCTTGGGCAAGTCACTTAACCCCAATTACCCTGTATTTCCCCCCTCCAAAAAAAATAAAAAGCCCTTTTTGTTGGCATTCATTTACTTTAATTCTTTTTGAGCTTAGGTGCTATTCTTGTTATTTTTGAAATTACAATCAAGGCAATACATCTTTAACATGTCTCCTCTATTACCTTCTCTTGTTTCTTTCTTCTATGTGTCTTTCAAAAATCTAAACTGCTAGATGAGCTCTCAACATAGCCACACTGGTCTCTTTATATAGTTCCCCATCTTTCTTCCCCATTGAAATGTTTTTTGTACCTTCAACATTTCATTCTTCAGAACTTCCTATGCTTCTTGGGCTGACTTACCCGTGAAAGAATTTTCATCCACGGGATTCTACCTCTTTTTTCTCTGAAATATTTGAAATTCAGTCTTTTAGATCTAGAGTCCGATTCTGGTCCCATAGAAGAGAAGAAGCATTTCCCTCTTCTAGGTAGAATAGTGGAGAGCTGTGAGTGTGGAATGTTGCATACACTGTCACACACATACACTGTTATTTAATTTTATAGAATTATTTTTTTCTTACGAGGAATGATCCATTTGCGGCTGGGTGGCTTATTTTTACATGACTGATGTACAAACAAAATATATCAATAAAGCTTATTTAAAAATCTGGGGTTCAGGTCACACTGTGTTTGACTTTCTTCACACCCCCCCATATTCAATCTATTTCCAAGGTCTCTCAATTTTACCTTCATAATGTCCTTCACATATCCCCTCCCCTATTCTTTCCTCTGACACTGCCATCAGCTCCTCATCACCTCAGGCCTGGACAATTGCCTGCTCTTTGGTCAGCTTGCTTCTCTAGTGCATCCTCCACTCAGCTGACAAAAGCTGACAGCAGCTGACAGCTGCTCCTACAGCCTAGGTCTGACCATGTCACCTTTCCCTACCCCCACCCCCCAATTCACTAAATTCCAATAACTCCCTCTTGCCTTCAGGATCTAATATAAAATCCCCTGTTTAACATTCAAAGCCCTTCATAACCTGGACTCCCTCCTACTTTCCTAGTTTTCTTACTTGTCATCCAATGATCCTGGTTTCTCCTGGCCGTTCCTCCCATAAGACACTCCATCTCCCTACTCCTGGATGTCTCCCATGCCTAGAACTCTCCCCTTCTTCATCTTCACCTCAGGTTTTCCTTCACTTCCCTGGCTTCCTTCAAGCTCTTGCTAAAATCTCTTCTTCTATAGGAAGCCTTTTCTTATTCCCCTTAATCCTTTTCCTCTGTTGATTATTTACAATTTATTCTGTATACCACTTATTTGTACATAATTGTATATTGTCTCACTCATTAGACTATGAGCTCTTTGAGAGCAGGAGCTGTTTTTTTTTTTATCTTTCTTTGTATCCCCAGAATTTAGCACTGGCACACAGTAGGCACTTAATAGATGCTGACTGACTGAATTGGACATCTACTATCATGAACTCTGGAGTAATGGTCACCTTGCCTCAAGGTTCCCAGTATTTCTATCTGAGTAGCCAAGTCCATTTTGTGGGTGAAAGGCAAGGTGCTTGACTTCCCTCAGTTTTGAAGAAAGAAATTGCCATCAGGGGCAACCAAGAATTCATTAATTGTTCATCTTTTTGGGAAAGAGAGACAAAGAGAGACAGAGATAAAGAGACACAGAGACAGAGACACCAAGATTTCATTAGTTGTTCATCTTTTGGGGAGAGACAGAGAGACAAAGACAGAGACAGAGACAGGAGAGACAAATATTCAGAAACAGAGAGACATAGAGACAGAAAGAAAGACAGATTCACAGAAAGACAGAGGCAAAGAGAGAGAGAGAGAGAGAGAGAGAGAGAGAGAGAGAGAGAGAGAGAGAGAGAGAGATCTGCCCAGATGTATGGATTGTTGAAGTCTCCTGTTACTTTATTCTTTGTCCATATCCTTTGTCTATGCCACTCTTATGCCACTTACTGGATGGAAAATAATAACAATCAGTTGAACAAGTGTCTGTTAAAGCCTACTATGTTCCAGGCACTAGGCTAGGCACAAATAGAAGAATGAGACAGTCCCTACCCTCACACTTAACCTTTGAACTTCAGTGTAATCATCCATAAAATGGGATGATTATTTACACTGCCTCCTTCACAGGGCTATTAAGGGGAAATTGCTTTGTAAACCTTGAAGCACTACATAAGTGTGAACTTTCATTAGGTCTGTATGAGCTAGAAGGAAGGCTGGCAACCTTTTGCAGGTCGTCGGACTCCAAGTTCATTGCACAAAAAAAAAAATCGTGGAAAGGGAAGGTTGTAACAGATTCCAGATGCTAAGGTAAGAATCAAGTTCATAAACGTTTCTCATTAAACAGAATCAAAGTTTTAGGTCCCATCTCTAGGGCAACAGTTTTTCATTTTCCTTCTAAGAAGTTTTCCATAGTAAGAAGATTTTAGTAGCTGGTCCCTTGAAAAAGGTCTTAAGAGAATTTTAGTTTTATTGCTGGAGGTTTTGCAGTAACTGCATAAACCGTTTATAAAATTTCATGCTTGCCCTTGGAAAGTTCAATCATTTCCTCTATTAAATAATATCAAGGTTCAAAATGACCCTCTTTTTTTTTCTTTTTGTTTGCTCACTCCTTCCCTCAGTGATATCACATTGGAGACTCAATACCTGAAACAGTTTTCATTTAAATGCTCACTGTCCTCCCACTGAACCCTGTTAGTGTGCCAACTTTTGTAGATTGGGTACAGATTATGTAATGCCAGAGGGACGTCCTAACCACATATCTACAGGATGGGAAATAACCAGTTTGAGGAAAAATGAAACTTTTCATATGACACTGGTGGCATGTCTTAAAGATCAAAAATAATATTAGAGGAAGCATTTTACAAAACCATGCTACCCAGAAGCCATTTCATTCTTCTGAATTGAAGGGAGATTTTCAGCTAGATAAGATGAATTGATGTTTGTTAATTCAAAAGAAACATGTGCTTTATATAGGCTCTAATCTATGCTCCTACTTAGGAAAGGTACTTTAACTGGATTAAGTCTTGCCTGACCTACATATACCCATTGCATCAACCCGACCTTGCACTAATGGTGCCCCTTACCTGACTTCTGAACCCCCTTTTCATGGGTTATACTCCCCCACCCACCCCAACTTGACTTGCTGTCTGTCATCTAGGCCATTTTCTCAATCCCAATACCACTACCAAGTGCATTATCTAATGGGGGAAAGGAAGGAGTGGAGTAAGTACCTATAATGTAAAAGTACGGCACTTTGCTAAGAACCTTACAAATATTTTCTCATATGATCCTCACAACAACCCTGGAAATAGGTACTATTATTATCTCCACTTTATAGAAGAAGAAACTGAATTTAAGTGATTTGCCCTGGGGTCACACAGCTAGGGAGCATCTGAGGCTGGATTTGAATCTGGGTCTGCCTCTAAGCCAAGCACTCCATCCACTGTGCCACCTAGATTATCCAATGAGCAAAAGTTAAAAAAAAATTTGAGTAGAAAGGGATCTTAGAGATAAATTTGTTCAATGCTCTCATTCTTACAACTGGGGCTCAGTGATCAAATGACTTATCTAAAGTCTCATAGCCAAGATTTGAATCTGGGTCTTTGGACTCCAAGTCTAGTGTACTTTTTCATTAGAGCCAGAAGCTTGGCGTCCTGGCTCCTCATTCAGTGTTCTTTTCACCGTACCACACTTTTTAGTAACTACCCAGAACACCAGCAAATAAAATGGATGGTTTGTTTCCCTCTTTTCCCTTCTTCTCTTCATTCCTGCTAGTGTTTCTCTTCACATGTTATTGGCACCCCATTACCTCACTTGGCTCTTAGCAATACCACGAGCCCAGAGTAACAGGAGGAACAAATGTGAGTATTACAGGTCAGGGAATAGAGACTTCCCTTGAAGTGAACAAGTCCTTTAGTGACCCTGACCCCACTCTATATCATTGTCTTACAGCTCCTCCAAGCCTGGATGTCTGAACCATATGGGATAGTTATGGATCTCACCCAGTTTTTGAACTAGAATATATCTTAGAAATCATTTAGTCAAACATCATCATTTAAATTTTAAAAATATTGATCTATTTGGTTTTTTCACTGATTTCATTTCCAGATAGACACTTCCCCCCTCACCTACCTAGCAAGCTATCTGTGATAGAACTAATTCCTGTCAGGGTTTGCTGCACTCTTCCCACTCCCCTAAGGGATTTCAGTTCAATTGTGTCCAACTCTTCATGATCCCATTTGGAGTTTTCTTGGCAGAGATACTGGAGGGGTTTGCCATTTCCTTCTCTAGCTCATTTTCTGAACCAGGAAACTGAGGCAAACAGGGTGAAGTGACTTGCCCAGGATCACACAGCTACTAAGTGTCTGAGGCCAGATTTGAACTCAGGAAGATGAGTCTTCCTGACTCCAGGCCTGGCACTCTATCCACTGTGCCACCTAACTGCCCCATTTAGTTTTCCCTAAAAGGCAACAAAACTATTCCCAGAATCTGACTGACCTCTGCCTTCTTTGTTGCAGTTTCCTGGTAGCCTTCCGCTGTACTGACATGCTTCCTGGTCACCTAAAGGCAACCACATGGAGTACAGACCTTCTGACTGGGTGGATGGCTAGAGAACATGGGAGTCCCTATGCCCTGCCCTGCAGGAAGTTTCCATGTGGAGACAAGGGAAGCTTCTACTAGAAGGTTATCCTTGATGTATGTTCTTGTTATGTTAGGGCTAAGTAAACCTCCTTTTGTTAACCATCCAGTGATTCATGAGTGCTTTATTTATTCCCAGTCATCTAGGGACATCTCTAGTCATCTTCATCTCCATCTTGCCAGTGGACCCAGATGGCTTGGGAGAAGAAAGTGAGGCTGATGACTTTGCACAGCCCTGCCTCACTTAAATCCAATTCACTTGAAAGTCAAGATATCACTTTCCTGATGTCATTGATCTTCTTCAAAAACAAAGGACAAACAAAAACAATCTTCCTGACCTCAATTAATAGTATGCCAGCATAAAGTCTGGCCCTAACATTATTCCTTGAAACAAAGAATTTTAAAATAAAAGGAAAAAAAGGCAGTTCAGCCCCACGTCTGCAAGGAAGAGACGGAGATATCTTTTCTTATTTCTTCCAGGACAAGCCTTTAATACCATCATTTAACAAAGGAAGAAATAAAGTTCCCAAGGGATGTAGTGACATGTCCATAGTCACTCAGGTAGTAGATGTCAGAGCTCGCACACCAACACAGGTCTTCCCCGAACCCTCTGTAAATACTGCCTTTCTGAAGCATCCTATCAGAAGTGACTGTGAATACAGGTGCTACCTTATCTCAGTAAAACCCAGCTTAACCCCACATGCTAAGAGATCAAAGGCAAACTCTCACAAGAGCTTATGGGATACAGGGTTCTGGCTTTTGCATTCACATCTGGCTGATAATCACTCTGCCCATTCCCTAAGATATTGGCTCCCTCCAGCCCAGTTTCCCTCCCCTGACCACCACACTCCTTGGAGAGTTCTACAACCCTGGACATGTCACCAAACTTGTGTAATGACTCAAGTAATTCTCTAGGAACTTCTCTACAGAGTCATAAGGAGGCTGTGATTTGCTCACATGAAAACTATTTTTCCTGACTTTTTTCCCTTTTATTTCTCCTCCCCCCCTTTAAAAATATTGGTTGTAAGAGATGGCTTTCTGAACTCCGGTGTTTTCGTTTGTTTGTGTTTTTTGCTTTTTGGAGGAGGGAAGGTAGGGCAATTAGGGTTAAGTGACTTGCCCAAGGTCACAAGGCTAGTAAGTGCGGCAAGTGTCTGAGGCCATATTTGAACTCAGGTACTCCTGACTCCAGGGTCGGTGCTCTATTCACTGTGCCACCTTGCTGCCCCAAGAGATAGCTTTCTGATAGGGAAAGGGGGTATACAGGAAGAAACCCCTGCAATGTAAGTATAAAAGATATCAACAAAATCTATTTAAAAAAACAATTGAATCCTATGGAAGAACTAGGTTGCTGGCTGTGGAAGAACAGTTTCTTCTCCAATTCATCACTTAAAGTCAAGGAGAGATATGTAATAGGCAGGATAGAAGTTGCTTTTCTCTTCTGGACACTCAGGAAACCTAGGTTCATAGGATCAGAGAACAGAAAATAGAACTAACTAGGAATCTAACTGAATTTTTCTTTGCCTCAGGTATTTGCAAAACTAAAATTACTAGCAGTTGATTCTATCATTTGGTTGCAGGCATCAATGGTCACCAGATGTGCCAAATGTTCATTGGTTACAAGTAAGTTAAATTAGCTTTTCAACAGGTTGATATCCCATTACATATGTCAGCATATACAAAATCTGATATGAACCAGCAGACTGTCAAATCTCTGCATTCAAATCCCATACTAATGTTGACTTCTGATAGCATTTTCCATTTGTCACGAGTCTTTCTTCTCTACTCCCTCCTACACTTGGAAACCTGAATGTTTTGGGGTTTTAAAAACATTTTATATTTTTGCATTGGTAGATAGAAAATAAAAAAAATAAGGCCTATATTTCAATTGCACTAAGAAGTTTTGCCTGCTAATATTGAGGACTTTTGATAGCCTGAAGAATCTCATTGAGTGAGTTGTCTTTTTTTTTTTTTTTGCTTTTTGGAGGGCAATGGGGGTTAAGTAACTTGCCCAAGGTCACACAGCTAGGTTTTTGTTTGTGTGTACGTTGTCTGAGGCCGGATCCGAACTCAGGACCTTCTGACTCCAGGGCCGGCACTCTTCTCACTGTGCCACCTAGCTGCCCCCTAGTGAGTTGTCTTTTACACTCTTCTTCACTCTCCACACATCCTACCCACCCCCTCCCCCCAATTTGTAACCATCAAACCAGCAGAGCCTTAGCAATCAAATCTCTTCCTGTTGATTTTGGCTGGGACCATCATTCCTCCCAAGAGGACAGCAACGACAATTCCCTTTTGTGATGCTTACACCTATAACCTGTTAGGGCCTGATCCAACCCAGAATTGAAGGGTACACCACTGACACCACTGCAGGCAAATTAGTCCCATTGCTAACTTCATTTTCATCTTCTGTCGTTTAAGAACCGGATTTAGGGGCATGGCCTTGATAGGACCAATTAGTTTGATTCTACACACCTTGATTTACAACATGATTTTCATTTCGACACAGAAGAACATCAAGTAGTTTGGCCTCACCCCCACTCCACATCAATGTGGATTCACAATACATTTGGCATCTGTCTATAAAACTTAGATTTCAGTCCTTTAGGGCAGACTCAGCACCTTGTTACTACTCAGTGAATAATAAAAATCACCATCAATCTTGATTTAAATTATTGCTTGGGGCAAAGTTCAATAGGCTACCTGGTTTGGGTGCTATGCTTTCCCTTCCCCACCCTACCTCCATCCAAATAAATCAACCTACTTCCTTAATTCTTACACTTGTAATTGGCCCCAGATGTATCCTAACTGCTGACTTCCTCTGCTGGGACTTTTCATCTTTGCCCCATTCATCTAAAAGATTACGCTGATTTTCAAAAAATAGCCGTTGTCTTCCTATGCCCTGCTGTAAAAAAAAATAACTTGCAGCTGACTGACTGCAACAGACACATGCCTTGATTTTTTCACAGCTGGACTATTTGAATCCACATGAGGTTAGTACATTTTATATCTATCTATCTATATATGTGTATGTATGCATACATACATATGTGTGTACATATACATATATACATGTATGCATATATACATGTGTAATACGTACATATGTGTGTATAGTCATAAGCCTACTAACCTTTACTGAATGCTCAATAGTCATTGGTCCCAAGGCAGAGAGATATCACCTAAGTAGCCCTTACATTGGGGGTGGGGTGGGGAGATGTCCTCATAATAAGAACAGTTTCTAAAAGTTTTCCTTGGTCTTTGAATTTAAACTCATGCAACTATCTAAAAGCAAATCTCAACACAAATTTTCTTTCCTTATTTCTTTCCTTTCTTCCTTCCCTCTCTCCCTCCTTCCTTCTCTTTCCTTTCTTCTCTCCTTTTTCCCCCTCCCTCCCTCCTTCCCTCTTTCCTTCTTTCCTTCTTTCCTTCCTTCCTTTCTTCCTTCCTTCCTTCCTTCCTCCCCCCTCCCTCCCTTTCACTCTCTCTCTCCCTCCCTCCTTCTCTCTCTCTCTCTCTCTCTCTCTCTCTCTCTCTCTCTCCACTCCTATCATCTGCCCCTTAGAAATTGTTATCATCAGTTTTTTCATCTGTCCCATCAAGAAGATGGATTTGTTGCACTATCTCTAAGAAGATCCCAGTGCTCTGGTAACTTGATTTCATTTGGGACCATGTGATCAGGTTCTAATTTGTATAGTAACAAATTAGAAACTGAAGGAAAAGAAAGGATACTTTCACTTTCCATTTTCTCAAGAGGTGTGAGTCTCCCTCCAACTTTGGGAACTTGAAATTGAACTAGGTGGGAAAATAAGAAGGGTCTATAACAGCCCTTCTCTCATAAACCCCACCCCACCCAAACACCCAGTTTGGATCCTTCTTTGGTTTTCCTCTCAAATGGGTCACATTCACAGGGTAGAATCAGGAGAGAAATCATCCTAATGCATTTCATGGCCTCTGGAGCCTCAATTAATTCCAGCCTTTTCTCATGGTCTTTTCAAGATAACAACAGCAATAATAACTAGGTCGTCTATAGTGCTATGTATCACAGTCTAAGGTTTGCAAAGCACTTTAGATCTGCTACCTCTTTTGATCCTCAGAACAACCCTGTGAAGCTTCTGTGAGGTAGGAACTATAATTATCCCAGTTTTGCAGATGAGGAAGCAATTTAAGAGAAGTTAAGACACTTGTTCAAGGTCACACAACTAGTCAGTGTCTAAGACTGTATCTCAACCCAAGTCCCCGTGATCCCATGTCTAACCTTGTTCACTGAATCATCTTCCTACCTCTAAGATGGAGTGGGAAACTGGCTAAATCAGAAGCTCTTATTCTTTTTTTGTGCGTGTCATGGACCCCTGTGGCAGTCTGGACCATTTCTCACAAGGGTGTTTTTAAATATATAAAATAAAATACGAGATTATAAAGAAAATCAATTATATTGAAATATAGTTATTAACACATAAAACAAATTGTCATATATATAAAGCTGATAATCCAATAACTACAGCAATTTTGAAGTATTGCTGAGTATAAATGATATTTTAAGATATCTGCAACAACTCTAATATGATTCAAAAATGTTTGTGATGTCTAGTGGTAACAAAGTCATAGGTACTGCTAAAACTATTGGGATTTGTTGCCTACATTCAAAATGAAAAGAAATGCTACATTTTAGTTAGAAGTTAGTGAAAATAGTTAGTTTTTTTTTTCTATCCAAGTTCAAGGACCCCCTGAAATCTATCCATGGACCCTGTGGGGTTTGCTGGACCCCAGGTTAAGAATCTCTGGTCTAGATGGACCCAGAGCAGTCTCCATGACCAGAAGAATTCCTGAAAAGCACATATTCCATTTCAATTCACTTTTATTAAGCATCAGCTATACACAGTACTGCTCTGGGACTTGGGGATACAAAGTCAACAAGTAGCCCCTACCCTAAAAGAGTTTCCTTCCTACTAAAAAGTTCCTATACATTCCTATACATTGACAACACAAGATAATGGGGGGGTCAGGGGGAGAAAGGAGATATCACAGGCATACCCAAGGAATATTTGAGAAGGACACTAACATTTGGAGGGGGGATTATGAAAGGCTGTGTGGGTGAGGAAGCTCTTCCATTGAGGCTTGAAGAAATTTAAGATCAGAATGAAGGAATTTGGGAAAACAGCCAATAGTCCAGTTTGGCTAAAATGGAGATAATAAATGAAAAAGGTAAATTGGGCCCAGAGTATCTTCAGGGCCATGCCCCACTTAGACCTATATCTCCAAACAAAGTTACTTTACCCAAGGAAAACTTGAGCATCCCCCTCATACTCAATAGGTACCAATTCTTGCCCATTATGGGAAGACCTGACTCACTAGGTTTACATGGTTCACTTTTCCGCTCCAAGGGATGGAGAATCAGGCTTAATGTATTTTTCACATAACATCACAGTATTTAAGATGCTAGACAATCTTGTCTCACAGATGAACTCTCTGGGCTAAAGGTATGCAATGTTTTCGACACACGTCTAGGGACTTTTAGCAAAGCAAATTGCATAATTGGCAAGTGGACCTTGGCAAGATCATTACTAGGTCGACTGAACAGTATTTGGCTCAGAAAAAGAGGGAAATCAAAGAATGAAATGTGGGTGCAGCATTAATATGTTCACATGCTCATGGCTGAAGAGAAAAAAACTAAATGGAATAAATCATAGAAAACTACAACTTTAAAAGGAATTCAGAGATGGAATTTTACCCTCCCAAATCCAATATATCAGGGCAAAAACCATATTTGGGTGGGAGGGGCAGGAAAGGGTACCATCATGTATTGAGAAACCTGGGTAGAATGAAATATCTATGCAAATGAGCTTTATGAAGCTTCATGGTGCTGAGTGCAGGCATCTTCCAACTTAAAATCATCTTATTTTCTGCCATCCTACAAAAATAAGCAACTGTCCTTCAGGAACAAGAAGTAATGCCTGAATTATTATTTTTCCTTCTTACCGCGTAAGCTGATGAATCCAGCATATGACTGAGGGTAGAAAGGAGATATATTCATCATAGAGGGTGGGTCTAGGTGACAGGAGTTGGGAGAGGGAAGGATGAAGTCAATCTCTATATATGGATCATATCTCCCTGTCCAGTTTCCGTTTCTCCCACTTTTCCCACTATGTTCCTTTAGTCGGTCTTCTAAATTCCCTTAGTTCCTTGCAAATCCCAAATTCTACTCAGTGGGTGCACCAGGGGAAGAGATGATAAAGAATCCTGAAACCTTACCTTTGAAAGCATTTTCCCACCAAAAATTGCTTTTTTTTTGATAGCATTGTTTTCCATTGTTTTTGTAACATATGTATTTCAATTACATTGTGGATTACATAGGATTTTTGTGGACTGGTCTTGGACTCTAAACACATTTACAATATCATTTCTATGGGAAAACATGTTCCTGAACTCCATATACCCAATTTACAAAATGATTTTTAGAATGGAACCCATTTACAAACTGGGGGGTTTTATTGTTGGTGTTGCTAGAAATCCATATTTGTGATATCCTTGGCTTTTGCATTGTGCATTTACAGTATGGCACTGGTTTGCATTAATTCTGTCTTCTTACAGGGAATTAAAAAAAACTCACAAGAGTTTTCAATGTAGGGTCTATGGGGTGTTTTCACATGTGAATGGAAGGAGAAATCCTAATTTGACTTTCCCAGATCTCAAAAATGTTCAAGGGGAAATTGATAAACACTGTACTGAGAACTAGGGATAAATACTACAGCCAGAAAAAAAACAGTCACAGATACCTGCATAACATCTGAACTATTTCTTGAGATTTTATGAAAAGTGTCTTCTTCTAGAAACATGAAGGCAGAGGGGTCCCTGAAAAGTGAGGAAGAGACACTTCTGTTTTGTTTTTTTAACACATCCAATAAAACTAATTAAAGAATTTTCTTCTCTTAGCATACATTTAAGAAAGACTTAGAATGATTTAAGAATAACATTTGTAAGGTCAATTTTCAATGTTTCTCCATAATATGTATTATATATATGCACATATATACATGTTATATATAATATAAATTTCTCCATAATTTGTAGTAGCAAAGAACAGGAAACAAAACCCATCATATGGGGAATGACTGAACAAATAGTGTACAGTTAAATGCTGGGCCTTGAGCTAGGAAGTCCTGTGTTTAAATCTGTCCTCAGACACTTAGTAGCTGTGTGACACTGGGCAAGTCATCTTACCTCTACCTGCCTCAGTTTCCTCGACTATAAAGTGAAGATAATGATAGTACCTAGCTCCCAGGGTAGTTGTGATGATCGAAGGAAGTAATATTTGTAGAGCACGTTGCAAACTCTGAATCTTGAAGTAAATGCCCATTTTATTGTTCTTGTGTTGTAAAAAACAACAAGCATGATAAATACAGAGGAGCACAAAAAAGATTTACATGGATTTATCCAGAGTGAAGTAAGCAGAATTTGGAAGATAACATACTCAGTAACTACACCAACGTAAATGGAAAGGACCACTACAAAATAATCAGTTAACTAGATTTATAAAGAATAGTGTTTGATCCCAAAGAAGATACCAGGTGACATCTATCCCTGCTTCTCTGCAGAGGCTGGGGTCTGTGAATGTGGAACAAATGTCAGATTTTTTTTTTCAATGGCGCAATTACTTTTGAGGAATTTTCCCCCACTTCTTCCCTTTTTTTTCTTAAAAAAATAATTTGTTATAAGGGATGGCTTCCTGGAAGGAAAAAAGGGGAGGGATGAAGGAAGGAATCTAAGCAATATAAAAACAAAATATGTAAATAAAAATCTATTTATCTACTTTTAAAACTCAGTGCTGAAATAAATATCTTAATGGAGGATCACCTCTATTTTGTAGGCTTCTGGATAGCTGGTACCCATTTCTAGTTGCAGCTGGCCTCTAACCTCATCCATGGGCACCATGCCAATGTTGCAGATGGTCAGCACAGGATCTAATTGATAGAATGAGTCTGGTTTTTTCTTTTTGTCCATATGACAGCACCACTCCATTTAAGAGAGAAATAGACGCCTATGGGCACAGGAGATGCTTTTTAACAGTAGAACCCGGCTGCCCAGCTATTGTGTTTCAGGGAAACACTTTGCTCTAAATTCCTGTTTTCCCAACTCTGCAGCCAATTTTTTTTGGTGCCCAGGAAATCTCTTAGGAGTCTTGAGCAGGAAAGCGATGATGGTGTACAAACTAGGCATACCAAAATGCCCAGTGCCCCAGAAAGCTTGCTTCATTAGACTATTGTGTAAGTCAAGACTCAAGAGAGAGGAACTGAGAGGCTTCCAAAGAAATGATGGGAATGGGTGGGGAGAGGGTGAGTTGGAAAAGTAGTTAGGAAATGGAGAAGCCTCCCCTCAGGAAATGTAGCCTACCTGGTCTGCCCATGAGTTTAGGATTAAGCTATGAAGAGCAGTGTGAATGTGTTTGAAAATAGTAACCAAATGGTCATATTCTTGACTGTAGCTAGTAGGGGGAAAGGATAGGGTTGAAGGATGGGATCATAAGACAAAGCTGAGTATTTGAGAAGAAAAGAAGGACTAGCTCTTCTCTCTTCTCTGCGTCATCCAAAGTGGTCTGGGTTTCATATCTGGGCTATGACATGGAGGTGAGGAGAGCGAAATTGCTCCTGTGAGATCTTTGGCTAAAGTAAAGAGCCTGATCTCATTTCTACATAGTCCTTCAACCCACAAACATTTATTAAATGTCCATTTGATGTCAGGTACTGTGTTATTCTCTGAGAATGCAAAGACACAAATAAAAGAGCCCCTTCAATAAAATATAATATAATATAATATGATATGATGTGATACAATATGTAATTATATCATATGATAACATTATATGATGTAATATAATGTTATATTATTAGCACATATAAGATATATACATAATAAATCCAAGAAAAGTTGGGGAGGAAAAGACCCTACCAACAGGGGGATGAGGGGAGTCAAAAAAAGTTTCATAGAGGAAGTTGCTCTTGAATGGAGTTTTGAAGGATGAAAGGAATACTAAGAGGAGGAAAGTGAGGAGGGAGGGCATCCTCAAAAAGTAATATCACTTGTTTTAGGGCTTAGAGATAGGAGACAAAATATGGTGTGTGAGGAACAGCAAAAAGGCCAATTTGACTACAGTTCTCAGGGTGAACCCTGGTACTATAGTGTTAGGAAAGCATCCTTGAATAATCCAAATCCCAAATTTTCCTGTGACTTTCAATTTTCTCACCCTCATTTTGCCAGTCCACTGGTCTAGAAGGTTCTTTTTCCCCAGGCTAGGACCCCTGGCCATTCAAGATGTCAACACATTTGTTCAACATATTAAGTCTCTGTGTGAACTACCAGCATAAATATAACTATTCACAAAGTAACCTGGAGCCCTGTAGAGCTAGAATTAAAAATAAATTCTGGTTCCTCGGAGTCTTCTTGAGATGTTTCCCTGGAGTCCTACCCAAGTGGGACAGGTTATCACAAACCACAACTGTCTCAATCAATTTAAAACTGAAAATCAGATGAGGGGATTAAAAATTAAAAAAAAAATAAAACAACCAAAAACCCGAATATTTTCAGAAAGGATCAAATTTAGAAATCTTGAATATAAGTTCAGGAGCTGAAGTTTCTAGCATATATTTTATGGAGTGAAAGCTGAGATGGAACTTCCCTGCAGGGTGGGGTGGACACATTTCCTCTTCTCCTGGGCTGTGGTCTGTAAGAATGTCAAGCAAAGCAAGGAGCTTTAGAGAGCTTAAGAGAGTT
The DNA here is from genome assembly GCA_011680675.1 of Gymnobelideus leadbeateri. Taxonomy (NCBI): domain Eukaryota; kingdom Metazoa; phylum Chordata; class Mammalia; order Diprotodontia; family Petauridae; genus Gymnobelideus; species Gymnobelideus leadbeateri. The sequence continues at coordinate 280,626 of WOXC01004720.1, forward strand.
TTTATCCTCCTATGTGGATTTACATACTTTTGATGCTTTTTCCCAACTATAGAACTGGGCCAGAATCTCCATTTTCCTTTCACTTCCCTTAAATTATTTTTCTTCTTTTCTTGCTCCCTTTTTCCTATTTTACTAAGGCATGTTTCCATGATAAGTGAATCCAACCTCCACCCAGGTTGTAGCAATCAATCATCAATTAACCAACAAATACCTACTATGTGCCCACTAAGTTTGAGACACTGTGCTAGGTGCTGGAGATAGAAAGACAAAGCAAAGCATGCCTGCCCTCAAGGATCTTGTGTTCTGATGGAGGAGACAATATATAAACATATACAAAACAAATAGGATAGGGGTTCTGAAAGCTGGGGGAGAGAGGGATCAGGAAAGACCCCATGGCTGAAAAAACACTTGAACTGAGAGCTTTCAGGATTCAAAGAGGTAGAGGTTAAGAATTCCTAAAAATTCCATGCATGGAAAGGAGTGCATAGGGGGTAAGCCTGGAAAATTCGATTAGAACTAGCATACAGAGGACTTTAATTGTCAAACAAAAGAGATTTCATTTGATCTTAAATGTAAAAGAGTCATAGAATCTTAAGAAAGGGCCTAATAAAATAATTCATTCCAACTTCCTTACTCTACACATAAATGCATTGAGGCCCAGATAGGTTAAGCAACTTATTCTAAGACACTAGTTTCAGGTGTTGTCCAGAAATCCCTGCAAGTCCCCAAGGGGACTTGAGAGGGGTCCATGAGGTCAAAATTATTTTTATAATAATATTAATTTTGACCATGAGGTAAAAATAATATTAAGATATTTTAATTTATAATACAGTAAATATAGATAGATATAAACATATATATGCATACGCTATCTATCTTACTATCATCTATCTGCCTGACAACAAAAGTTCTTTGGAATGGAGTTTTCAACAAAAGTTTGAGAACCAATGCCCTAGGCAATGCAGTTTCTTAGAGCAGGACTAGAATTCAAGACTTTTGACTTTTAGGCTGTGATGCTTTCACTATATCACATGTCTTGCAGATGTTTCTCTCACATCCTACCTATAACTTCAAAGCTCAGTTTCTTAAGCAGGACCAGGAACGGACATCATCTATTTGGTCCATCTCACCACCTAGTTGTGAGTTAGGTGGTCCAGTTTTTGCTCAGCCCAGAATCAGGTTAGGAGGTGTGGAGAAATACTGGGAGGTTCATAACATTTGCAGTCCAAAGGATTCTGAGGATAGAGGCACATTTCCATGGCAACCTCTGGGACATAGGGCTGCTTTATGCTTCTGGAAACTAGTCGCTTCAGACTGAATGGATATCTAGGGGCCATTTCTGTTTCCCAGAGCCCTGGAGAGATCAGGGTAGTTCTGGGTCTTTCCTGGGGTAGGCTATAAGTTGAATTGAATAAGACAGGATTGGACTAATGCCATAAGGGTCCTAGATAATGAGATGGCTGGAAGTAAAGGATATAATTGACTTCCGTAGTTTCTTGTCCTTGCTCAAAATAAGGAACTTTTTCTCTGTAGGATTTGTAAAGTGTTCCTTTCCAATAGCCTTCTTCCCCTTTCCTTCACTTTGAATCCCAAAGAGAAAGATTCTTATTTGATCTTCAAAGCTATCCTCCTCTGCCTTTGGTTTTCAACTTGATTGATGGCACCTCATTCTTCCAATGAAAATGTTTGCTTTTCAGCCTCCAAAAATTCATCACTTTCTCACTTCAACTCTGATCCTTTTATTATGGCTGGACTGACTAAAACAACGCTGGATCCTCTTAAATTCTGGCTGTTGGTGGTCAGGTCACTGCAACTACCATTGCCTGGGGCCTTCATTTCTGTGGTTCTCAAAACTGGACTTCCCATCAGAACTTGCTCCTTATCACCCTTCATCTTCCCTATTTTTTAGGCCTATAGTCTCAGTTATTCATTTAAAGACCCTTAGGTGGTTCAATGGATAGAGTGTTGGACTTTGAGTCAGGAAAACTGAGTCTGAATCTTGATAATAACTTTGTAAGCTTCAAGACCCTATATAGAGTGTCCCACATGGTCTTAGTACTTAAAATTGCGCTAAGAATTTTGGTGTGTGCACTAAAGCTCGCTAAGAATTAGCTGAACTTACAAACAAAACCACAGTGTTTATCCAGTGGACATTGACCATTTTTCCTTGTTTCTGGTTATGGAATCAATATTTCTCTACCACAAGACAAATCATTGACTTTTCTTATATTCTACCTGATACATATCCCCCCCCCCATTATAGGACAAAAGAATTCACTGGGCATATGAAAATATCAATATACTATAAATCTATTGCCCCCTTTTTCCAGTAATTCACATAATTGGACTGTGTACAACTTGGAGATATACTTTCTTTGAAATGTGTATTTTTTTTGGTATGCTTTCTATAGGGAAATGTTCTCATTATTATGTTAACAATAATTTGATTCTGATTAATGGAAACTGAATATAATTTTATCAAGAAGCAATATAGAGTAGGTTGACCTGGAGTCATAGAATCTGAGTTCACATCTCAATTCTTCCTTTACTACCTGCATGACCTTGGAGAAGTAACTTAAACTTTTTGGGCTTCTATTTCCTCTCAAAGAAAGTGAGTGAGTAGGACTAGATGATCTCTAAGGTCCCTTCCAAGTCTAAATCTGTGGATGTACCAAATCATACATGATTTTGAAAAAGGGATTCCTTTATAAACATCAGTCTTATAAATTGCTATATAGTTAACTCTTAATTATATGGAGAGAAGCAGGGAATTGTAGAATCCCAAATCATGAATAAACCCAGTTTCACCAATTAAGGTAGTAAAATATTGTCTCTGCACATATCATAAACATACAATATATACTTCAATAAACGAACTTGAGGATTTATATATACATATATATATATATATGTATATATATATGCATATTAATTGCACAGTGTAATAGAGCAGGGACAGTTTTCATCTTTCTTTGTTTCCCCAGAACTTAGTACAATGCTTGCATATAGTAAATGCTTGGATAAATGTTTGTAATGAACTATTGAATTGAAATGAACTTATTGAACATGGAAGATTTCCCTATCCAATTATTTTTCTTTGGGCCCATAGTAAAATTTGTTTGAATTCCAGGAACTGCACTTACATACTAGGGATAATGGAGTATCTGTGGGAAATACAGGGTGTGATTACAATTTTGCTAAGGGAAAAAACCCAGATAAACTACATACAGTTAAATCAAGAATTGGCTCCAATGTTAAAAGGCAAGGAAGTCTTTGACAAAGCCCTGCAGCAATACTGATTGCTCTCAGCCGGCATGGCAAAAGAAAATTTAACTTTCCTCCCACCAAAACTACTTGAGTGTGAAGGCCAATGTACCTGGTCCATTCTTGGGATGACTCCATGTCAATTGGTGTAAAATATCTGTGCACTTAAGAATTCTGCCTCCTTATAGCCTTGTGTAGCTATTAGTTTTGCTATCATTAGATATAAAAATTTAAAAGGGCCACTAAATACGGATTGCTAGAAAGAAACAACATTAGTTACACATTACCAGAACCAAACTAAATTAGGAAATGGCTCATTTCCTTTGTACCATCAATATTTTACCCAGCCATGGCCTAGATGCCTGGCCTCACAAGGGAGAATTAATCATTCATATGCGCTAATGTGCACCCATTATTTTTAAATTGTCACTTAAGTAATCATTTTGTGTGTGTCCAGATGTGTGATGTCTTGTTTATAAAAGGGCAGTGAAAAAAATCAATCCAAATTAAATAAAGTGTAAAAGGTTGATTTCTTAAAAAAAAAAAAAGATATGCTAAAGATCATGCAATTAGAAATTTCAAATATGTTCATATAAAAGCTCTGGTAGGGCTAAGAATTCCAGAAGGTGCTCTCTTCTTTGAAATGCAAAGTTTGACTAATAATTTAAAATATGATGGAAATTTAAGGACTTTTGACTTTCCACGAAATATTTCCAAGTCTGAATTTACTTGAAAGAACTATACACCATGGCTTCTCTGTGTCATTTCCAAAGTATTAAAAATGCTTGCTACACACTTTGATCCTTTCCCTTCATGTTCTACTCTTTGGAGTCTCACTAGGCTACATGAATTAAACTGATAATGTTCACCATATTCAGGAAATCAATCAACAGTTTTTATGCACTTAACATTAGTGTTGAAATTTGCTCTTTTACTAATGAAGACTTTACCCTTTACCTCAGATTGCCTCTGTGTTGTCTTGGTTCTATTTTCATTATCTCTTCCAAAGGAAATTTGTATCTGGTAGTTTACATAAGTCAAACTAAATTCTATTCTATTTAGTAAGCATTTATTAAGTGGTTACTAGGTGTAAGAGAAGGGGAAGCTAGGTTGCACAGTGGATGTAGTGCTGAGCCTGGAGTCAGGAAGACTCATCTTCCTGAATCAAATCTGGTTTCAGACACTTCCTAGCTGTGTGACCCTGGTCAAGTCACTTAATTCTGTTTGCTTCAGTTTTCCGATCTGTAAAATAAACTGGAGAAGGAAATGGTAAACCACACCAGCATCTTTGCCAAGAAAATCCTAAATGGATTCACAAAGAGTTGGATATTACTGAACAACAACAAGGTGGAGGAAAGGCAGCTTGGAGTATTGGATAGGGGGTGGTTGCCCTTGGAATCAGGGAAGAATTGGATTTAATTTATACCTTTGAACGTGGACAAGTAAGACATTTAATGTTCTTCCTTAGACTTCCTTCTAAAATCTGAAGTTACAGACAACTGAACAGCATAGGTGGATAGAATTTCCAGACCAGGAATTCTCCACATAATTAAATCACATTTTTGGACCCTCCCCCACCCCGACTCCAAACACACACAAAGACAACAACAAAGCATTGAACAGTCCCTGCCTTCAAGGAGCTTACATTTTTTTCATTGAATTATATGTATTTTTTCAAGCTGGTAAGGAATCCCAGAGGTGAAATAGTCCAGTTTTCTTACTCTCAGAAGAAGAAGCAGCTTCAGGAGGGTAAACTGACTTATTCATCATCACATAGTTAATAAGTGGCAGAGCTTTGACTTAAAAGATCTGAAAATAGGATGGTGAGTCCAGGTTGTGACTATTCCTTGCTGAATAACAATGTAAAGAACTTTAACATGTTCTATCAGTTGTATGTAGAATGACTTGACAAAGCCACATTGGATCAACTATCAAAGGCTCAGTGAAGGAGGGAAGAACTGGTAAAAAGACCTGTTAAACAGAATTACATAAACAGGAGACTAGTAGGTTCAGAAAATTGAGGAAAAATCAAGATGGTGGAGAGAAGCCAAGAAGTTGCCTGAGCTCTCCCCAATTTTCTTCAGAAACAACATTAAGTCAAGCCTCTAAAAGAGTTCTGGAGAGACAGAATCCACAAAAAAACAAAGCAAAATGGTTTTCCAGCCCTAGATACTTTAGCGAGATTTCAGGAAAGATCTGTCTCACTTGAGTGAAAGGAGAGCAAAGCCCAGTGTAGGCAGTATCTGGGCAAGCCAGCAGGAGACCCTAAGCAACAGCACAGATCAGCATCTGAGGCCACATGGTCCTGATTCAGCAGGTCAGTGGTACAGAAGGCCAGCTATGAGGCCTCCAGCCCCAGCATAGCAGGTAAACTGCCAGCCTCAGGACCTAGAGCACTAAAGGCACAACTAGGCCAGGCTACCCTAGCATAGAAAGCAAACTGCTAGCCCCAGAGGCCCTAGCACAGAAAACCAGTGACCAGACCCCTGGCCCCCAGTGTAAGAAGCCTGGGACAGTGTCCCCTGTACTCCAGTAGTAGAGCTCAACTTTTAAAAATGAGCAGAAATAGAAAAAAGAACCTTGACCATAGAAAGCCACTGTGGCAAGAGGAAAGATCTCAGAAACTCAGAAGAGTACAACAATGTCAAATGTCAAAATGCCTACAAGCAAAGCCTCTAAGGAGAATATGAATTGGTCTCAAGTCCAAAAAGAAGAATTCAAAAAGAAGTAGAAGAAAAATTGGGAAAATAAATGAGAGGTATGTAAGAAAATTGTGAAAAAAGAGTCAACAGCTTGGAAAAGAAAGCACAAAAAATGCCTGAAGAAAACAACTCTTTAAAAAGTAGAATTAGGGGCAGCTAGGTGGCGCAGTGAGTAGAGCGCCGGCCCTGGAGTCAGAAGGACCTGAGTTCGGATCTGGCCTCAGACACTTAACCCACACAAACAAAAACCTAGCCGTGTGACCTTGGGCAAGTTACTTAACCCCAATTGCCCTCCAAAAGGCAAAAAAAAAAAAAAAAGTAGAATTAGCCAAATGGGGGAAAATCCACTGAAGAAAACACATTTAAAAGTAAAATTGGCCAAATGGGAGAGGAAGTACAAAAGCTAACTGAAGAAAATAATTCCTTAAAAATTAAAATTGGGCAAGTAGAAGCTAATGACTCTATAAGACATCAAGAATCAATCAAACAAAATTTTTAAAAATGAAAAAAATAGAAGAAAATGCAAAATGTCTCACTGGAAAAACAACTAACCTGGAGAATAGATCCAGGAGAGACAATGTCACAATCATTGGACTACCTGAAAGTTATACTCAAAAGGAGGACCTGGATAGCATCTTTCAAGAAATTATCATGGAAAACTGCCCTGAAGTCCTAGAACTTGAGTGTAAAATAGTCATCAAAAGTATCCACCAATCATCTGAAAGAGATCCTAAAATGAAAACTCTGAGGAAAATTTTAGTCAAATTCCAGAATTATCAGGTCAAGGAGAAAATACTGCAAACAACCAGAAAGAAACAATTCACATATCAAGGAGCCACAGTCAGGATTGCATAGGCTTTAGCAGCTTCTACCTTAAAAGATCAGAGAACTTGGAATATGATATTCCAGAAAGCAAAGGAGCTTGGATTACAACCGAGAATCAACCACCCAGCAAAACTGAGCATTATTTTCCAGGGTAAAAGATGTACATTGAATGAAATAGGAGACTTTTACACTTTCCTGATGAAATGATCAGAGCTGAACAGAAAATTTGATCTTTAAATACAAGACTCAAGAGAAGCATAAAAGGGTAAACAGGAAAGATGAAAAAACAAAAACACTATAATTCAATAAGGCTAAACTGTTTACATTCCTACAGGGGAAGACAATATTTATAACTTTCTAGAACTGTATCTCTATTGGGCAATTAGAAGAAGTGTACTTAGACAGAGGTTGTGGGTATAAGTTGACTTTGATGTGATGATTAAAAAAAATTATCAAGGTGTGAAAAAAGCATTGTACTTGGAGAAGAGGAAAAGAGGAGGCAGAATGGGGTAAATTATATTGCATGAAGAGGTATAAAAGTCCTACTACAGTAGAGGGAAAGAAGAGAGGGGTGGAACATTGTTTGAACCTTACTCTCATTGGATTTGGCTCAAAGAATGAACAACATACATACTCAGTTTGGTAAAGAAATCTATCTTACCTTATAGGGAAGTAGGAGGGGAAGAGGAAAAGAAAAGAGTGGGTGATAGAGGGGGGTGCAGATTGAGGGAGGTGGTGGTCAGAAGCAAAACAGTAATGAGGAGGGAGAGAGGGGAAAAAATTATAAACAGGGAAGAAACAGGATGGAGGGAAATATACAGTAACTATAACTGTAAATGGGAATGGGATGAACTCTCCCATAAAATAGAAGCAAATAGCAAAGTGGATTAAAAAGCAGAATCCTACAATATGATGTTTATAAGAAATACATTGGAAGCAGAGAGATACACACACAGAATAAAGGTAAAAGGCTGGAGCAGAATAGATTACGCTTCAACCAAAGTAAAAAAAAAAAAAGCAGGGTTTGCAATCATGATCTCACACAAGGGAAAAGGAAAAATAGAGATCTAATTAAAAGAGACAAGGAAGGAAACTACATCTTGCTAAAAGATACTGTAGACAATAAAGTACTATCAGTGCTAAACATATATGAACTAAAATGGTATAGAATCCAAATTCTTAGAGGAGAAATTAAGTGAGTTACAGGAAGAAATAGAAAGCAAAACTATGCTAATGGAGGACCTCAACTTTTCCCTTTCAGAACTAGATAGGTCTAACCACAAAATAAACAAGAAAGAAATTAAGGAGATGAATAGAATTTTAGAAAAGTTACCTATGATAGACTTCTGGAGAAAACTGAATAAGGATAGAAGGGAATATACCTTTTTTCAGTGGTACATGGTGTCTATACAAAAACTGAGCATGTATCAGGGCATAAAAACCTCACATTCAAATGCAGAAAGGCAGAAATATTAAATGGATCTTTTCCAGATCATAATGCAATAAAAATTACATGTAATAAAGAGCCATGGAAAGATAGACTAGAATTAATTAGAAACTAAATAATCTAATCTTAAAGAATGAATGGGCCTTGGGTGGCTAGGTGGCACAGTGAGTAGAGTGCTGGCCCTGGAGTCAGAAGGACCTGAGTTCAGATCCGGCCTCAGACACTTAATGCACACACAAACAACAACAAAAAAAAACCTAGCCATGTGACCTTGGGCAAGTTACTTAACCCCAATTGCCCTCCAAAAAGCAAAAAAAAAAAAAAAAGAAAAAAAAAAAGAATGAATGAGCCAAACCACAAATCACAGAAACAATCAATAATTTTGTAAAAGAGAATAACAATAATGAGTCAACATACCAAAATTTGTGGGTTGAAACCACAGCAGTACTTAGGGGCAATTTTATATATCTGAATGTTTACATGAATAAAATAGAGAATAAGTAGATCAATGAATTGGGCATGCAATTTTAAAAGCTAGAAAAGGAACATATTAAAAAAAATCCCAATTAAACACCAAATTAGCAATTCTAAAAATCAAAGGAGAGATTAATAAAATTGAAAGTAAGAAAACTATTAAACTAATAAATAAAATTAAGGGTTGGTTTTATAAAAAACAATAAAATAGATAAACCTTTTGATTAACTTGATTTAAAAAAGAAAGAAGAAAATCAAATTACCAGTATCAAAAATAGAAAGGGTGAATCCGCCACCAACAAAGAGAAAATTAGGACAAATATTAGGAGCTATTTTGCTCAACTGTTCACCAATAAATCTGACAATCTAAGTGAAATAGACAAATATTTATAAAATTACAAACTTCCCAGATTAACAGAAGAGGAAATAAAAGACCTAAATAATCCCATTTTAGAAAAAGAGATTGGACAAGCCATCAAAGAATTCCCTACGAAAAAATTTCCAGGACCAGATGGGTTTACAAGTGAACTTTATCAAACATTTAAAGAACAATTAATTCAAATGCTATATAAACTATTTGGAAAAATAGGTGAAGAAGGAGTCCTAGCAAAGTCATTTTATGACACAAATATAGTGCTGATACCTAAATCAGGAAAGGTGAAAACAGAGAAAGAATATTATAGAACAATTTCCTTAATTAATATTGATGCAAAAATTTTAAATAAAATATTAGCAAACAGATTACAGCAATTTATAGCCAGGATAATATACTATGACCAGGTAGGACTTATGCCAGGAATTACTTTCAAATTTTATTAATATCTCCTTTGATTTTCAGAATTTCTAATTTGGTGTTTAATTGGGATTTTTTAATATGTTCTTTTTCTAGCTTTTAAAATTGCATGCCCAATTCATTGATCTACTTTTTCTCTATTTAATTCATATAAACATTTAGAGATATGTTAGGAAAACTATTAGCATAATTGACCATATCAATAACAAAACCAACAGAAATTATATGGTTATCTCAAAGCAGAGAAAGCTTTTGATAAAACACAACACCCATCCCTATTAAAAACACTAGAGAGCATAGGAATAAATAGAACTTTCCTTAAAATGATAAGTAGTATCTATCTAAAATCATCAGCAAGCACTATCGGTAATGTGGATAAGCTAGAAGCCTTGCCAATAAGATCAGTGGTGAAACAAGGATGCCCATTGTCACTCCTATTTTTCAATATCATACTAGAAACATTAGCTTTAGCAATAAGAGAATAAAAATTGAAGGAATTAAAATAGGCAATGAGGAAACAAAACTATCACTCTTTGCAGATGACATGATGATATACTTAGAGAACCCTAGAGAATCAACCAAAAAAAACCTAGTTGAAATAATTAACAACTTTAGCAAAGTCACAGGATATAAAATAAACCCACACAAACCATCCGCATTTGTATATACTACCAATAAAGTTCAACAGCAAGAGATAGAAAAATAAATTCCATTTAAAATATTTGTAGGAATGGGGGTGGCTAGATGGCACAGTTAGTAGAGCACTGGTCCTGGATTCAGGAGGACTTGAGTTAAATCCCGCTTCAGACACTTAACATTTACTAGCCATGTGATGTTGGGCAAGTCACTTAACCACAATTTCCCTGCCCTCCCCCCTCCAAAAAGCAAAAAAAAAATGTCTATAGACAACATAAAATATTTGGGATTCTACTTGCTGAGATAAACTTAAGAACTATACAAACAAAATTACAAATCACTTTTCACAGAAATAAAGTCAGATCTAAACAACTGGAAAAAATATCAATTGCTCATGGGTAAGCCTGGCATAATAAAAATGACAAATTCTACCTAAATTAATTTACTTATTCAGTGCCATACCAATTAAACTACCAATAAATGTTTTTATAGAACTAGAAAAAATAACAAAATTCATTTGGAAAAACAAAAGGTCAAGAATATCAAAGGAATAGATGAAAAAGCAATGCAAAGGAAAGTGGCCTGTCCATGCCAGATCTAAAACTACATTATAAAGCAACAATCATCAAAACTATTTGGTATGGGCTAAGAAATAGAGTAGTGGATCAGTGGAATACATTAGGTACATAAGACACAGTAGTAAATGACTGTAGTAATCTACTGCTTCATAAACCCAAAGACTCCAACTTCTGGGATAAGAACTCACTATTTGACAAAAACTGCTGGGAAAACTGGAAAATAGTATGATAGAAATTAGACATAGACTAGCATTTTAAACTGCATACCAAGATAAGGTCAAATTGGGTACATGATTTAGACATAAAGGGTGATACCATAAGAAAATTAGAAGAGCAAGGAATAGTTTACTTGTCAGATCTATGATGAAGGGAAGAATTTATGGCCAAACAAGAGATAAAGAACATTACAAAATGCAAAATGGATAATTTTTATTACATTAATTTAAAAAGTTTTTGCACAAACAAAATTAACACAACCAAGACTATAAGGAAAACAGAAAGATGGGAAACAAGTTTTACTGTCAATGTTTCTGATAAAGGCTTCATTTTCTCAAATATATAGAGAACTGAGTCAAATTTATAAGAATACAACTCATTCCCCAACTGATAAATGGCCAAAGATATGAATTGGCAGTTTTCAGATGAAGAAATCAAAGCATCTATAGTCACATGAAAAAAATTGCTCTAAATCACTATTGATTAGAGAAATGTACATTAAAACAACTCTGAGGTACCATGTCACACCTATCAGATTTGTTGACATGATAAAATAGGAAAATGATAAATATTGGAGATGTGGGAAAATTGGAACACTAATGCATTGTTGGTGGATAGCAATTTGGAAGTTTGCTATAAAACTATGCATACCCATTGACCCAGCAATACCACATCACCGTGTCTATCCCAAAGATATCAAAAAAACAGGAAAAGGACCCACATGTACAAAAATATTTATAGCAGCTCTTTTTGTGATGGCCAAGACTGGAAATTAGGGGAAGCCCATCAATTGGGGAATGGCTGGACAAGTTGTAGCATATGAATGTAATGGAATACTATTGTTCCATAAGAAATGATCAACAGGAGGACTTCAGAAAAATCTAGAAAGACTTATATGATCTGATGTTGAGGGAAATAAGTAGAACCAGAACACTGTACACAGTAACAGTAACATTTGTGATGACCAACTTTGATAGACTTAGCTCTTCTCAGAAATGCAATGATCTAAGACAATTCCAAAACACTCACAGTGAAAAATGCTGTCTACATCCAGAGAAAGACCTACGGAATCTGACTGTAGATCAAAGCATACTATTTTTCTTTTTTTTCCTTTCTCATGATTTTTCCCTTTGGTTCTAATTCTTCTTCCCAATACTACTAATATGGAAATATATTTAGTGTAATTGTACATGTATAGCCTATATCAGACCATGCCATTTTGGGGAGGGGGGAAAAGGGGGAGAGAAGAAAATTTATAACTCAAAATTTTATGGAAGTAAATGTTGAAAACTATAAATAAATAAATAAAACAAAAAAGGGGAATAAAAGGGAATAAGTTTTAAATCCCTACTGACTAGAGAAATGTCAATTAAAATTACTCTGAGGTGCCAGCTTGCACTTATCATATTGTCAAATATTACAGAAGAGGAAAATCATAAATGTTGTAGAGATGTGGGAAAATTGGGACACTAATGCACTAAACTCTACTAATGGTAGAGTTGTGAACTGATCCAACCATTCTAGAGATTAATATGGAACTATGCCCAAAGGGCAATCAAGCTACATATCCTTTGATCTAACAATACCACTTCTAGGTCTGTATCCCAAAGAGATCATACAAAAAAGTAAAGGACCCACATGTACAAAAATATTTATAGCAGCTCTTTATGTGGTGGCATAGAATTGGGTATCGAGAGAATGCCCATCACTAGGTAAAGTAGCTGAACAAGTTGTGGTATATGAATGTAATGGAATACTATTGTGCAATAAGAAATAATAAACAGGGGTGGCTAGGTGGCTCAGTGAATAGAGCGCCAGCCCTGGAGTCAGGAGGACCTGAGTTCAAATTCGGCCTCAGACACTTGACATACTTACTAGCTGTGTGACTTTGGGCAAGTCACTTAACCCCAATTGCCCTCCAAAATAAAAAGCAAAAAAAAAAAAAAGAAAGAAATGATAAACAAGTAGATTTCAGAAAAACCTGGAAAGATGTACATGAAATGATACAAAGTCAAGTGAGCAGAACCAGAATATTGTACATATTAACATAAACATTGTGCTATGATCAACTATGATCATATGATCAACTATGATCAATATGATGATCCAAGACAATTCTAAAAGACTCATGAAGGAAAATGCTATCCACATTTAGAGAAAGAACTATGGAGACTGAATGCAGATCAAAGCATACTATTTTAACTTTTGGGGGGCTTTTTTCCTTTTTGTTCTGTTTCTTTTTTTACAACATGACTAATGTGGAAATATATTTACATGATTGCATATATGTAACCTATATGAGATTACTTACCATCTTGAGGAGGGAGAATCAGAGGAAGGGGAGTGGAGAGTTAAAATTTAGAACTCAAAATTTTATTTAAAAATGAATGTTGAAAATAACTTTTACATATAATTGGGAAAAATAAAACACTATTTTTAAAAGGCTCTTGATACCACTATTTTTAATTTTTTTTAATTTGGAGAAATAAATAATGGATGTTTTTTCAACTCTATATAAGAATGTAGGCTGTGAGTTTATTGGAGATTGCTGTAATTGTTGCCTGAGACTCTGGCATCCATCTTCTGGAATGCTCTAATTGGTTGAGACCAGGATACTTAAGTGGCAAAAGACCAAATCTAGCTCCAGAGATTTGCACATGTCTCAAAAGTCAAATTCTTCCTCTCTGACAAGAAACAAAATAAACGTCAGAAGGCTGAGTCTTGGCTCATAGTACATAGGCTGTGTACTCTTTAAAGCAATTACTTTGAAAAAAGAAGTCACATAGCTGGAATCTACCTTAGAGATCAACTAGTTCAATTCCTTCATTTTATTAATGAGAGAACTGAGGCCCAGATAAGTTAAGCAACTTGTCCCAGATTAAACAACTGTCTGGTGGCAGAACTAAACCTAAAATCCAGGTTTCATACCTCCCAGTCTAGAATTCTTTTCCCAACGTCAGATCTCAAAAACTTTTTCCTCAAAAGGTAATTATTCTTTATAACCAAGTACTTTCAGGGAAAAGTCAACTTGAATAAGGTATCAACTTCTTTTTTTGTTTTGTTTTTGCTTTTTTGGAGGGGGGAGGGTAGGGCAATTGGGGCTAAGTGACTTGCCCAAGGTCACATGGCTAGTAAGTGTGTCAAGTGTCTCAGGCCGGGTTTGAACTCAGGTCTTCCTGCCTCTAGGGCCTGTGCTCTATTCACTGCACCACATAGCTGCCCCAAGGCATCAACTTCTAGCTTTATTCTTGACCCTTCTTCATCCATCTTACAACTTATCCCACCACCATGATCATCTCTGTGCATCAGTGAAGTAGATAGCAACTTGCATGGTGTAGTCTAAGGGCCTTGTTTGCTTAAAAACATTTGCTCTCCTTGATGTCTGAAATTCCTATCATAATATCCACTTGCTCTTGTACATGAAAGTATTATGCCTTCCATTTAGAAAGCTGAGCTTGAAGTCAGAAAGACCTGAGTTCAAATCTGGCCTCAGACATTTACTAGCTGTATGACTCTGGGCAAGTCACTTAAGCCTGTTTGCCTCAGTTTCCTCATCTGTAAAATGGAGTTGGAGAAGGAAATGGTAAACCCCTCTGGTAACTTTGCTAAGAAAACCTCAAATGGGATAATAAAGAGTCAGACATGACTAGAAAATGACTGAACAACAACAACTAGCATTTGTATTGTGTATCTTGGAATTGTGAGAAGGCATTTCTCACAATCCTGCCAGTTGGCACCTGTTCCCTCAACATGCAGTATAGAACAATATTGCCAGCCTGTGCAAGGGAGGTTTATTTTGATCATTTCCTTTGCTCTCTGGAAAAACTACAAAGTAATTCATAATAGTAATGATAGACAACATTTGTATAGAACTTTTTTGATATTACTTGTATCTATCTATCTGTCTGTCCATCTGTCTATGTCTCATTTGGCACTCTATCTTTCAACTCTCTATCAGGAGGAGAGTAATAATTTTCATCATTTGTCTGATCACTGTCTCATGGTATATCTAGATATATGTATATGTCTATAAACAAACATACATATATGTATATATAGACATAAACACATATTTGTATCTTTCTTTTATATGTAATCAATGTATAAATCTCTTAGATGTCTTGACTATACATATTTGTGATAGGGGTTTTGTTTTTTCTTTTGTTTTCAATGAGGGGAGGGAGAGAAGGTAGATTTTTACTAATTTAAAAAATTTAATATTAAAAAAGTATCACAATCTTAGGATAGTGCACTTATCAAAGCTTTGATATTTCCAGATGGAATTATTACTCCTAGAAAGATTCTCCTTTAGGAAAGAAAACTATTCCCCACTTTCATCCCTTCTCCAGATAGGAGGATTTAATTAAGTGGAATTATAAAGTCTCTTTTCTTAGAAGTTTAAAAATTGGATCTATTGATGGAGATCGCTTTTGACCACATGATGTCTTGCATCCTCTCTCTGTTTTTGTTTAAAAGATATGTAATGGACAGAAATCCAGAAGGTAACACACAGAGGACAGCTTTGAAAATTACATATTTAATTTACTAAGAAGGAAGGATATGTGTAATAGAAATTTACATTTTCATGAACAATTTTTTTGAAGGCTCTAATTTATATATGGAAATGCTAATGTTACTTGATGCTTGTTGAGAATTTAACAAATAATTAAAGACCAAAAGACAGAAACAATATGTGGTGAAGTCCTAGAGGTGGCTTTTGGCTCTGTGGGTTACCAGCGTTGATGGAGCCACCTTTACTGCTAGGTGGTATACTGGACAGAATCATAGTCTTGAAGTTAGGAAACCTGAGTTCAAATCCAATCTTAGACACTTACTACCTATGTAACTATGGGAAAATCACTTAACCTTTGCCTGGTTCTGTTTCCTTATCTGTAAAATGGGGATTATAACAGCATCTATTTCCCAGGATTGTTGTAAGGATCAAACATGATAGTATTTATAAAGCACTTTATACTACCCAGTATTTAATAGGCGCTATATAAATACTATTATTAATTATGTTGTTTTTATTATTGTTATACTGAATGAAGTAAATAGAACCAGGAGAGTAAAATACACAATGATTATAATAATGTAAATGAAATAGCATCCTAATTAAGTCAACTACTGGTTAATTGTAATGACGAATCCTGGCCCTATAAAGAGATGCCTCATTTTGACTGAGAGGGAGAGGGAGATAAGTTCAGAAATTCAGGAGATGGTTGGCCACGGTGTTGATTTTGCTCCAACGATTTTCTTTGTTAAAAGGATCTTCTTGGGGAGGGATAGAGGAAAGGATGTTCAAAAATGATTATTTTGTAAAAACAAAAGGCATTCAACAAAAATTTAAAAATAATAATTAAATGAGAACAAGGTCCTGGCATGTTATCTCCCCAGAACTCAGAGTTAATCTGCTGGAGTGCAGAGTTGACCTTCCCCTCATCCTTAGCAGTGCCTCCCAGTTTTCATTATGACCCAACAATTGCTTAACATTTTTAAGGCTGTAACTGAAGGGCAGCTCTGGCCCTTGGTAATCTCTCTGTTTAGCCCAGCACTATGAACCGATGACCTGTGGAATGTGACCAATTAGTGTTCAGCAAGCATTAGGACTTTGAGACTGCTTATACACACACACACACACACACACACACACACACACACACACACACAGAGTTAGATAGAATCCCTAGTAATGTAGATGCCTGAATCACAGCACTGCTTGGTTTTCTCATAGCAATGCCTGGGTGGATGCCTTGTGGGTGGGAGGCACGCTGTCCATAATGGAACAGGTTTGTTGGGGGAAGATGTTTTGGTTTACTGTGCAGAAGTAGATAGTCTTTTCAGGGTTGCAAGGGAAGGCTGTTGCTTAGATATGATTGGAGAGACACTTGCAATCCCTGAAATCACTGCAGCTTGGTGATGAAAACTTGCCTGGGTTACCGTCTGTATACAGATCTGACTATAAGAGACAGAGTTGTATTTTTTTTTTTAAGGAGCAAGATAGGAGAAGAGCAAGGAAAGGAATCAGAAAACCTAGGAAAGTGAATTAACCCCTGATTATCTATGGAAATGGAAGGGAGCAGCTTCAAGAGTAAATACAACAGAGTAAATAATCTAAAAATCCATTCTATTTGACTGGCTTGTGCATTTTATAAACATTGATAGCCCTTTTTATGCATTGGCAGAGAATTACAAAATACAATTCAGACTAAATACACTTGTTGAAAGTGTGCTTTGTACTAGTTCTTCTTTTCATTAAAAAACATCCAGTGTCATTGTTGGAAGCATTAGACATCGATACAAATACCTTTCCTTGCTTAGTGTCTATTTACACTTAAACTATTAATTTCAATTCATAACATAGTATGACACTTTTCCAATGCCTTCCTCTAACTACCCATCAAAATTCTTTGCCCTTTCATTTTTATCCACCATCCATTTTTTCTGTTTTTGCTTTTTCTGCTTGGGTATTATTCATAAAAGGCTTTCTGATTTCTTTGTATTCCTCAGAACTATCCATCTCAATTGCTTTATACCATTTCATTACAAAGGATGCACCACAGGTTATCTAACTATTCCCTTATTTCTGGGCATACAGGTTGCTTCCAGTCTTTCGGCATTGCATGTGAAACACATAACGAAAAAGAACCAATAGTTCTTTTTACTCTTGATAAATCACTTCCAGGAGATGGTCCCAACAATGGAATTATTAGGTGTTTCATTTCTATTTTGCATATCCTCTGTCCCAATCAGACTTCCATAACATCATCGGAGGATTTTTAGAGAAAAACAACCAAATAAAACAAATAGTAGATAGTACCCGCTGTGGTGACATCATAGATCCATGGAACCACTGTGTCCCTGTTTGGTGACTCTCTCTCTCTAAGCTTGTTATCCATGTGACACACCTTCCCTGGGGAGATAGTTAAGTCATTTCCCCATAGCTAAGCCTAAGTGTGATAACAAGAATTCAAATCTCTTTCTCCTGGGCTGCCTGTACTAAGCAGAATAGAAGTAAACAGAGGAAGTCACTATAGCATTAATGGAGTTATAAACCAGCTGGCGAAATTTCAAGTCAAGATTGTCTCTTATAAACCGCAGGACAGTCAAGGATTGTGTCCAATCATTTCTACCACACTTTTTTTTCTTGGACCCCTGGATTTTTTCAGGTTACTTGCCAAGGGCCCAGTATAATGCTATAGATTCAGTGGGTGTCCCATTAATATTTGGTAATGATGGTAAATCATATATCCTTTCTATATTCCTTCTTTTCCCCTCCTAACCACTCTCCAATTTATCTAAGAAAGTCAGATATATTAACATGCCAGGATTTTAAATGGCTTAAAGCTTGTTAAGAACTTGTAATTCTCATTTGGAACTTGTTTAATGGAACTAGTTTAATGATTGGTTGGACAACCAAATTTTCACACACACACACACACACTATGAGTCATTTAACTTCTCAATGGCCAAGGCAATTCTAAGTTTTGAATTGAAGATAATATGTTGAATTGTATTGACACAGAGACTAGTTTCTTACATGAATGAAACCACAAGTGTAGACCCTTTTCCCCTCTCTCTTTTAAAAAATTATATCCCTAAAGTCTTGGCCCTTATTGCCTAGTCCCTTGCTAATCTCTGAAATGACTCTAGCTATCTTTTATAAGGATATCATTTTCCCTCCCCTTTCTTCCCTCTGATTCCTTTCCTTTCTCTTAGTAATGACCCCATTCCAAGGAGAGAATCTTAGGAATCCATTGACATATCTGGTCATGCATGGACTGTGGTCATGGAAGCTTTTTGTTTCAAAGAAACTATTCCAGATAGCCAGTGTCCTCATAGTTTACTTTTATAGAGTACTAATAATAATCTTTTTTTGCAAACTTCACCTGTGATCTGAATAGACTATTTCCCCTCAAATGCTTTCCTAGAGCAAACTAGTCTTTATATTACTACAGTTATGGTAGTATTTGTAGCCATGGATTTTGGTGGAAAGCAGTTTGAAGGCAGGGGGAAGGGGAGGATGTTCACAGTTCCTGTTGATTTCTGTCAGATTTCACTTGAGGTTCATGAAGAGATAATTGTGTAATATTTTCTCATCTTTCACAGGCTGATAATTCCTGTATAATTATATATGCCTGAACTTAATATTATTTCAGAGAGAGGGAAAGTGCACACCAGATTTTTAGCCTCAGGCTTTCTGTGAGTGAGTATAGATTCTGTTCCAACAAATACTTTGGCTTTTATTCGCTTTTTCTATGGAGACCTACTCAGGGACAGACGTGACCCAAATGGATAGTTGACCAGTGGATTTGAGGTATTGTTTGAAGAAAAGCTGCTGGTCTGTGTCCATCTCACAAGGGCCGGATGCCACTAAAGAAAGTCATCTTCTTGGGCTTTTTACAGAGTATGGGAATAACAGATCTTCCTGCTTCTGGCACTGAAAGTTGACAGGGCAGGCATGCAATAAAAATCCCATCTGAAAGATGTTCCTCATATTACTATTAGTGAAATCAGCATGTTGATATTATTTTACTTCTGACCACCACGTCCCCCAATCCACCTTCCCTTCTATCAGTCCTCCTTCCCCTTCTCTTATCTTCTTCCTCTCTTGCTTCCCTATAGGGTGAGAGAGATTGCTATACCTGAGTGTGTATGTTATTCCCTCTTTGAGCAATTCTGATGAGAGTAAGGTTCAAGTGTTGTCTACCCAGATCCCCACCCCAATCTTTCCCTTCTCTCCACTGTAGTAGGTCTTTCTTGCCTCTTCCTGTGAGATAATTTACCCCATTCTACCTCTCCCTTCCCTCTTCTCCCAATGCAATTGTCTTTCTCACCCCTTGATTTTGTTCTTTTGGATATCACCCCATCATAGTCAACTTATACCTGCACCCTCTGTCTATGTACACTTCTTCTAACTGACCTAATAGTGGCAAAGTTCTTAAGAATTATAAATATCATTTTCCTGTACAGGAATGAGCACAGTTTAACCTTTTTGAATCCCTTATGTTTTCTCTTTCCTGTTTACCTTTTTATGCTTCTCTTTGTATTTGAAAATCAAATTTTCTGTTCAGCTCTGAATGATTAAAGCATCAAGAATGATTAAAAGTCCTCTATTTCGTTGAATGCCCATTTTCCCCTGAAGGATTACACTCAGTTTTGCTGGATTAGTGACTTTTGGTTGTAATCCTAGCTCCTTTACCTTCTGGATTATCATATTTCAAGGCATCTGACCCTTTAATGTAGAAGGCTGCTAAAACCAGAGTAATCCTGACTATGACTCCACAGTATCTGAATTGTTTCTTTCTTGCTTGCTTCTTAAACTGGAGGATCTGGAATTTGTTAACAATAATGTGGAAATTTTGGGATTTCTTTCAGCAAGTGATCATTATATATGTTTTAAATTTCTATTTTGCCCTCTGGTTCTAGGATATCAGGGCAGTTTTCCTCGATATTTTCTTAAAATATAATATCTTAAAATAGTATAAAAATAGAGTAATATTTCTTAAAATTAATTGTTTTTTATTATGGCTTTCAGGTAGTCCAATAATCCTTAAATTAGTTCTCCTGGATCTATTTTTCTAGGTCAATTATTTTTCCAACAAGATACTTCATATTTTTTCTATTCTTTTGATTTTGTTTGATTGATTCTTAATGTCTCAAATAGTCATTAGCTTCTACTTGCCCAATTATAATTTTTAAGGAATTATTTTCTTCAGTGAATTTTTAAAAAAAATTTTTCCGTATTTTTTTGGGCTTCCTTTGCTAAGCTGTTGACTCTTGATTCATGATTCTCTTGTATCACTCTCATTTCTTTTTCTAATTTTTCTTCTACCTCTCATTTGATTTTTAAAATTCCTTTTTGAACTCTTCCAAGAGTTCTTTTTGGACCTCCAACCAGTTCACATTTTGCTTTGAGGCTTTGCATATAGACATTTTGACAGTGTTGTCCTTTTCTGGGTTTGTTTTTTGATCTTCATTGTCACCAATGTAACTTTCTATGGTCAGGTTATTATTATTATTATTATTATTATTATTATTATTACTCACTTTCCAGTCTATTTCATGACTTTTAAGTTTATATTAAAGTTGGGGTCTACACCTGGGATAAAGAAGGCACTGTTCCAACTATCTTGCTCTTGAGGTATGGGCCAACTATGAGGCCTCAAGGCGGTGGGGTCTCTCTGCTAGAATGTGTGAGGTGGGGAACATGGGGCTTCATTGTTGGTTTATGCCAGGGGGCACAGGGTCTTGCTGGCATGTTGCCTCTTACTGTCTTTTACCCCAGTGAGACAGATTATTCTTGCATTGTCTTGGGGTAAAAAAAAAACTGTTATACCCTGCTTTTGTAGTTTTATTGCTCCAGAATTTGTTTTGAGGCATTATTTTATAATTGTTTAAAGGTAAATTTGGGAGAAATCAAGGGAATTCCTGCCTTATTCTACTATCTTGGTTCTGCCCATCCTTGATATTATTTTATATAGTGAAGAAAGCATTGGCTTTGGAGGACCTAGATTCAGATCTCAACCTGATCTTTACTGTGTGATCACAGGCAAGCAGCTTTATCTATCAGGTCTCATTTCCTCATAGTAAAAATGATCCCTTCCAGTTTGAATGATATGGGATTCTATGATTATCATTACAATGAACAAGAAAATGAAGCTTTGAGAGAACTCCAGCATGAATAAAAATTAAAGATGTTATTAACAAATTTTAAGCAAGACTTCATGTTATATGCAAAAATTAAATTTTTTTAAAAGTTCCCTTTTATTACTTATGGCATAATAGATAACTAGCATTATTGTGTAGTATTTTAAGGTTTGCAAAACCCTTTACATGTGTATCTTATTTGATCCTCACAACATCCCTGTGAGGTAGCTGCTATTATCATCCTCATTTTACAGATAAGGAAATTGAGAGATTAAATGACTTGTCTAGGGTCATCTAATGTTTTAGGCAGAATTTGAACTCAGGTCTTCCTAACAAGTTCAGCACTCTATAACTATGATACCTAGCTGCTATAGTTCTCAAAGGCACTCCCAGTAAGAGTAAGCTCTTATCAGGTCCAATGATGCTGGAAAGGCTGTCCATACAATGTTTTTTTTGCTTTTTTTTTTTTTGGAGGGGGAACGTAGGGCAATTGGGGTTAAGTGACTTGCCCAAGGTCACACGGCTAGTTTATGTGTGTGTGTGTGTGTGTGTGTGTGTGTGTGTGTGTGTGTGTGTGTTAAGTGTCCAAGGCCGGATTTGAACTCAGGTCCTCCTGACTCCAGGGCCGTTGCTCTATTCACTGTGCCATCTAGCCGCCCCTGTGTGTACATTTTAAATGAAAGTTTACTAACTGAGGAAAGATCTGAATATTTGTAGAAAGATATTTCATGGCCAGAAGGATGGCTATGAAAGGATTTTTTTTTGACATGAGGAGTGAGTCGCAATGATCCATGAAAAACAGAAAAACAAACAAAAAAACCCCAATCTTCATTCCTCTGTGGCCCCCTTCCACTGATGTGGGTGTATTAGTAGAAAGGCTACTCAAACTTTTACAGTTCTGTGACTGTCTAAAATAGCCACAGAAATGCAGATTAGATTACTTATTAGAAGCTATCATTATAACTTCTAAGTATTATTAAAATACTGTTTTGTCCGATGACTAATGTGCTGACACATTATTGAAGAACTAAAAAAAAAAGTCCATATTCATATGTTCCCTATATCTAGAGTTGGAAGACATTTAGAAATTTCAGTGAAACTAAAAGATGGTAAGTAACTCTCCTCAGAGAGATAGATAAAAGTACTTGGTAACTTCAGTTTTACTATATGAATTTAAGAATGAAAAGAAAGAAAAAGCATCATTTCATTGAACTTTGATTCTTTCTTGCTTTTCTATGCTCAGAATTTGGATAATCAAACAATATAAAGACAATATAAGTTATATGTTAATATGCTTTCCAGAGGATAAAGAAGTAGAGAAATTCTATGAAGAAATTGACAGAATTCTGCAAACTAAATTAATATCTACCTAGATTCGTAGGTACTTTACTGCCAAGGAAGGCACAAAGATACAGGATAATTAAATCTATATTGAAAAGCATTGTGCAATCATTTTTGAAAATTCTACTATGCTATGGAAATGTTTTTCATAAATAAAAATAAAGTTTTTTTTAAAAAAGAAAAACATTGCTCAAGATGTATGTACAGTGAGTATACATAGGCTGAAGCATATTCTCAGCAAACGATCCATGTGCAAGGGCCTTGCTTTCTTCATCTGTGAAGTTTGGGAGTTGGGCTAGATAAATCACTAAATCTTATGACTTATGACCTCAAAATCATATATAATAGATCACTAAGAACCTATGTGTGTGGAAAATGAGAGAGGTTGGTTATAGAGAGAAAGAAGGATAGCAAATGGACAGAGTCAGTGTTGCACTGATATCCATGAAATACTAAAATACTAAAGGGGAAGTCCTCTAAGGAGGCAGTCAGTGTAGTCCATTGGTAAAGTCTTGAATTCAAATCCTATATCATTATCTCGGTGTCTGTTTCCTCATTTATAAAGGAAGGAGCTGGATTAGATAGTCTATAATTTTTTTCCTGCTCTAACTCTATAAGCCTACGAAGATTTACTGAAAAAAAGATGTACAGAAAAATGTGGATAATATTCATATAGGATGAAGAAGTGGATTTAAGTTATTATCTCAACAACTCTGATGAGACCCATTGAAGTATGATGTAATTGAGAATATCCTTTTTAATATTTATGATGCATTTTCTACCATTATCTTTGGGCCACATGTTCTAAAACTATAATCCTCATCCTTCCAGCAAAAACAGTCACTAGTCCTGATTTCCAAAATTAAGAATCAATTGTAGAATCTCAGATGGAAAAGGATCACAGAGGCCATTATGTATGACTTGCACCTGAAGCAATTTTTCTTTCCAACATCCTTGATAAGTGTCTTCTGGAAAACTATCATGAGAGATTTTGTCAAATATCTTGCGAAATTGAGGTATTCCATGTCTCCAGAATGACCCATAATTTCTTTGTCCTGTACTTGGATACTTTAAAGCTTTAGGAAGTAGCCATTTCATGGGTGTAGTTACTTCCTCACTTAAGGCTGATGGCAATCTCTATACAACTTAGTAGATAGTCTTCAAGAATTGCTGTGTCACAAAATTTGTTATGCTATGGCTCTTGTGTTTATAAGGTTCCCTTAACTCTGCTAAGCTATTCCTCAAAGGAAATCTGCCCTGTTTTCAGTTTGGCAATACCTGACAAATCTTGAGTTCCAATGGAATAATTTTCAAAAACCCAGGGTCACTTTTATGCCACATTGAGACATCAGAATGGGGCTTCCATTGTGTAGTTTTACTTTTAAGATACCAATAAAAAAATACTATCAGGCAGGTCTAGCATTGCTTGTTTTTTATGAAGTGATAATGTCTTTTAGTGATTACCTTTCTAAGAGCCCACAAATCATTCCCTTTAATTAAACATTCTAGAATTTTTGCCAGGAATTCTGACCCAGATAGGTTTATGAGTTCCTCATTGGGCTGTGAATTCCTTGACTGCCTGCTGGTTCTGTCTTTTGTCTTTTTATTCCCAACACTTAGCATAGTGCCCTGCAAATAGTAGGTGCTTGATAAATGTTTGTTAACTGACTGACTAGTTATAAGAATCTACCTTTTTGAAAACCAGAACTTTTACCTTCCTCTAGTTCCATGGTTTCTCTTCTTGTCTACATTTTCTCCCCCACCCCCCAAATTTACTGCAGTAATTGCATTCATGTGATATGTCTCATTTGGGCCTCATTGAGGGTAACTGGATAATGTCTTGTTACTTCCTCTCTTGTTTTGAATTTCACTTCCTTGGAAAGAATATTTTTTCTCCTCTTCCCAGTCTAAAGATTATCCTTCATCATAAAGAGAATGGAAGCCAAACACGATGTCATGAGACCTGTATACAAAGCCAGATGAACTAGAGGCCTGAATTTAGTGATTCTAGGAACTAGGAAATCAACCATAGCCCAAATGGAAAGAGGGCTGAAATTTATGCCTCTAGTGGGTATGAAAATAAGAAGTCCACAGATACAGTTCTGTTTCAAAGACAGAGTAGTGCAGTTCAGGGTGAAGCACTGTCTGAAGCCATACTCAAGAATCATCACTAATGCTCTGTTGGTAAAGTGGCATACTGATTCAACCATTCTGTAGAGCAATTCTGAACTATGCCCAAAGGACTATAAAATTATGCATAACCTTTGACCAAACAATACCACTAGTAGGTTTGTATCCCAAAGAAATTAAAAAGAAGGAAGAGGACCTATATGTACAGAAATATTTAGAGCAGCTCTTTTAGTGGTGGCAAAGAATTGGAAATTGAGGGGATATCCATCAACTGGGGAATGACTGAACAAGTTGTTGTGTTTGATTGTGATGAAATACTACTGTGCTATAAGAAATGACAAACAAGATGCTCTCAGAAAAACCTGAAAAGACTTACATGAACTGATGCAAAGTAAAATGAGCAGAACCAGAACACTGTATACAGTAAGAACAATATTGTATGGTGATCAACTCTGAATAACTTAGTTATTATCAGCAATACAATGACCCAAGACAGTTCTGGAGAATTTATGATGAAAAATGCTAGTTTTCTCCAGAAAAAGAACTGATAGCCTCCAAATGCAGCTCAAAGCTTACTTTTTCTTTATTTTTCTTGTTTTTTTTTCTTAATCTGTGTTTTTTTTTCCTTTTTGGAGGGGGGTCAAGGCAATTGGGGTTAAGAGACTTGCCCAAGATCACACAGCTAGTAAGTGTAAAGTGTCTGAGGTCAGATTTGAACTCACGTTCTCCTGACTCCAGAGCCAGTGCTCTATTCACTGTGCCATCTAGGAGCCTCTAATCTGTGTTTTCTTTTACAACATGATAACCTAGAAATATGTTTTGCCTGACTGCACATACAGAACATATCAAATTGCATGCCATTTCAATGAAGTGGAGAGAAGGCAGGAAGGGAGAAATTTTGGAACTCAAAAATTTTATAAAATGAAAGTTAAAAAATGTTTTTACATGTAATTGGGGAAAAAATAAGATATTAAGTTTAAAAAAAAGACTTAAAAAAGGAAAGTAACTTGGAATTATGCAAATAAAGTGCCTAACATGCCCTCCTTTGAACAAGAGATTCTATTACTAGGTAAACACCCCAAAGAGGTCATTAAGAAGAAAGTTCCCATAAATATCAAAATATTTATAGCAGATTTTTGTGGCAGCAAAGAAATGAAAATAATGTAGATGCCATATATATTGATAATGGTATTTCAATATATAAAAAAGAAATTATCTGTCATTGAAATTCTTAAAGGTAACGAGACTGGATACAAAGTAACTTTTAAATAAAGGCTTACTGTTGATTGGTTGATGATCATTAGTAAGTGTCTGAGTCTAAGTTTCGTTTGCTTACCTTCAAGACACTACTGAATTTCTCAGTGGGTACTTTGAGGCCATCTCTTGAAACCACAGGAGATCTGAAAACCAACTCGTCTTCCTCCACTTTCACTCATTCAGCTTTCTTTGCCCATTCCCACTTATCTAGAGATCTACACAAATTACTTCCTTTATTAATCACAGGACATTCAATCCTATAACACCTTGAATTATTATTTAACTTATTTTGCGAAGATGTCTAACCTTGTTGATTTATAATTATAATATAATTTATGATAGGAGGTGATTTAGCTCTGTGCTTCTTATATTCTCTACAACCTCTAACAAGTTATAAAGTGTCATAGTAGATCCCTAGTAAATATGTGGAAACAATTGGATTCAGCCTGGACTGCTCAGCTTCATTTTTTAACTCTAGTAAGCACTATTCTAAGGGTTACTATGTCCAATGTGTACAGATAGTACATAACTCATGGATGGGTTGTATGCCAAAAGTTCATTTGTAAATTTGGTGTTTGGAACTCAGAAGTCATTTTCCCATCAAATACTAGAATTGAAAAGACCTTAGAAATTATCTGGTTCAACCTCTTCATTTTTTACCTAAAGAAACTAAGGCCAAGAGAGGGGATAGATATGACTTGGCCAAGATTATTTATCAAAGTACCTACTATGTGCTAGGTGGGGTGTGGGAGTGGGATACAAATTCAAAGAATGAAGCCATTCTTATTCCTATATAATTTATATTCACACAGCTATTAAGTGGCAGAATCAAGATTCAAACCTGGGTATTCAGTTTATAAGTCCATCATGCTTTCTCCTGTACTTTATTACACTGTTCCACAACCATGAGATGTATGAAAAAAAAATGACTTCTAATGTTTGAAGCCAGGAGTGCCATAATAGAATCAGTACAGAGGTATATTCTCTGATAGTATTGCAGAAGTCCTGGGAAGATAGGCACATTAGTGCATTGATGGTGGAGCTATGGATTAGCATAGGCATTTTGGCAAGCAAACTGGAATTATACAAATAAAGTTACTAAAATCCCCATAGTCTTTGGTCTGGAGATTATATTCCAAGGCTTATACTGGAGAAAATCACTGATAGGAAGAACGTCTCCACGTATAATAGCATCAACAACAAAAACTATAGTAACACGTTTTTTTGGTAGCAAATAATTGGAAACAAAACAGATGTCCATTATTTGGGGAATGGCTAAACAAATTATGGCATGTGAATGTAATGGAATATTACTGAGCTGTAAGAAATGATGAATACAGAGAACATAGGCAGGTTGACCTGATGTGATGCAGAAGGAAGTTAGGAAAGCCAAGAAAACAATATGTACAATGACTACAACAATATAAATGGTTGTTTTGACTATGATAGAAGTGCACTATGACAGTGCTGTTTTCTCAGGGCCCAACTCTGAAGCCTTTTGGTATGTACAACTGTATCTGATTTTATTTGGAAGTATTAATACACAAGGGTGTTTCATATCTGGTCCTTAAAAAAGTCAGACTTCCAAAGCACTGTTTGAACATTAAGGATTCTATCTTTTTTTTGGTGGATGAACAACTAAGTTGTATTTTAAATATCAAAAGTTATTAAATAAAAATTACTCCACTTAAAAAAAAACAATCAAAAGTGAATGGTGCAAAATTACAAAGACAAATCATAGTTCCAAAGAAAGGCTATGAAAGGATAGCCCTAACATATTCCTCTGTAGAGGTGGGAGCTCCATGGGTATGAAGCATTGCATATATTTTCAGACTTTTCAAATAAAATTTTCTGATTATTTTCCCCTTTTTCTTTAAAAATATTTGTTATATAAGATGGTCCCCTGGGAGGGAGGAGAAAGAGAAATAACTGGGAGAAATTCTAGTGATGTACAAAACAACATACACAAAGTTTATTTTTTTAAAAAAAGGAATACCTTAGGGGAGGCTAGGTGGCGCAGTGAATAGAGCGCTGGCCCTGGAGTCAGAAGGACCTGAGTTCGGAGCCGGCCTCAGACACTTAATCCACACAAACAAAAACCTAGCCGTGTAACCTTGGGCAAGTTACTTAACCTCAATTGCCCTAAAGGGGCGGCTAGGTGGCGCAGTGAGTAAGAGCGCAGGCCTCGGAGTTGGGATGACCCGAGATCAGATCCGGCCTCAGAAAATGAGCACCCACACATAAATAATGACTAGCCGTGTAACCTTGAGCAAGTTACTTAACCCCAATTACTTTAAAAAAAAAAAAAAGGAATACCTTTATTACACTGAACACTGCACTGAATGTGGAGATGGTAGTGTTGGGAGGGGGCTGGGAGGGGTGTATATGAAGGTGGTAGACATCGTTTTCTCCTCCATAAACTTCTAGCATTCTTTCCACCACAGGTTTACTACAGATCTTTTTCCTCTATGATGCCTAGGTTGGAGGGAAGGAGGTAGTGGTGGAAATTGAACTTGGAACTGGGACCATGCTCTATAGAAACTGAACTAAACTATGAATTTAAACCTCTTCCCCTCCCCAGACACCAAGGTAATAGAAACAGGGAATAATATTAAACCCCACATTTCAAGGGAGTAAGTTTATATATTTGTGATTATACCTTTTGAAATAAATATTTCTTTGTAAAAGTGAATGTGATTGTTAGTGGCTAAATGGAACTTGGATACAGGTCCCCTCCTCATTCCCCTTACATCGGTCCCCCACCCTATGATTGAGGAAACACCATTGGTGGGAGCAGGAGTCATTTGCAGAGATCCTAGACACCCCCCAAGTCCCCTTAAAAGTACGAGAGAACCCAGGGGAAGAAGTGAAATGTAAGCCTACTCAGCTTTCTAGGCCACGAGAGTAGTCGTAGTTAGTATTACATGGGTACAATCACTTTCATTGATATATAATAAATTGAGATATGTATTAAACTGGTATAAGCAACTGAAATCAGTACAAAACCTACATAGCCACATATATTCCAGCTGTTTATAAATAAATGTTGGAAAAGAGTAGTAAATAAGCTACAAACAGCTGTGTGGGGATTATGCTGCCAGGGCTGAGCTGGAGTATGTCAGACTATATCAAGAGTTTTAAAGTCTGCTAGCTTGAGATCAACTCTGTATTTATAGCATAGTTAAGAAATGGCTCCAGTGATTTGAAAGCCCTTAATACTG
Source organism: Gymnobelideus leadbeateri (assembly GCA_011680675.1). NCBI lineage: Eukaryota > Metazoa > Chordata > Mammalia > Diprotodontia > Petauridae > Gymnobelideus > Gymnobelideus leadbeateri. The sequence goes on from WOXC01004720.1 coordinate 310,160, forward strand.
TGCCTTGTTGAAGCTCATTGTTTTAACACAGTTGATCCTAGTTATCGAGGTTTTTGAAATGGGAAATGGAATCAGTGAAAATGTCACAGAAATACTCCATCTGAATAACTTGTTGAATAGACTTGTAATAACATGAGGGAAAGAAGAAAATGTTTTCTTTACGGTTGCCTCTGAAACGTGCTATTTTTCCCAGTGTGTGTGTGTGTGTGTGTGTGTGTGTGTGTGTGTGTGTGTTTTAATAAAAAATTGCTTCAGTCAAGTACATTCAGAGTGTGGACTAATACTTTTTTTCGTAAGGCAGAAAAAAATCTACATTTGGTACGCATGTGTGTGTGTGTGTGTGTGTGTGTGTGTGTGTGTGTGTGTGTGGTTGTGATGATAGGAGCCTGAGACAATATGAATGTGGAGCTGGGTTTCCTTTCGGCGGATATTGAAAAGTGCCTTTTGTCTCTAGCTTGGCTTGGTAAATAGAAGGCTGTACTTAAAGAGTCAGAAGGGCTTGGGTGAAATGCTGCCTCAGAAACTTATTACTTGCCCACTTCTTTATCTTACTCTTTCCCTTGGTGACTGACTACATCTGCTCTCAATGGTTTTTTAAAATAATATTTTATTTTCCCCTCAATTACATGTAAAAACAAATTTTAACTTTTTTAAAAAGTTTTAAGTTCCAAATTCTATCCTTTCTTCCCTTTCTACCCTGCTCCATGAGACAGTAAGCAATCTGATATAGTTTATACAGGCACAATCATGTAAGACATTTCCATATTAGTAATTTTATGTAAGATGATTTGAACAAAAAAGGAAGAAAGAAAGGAAGGAAGAAGAAAAAAAAGATAAAAATAGTATGCTTTAGTCAATATTCAGACAATATCAATTCTTTCTCTGGAGGTGGATAGCATTTTTCATCATAAGCCCTTTTAGACTCAATTGTTTTATTGCCCCCTCTATATAAACGACAGGGTAGCTAGATGATAGTGTCTGGAAAATTTATCTTTATGAATGCAAATCTGCCCTCAGACATTTACTAGCTGTGAGACCCTGGACAAGTCACTTAACCCTGTTTGCCTCAGTTTCCTCATCTATAAAATGAGCAGGAGAATGAAAATGGCAAACCACTCCAGTATCTTTGCCAAGGGAATTCCAAATGGGGTCATGAAGAATAGGAAATGAAAACTGACTAAACAACAATAAATATAAATGACTCCCTATAAATCCAATTACAATTTCTCTTAGAAGCTTCAGTCCCACATCAACAACTGCTTATTAGTTATTTCCAAATGGTTATAACTATAGACATCTCAAATTCAACATGTCTAAAACAGAACCTTCACAGCCACCCGAACCAACCCCTCTTCAGAAGGTTCCTATTAATGTTTTAGGCACCACCATCCTCCTAGTCACCCAGGTTCACAATCTCTTTACTTAGCATATCCAATAAGCTGCCAAGTCTTACTGTTTTTATCTCTACAATGTGTCTCCCATGGTCTTTCAGATTACATAGCTTAGGCTCATCACATCTCACCTGGAATGTGGAATAGCTTCCTATTTGGCCTCCCTATACAAGTTTTTTCCCATTCCAATTCATTTTCTTCATAAGCCCACCAAGTGATGCTCCCAGAGCCCAGATCTCCTCCATAAATCTACCCCTTCCTCCTAAACTCCTGTGGCTCCCTATTACTTCTAGGAAACAGTATAAATTCTTGTGTTTGGCATTGAATTCTCTTTAAAACTTGTTCCCTTCTTACCTTTTCAGGATTCTTACTTTTTTAAAAAACATTTTAGTTATATTAATGTGTTTTGTTTTTACATTGCAAATAAACATTTACACATTACTCCCACTTAGTGAGAGATCTCTTATAACAAAGGTAAAACAGTTAAGTAAAACTAATAATATCATTACTTTATTTGGAAATTCATGAAGTATTCACACCTGTAGTATTCAATTCTATGCCCCACCTACCTCTCAATTTTTTTTAAATGAAAAGAAAGCCATTTTTCTCCTTCCTATGCCCATTACATTAAAAAAAGAAAAAAATATCAAATTTCTTATGAAAACATACAATACAAATTAGTTTTCTCAATGGCTATACATGAAGATATATGTCTCATTCTGCACCCTAGTTCCCTAATTCTATTGTTTCTTCATTGGTTCCACAGAAATGGGAACGGTCATTGTGTTCGTAGTTTTTGCAGTGCTGTCCTTGCATAGATCATTCTCTAAGGTCTGCTCATTTCATTCTTTATTAGTCTATACATTAGGTTTTCAGAATTGTTCATTTCTATTAATATTGATGCTATCAAGTAAATTATTCTGTTTCTGCTTATTTCACTTGACATCAGTCCATATTTCCTCATTTCTAATAGCACAATAGAATTCTATCACATTCACATACCAGAAACATATTCATCAAGTACTCAGTTGTTGGGCATCCTTTTAGTTTTTCTCAGTTTCTTACCTCCACAAAAAAAAAACAAACCACTAAAATATTTTTGTACATGGAAGACATTTTCTCTTTATTTGATCTCTTTTGAATATAGGCCTGTCAGTAGCATATTTGTGTCAAGGGAACACACTGTTTAGAAACTTTTTGTGTACAATTCCAAATTGTTTTCCAAAACAGTTGTATCCATTTATGGGTCTACCAATGTGCCTGTTTTCTCACAGCCCCACCAACATTTATAATTTTACATTTTTGGTCATCTTTTGCCACTCTTTTGGATATGAAACAGAGTCTTAGAATTACTTTAGTTGGCATTTTCCCAAATTAGTAGTGATATAGACATCCCAGGTTTCTTCCCTTAAGAACTGACATATATCTTCATATCCTTAGATTATTTACTCTATTCTATGACCTCTGTGGTAAAACCATACAGGCCTACTCGCTGTTCTGCCCATGTCATGCTTCATCTCCTGTCTTTATGCCTTTATAATGTCTATCCTTCATGTTTAGAATGCATTCATTCTCCATTTTTGGGTTTTAGAATTTCTGGAATACTTCCAGACTCATCTCAAGTACCATTTTCTATCTGGTCCTCTAGATCCTCCATTAATTCTGTGCCTCCAGTTCTTAGCACAGTGCCTTGCACACAGGACATATTTAATAAATGCTTATTGACAGACTATTTGACCCTGGGAACATCTGAATCTCAGTTTTCCTTGTATGTAAAATGAAGGTAACTATAATGAAAATGAATAAACATTTCTACATTGTCCACTATGTGCTTTAAAAAAAACAAATATTATCTCATTTGATCCTCATAACAACCCTCAAGGTGGGTGCTATTATTAACACTATTTTACAATTGAAGAAACTGAGGCGGAGGTTAAAGGATTTGCCCAGGCTCACATAGTTAGTGTCTAAGGTCACATTTGAACTAAGGTCTTCATGATTCCAGACCCAGAACCATATCCAGTGGGCCACCAGTTGTCCCTAAAATGCTTCGTAAGTCTTAAATTAGTATATAAGTATGAGATACTGTTATTATTATTATACTTAACTCTTATCTTGGTGCCAGTCATGGGGAAACAATACCTATCTCCTACCCTTAGCCAAGTGATATAGAATCGTTGGGAGTTTCTTTTGGCATCATATTTTATAAGGTCGTGCAGTGGAGGAGTGAACTAGGTTTGGGCAGAGAGTACCTTACTTAAAAGAGCATGTCGGGCGATTCCATCCTTTATCTACCATTAAGTCCTGGTTTTAGAACACCTGGAGCTTTAGGCCACACAGAGAGAGAGAGAGAGAGAGAGAGAGAGATGTGTGTGTGTGTGTGTGTGTGTGTATGTGTGTGTGATTGAATCCAATGTGTTGTTTTTTCTAATATTCCTTGTGTTTTAAGACAACCAATTTGAGTTTCTGATCTATGTTGGGGAAGGGGGAAAAAGTCAACAGAAATGACACATTTTCAGTAATAATAACTGAAGTAATGACTCCATATCCTGACTAGGGATCGATGCCAGGAAGACCTGTGTTTAAGTCCTGCCTCAGACACTGAAGAATTGCATGGCTTATTAAGCAAGCTGCTTAAGTTCTCTCTGCGTCTCCTATTCCTTGTCTGTAATACAGGAATAATAAGAGATCTAAAAGAGACCATTTAGTTCAACCTCTCTCTTATTTTATGTGAGAGGAATCTGGGGCTAAGGGAGATTAAGTTCCTTGTGCAAAGTCACACAATAAAAGTCAAGGGTGGAATTTAAACCCAGATTTCCTGACTCTAAATGCAAGGATTCTTTCCATTGAACTCTGCTGCTCTAAGTACCTTGGTGATAGGAAACTCTTCTTATTCTTTATATTTCTCCCTTCATAATAGCTTAATGCCTCTTACAAGAGAGGCATTCGATTGTTTTGCTTGATTATGCACATTCTATTTCAAGGATTTTTTTTATGTTTTTGTTTTTTTTAATGGAGGGAAGTAGGAGGGAAAGCACGGGGGAAGAGTTGTCTGCCCTGATAAAAATGAAAAGAGAAGGCCTAGAGGAATCATGGACAAACAGGACAGCTTTGAAAGTTACATGTTGAATTTATGATGCACTTAAAAAGAAAAGTAAGCTCTGTATAAAAGTGCCTCACAATTTCATGTACAAGCCTCTCTTCCCCATCTATATATATGGAGACGTTGATTTTACTTGGTGTTTGTTAAGTTCGGAATAAAATAAAATGAAATAAAAAACAAATATTAAAACAGGCATTCAAGAAATGTTACTGAATGATTGTGTATGAAAGGAGTCCAGAAAAGGGTAGAATAAACTGGTCCTCCCCTAGTTGCTGATTGTAGCCACTAACAGGAGGAATCTGCTGTTGTTGCTCAATTGTTTCAGTCATGTTTGACTCTTTGTGACCCCATTTGGGGTTCTCTCAGCAAAGACCCTGGAGTGGCTTGCTATTTCCTTCTCCAGCTCATTTTACAGATGAGGAAACTGAGGCAAATAGGAAATAAGTGACTTGCCCAGGGTCACAGCTAGAAAGTACCTGAGGTTGAATTTGAACTCAGGTCTTCCTGACTCGAGGCCAGGCACTCTGTTCATTATACCACCTACCTGCCCTCAAAATTTATTAGACTTAATTTTTTTTAAAGTTTCCTTTTTAGGGGGCATCAAGGTGGTGCGTTAGATAGGGCACCACCCTGAAGACAGAGGACCTGAGTTCAAATATGGCCTCAGAGGCTTAGTAGCTATGTGACTCTGGGAAAAAACATCTAAATAAAACCCAATAAATTTTCTGATGGAGGACATGGTATGCAGCATCCTAAGTGTCCCCTATCCTTAGTGAGAAGAGGAAAGTATTTCATTATTATTTATCTTGGATGGAGAATGATTGTTACAGTTCATCAGAATTAAATTGGCACCCACATTTGATGTCTATAGGAAGACTCATGTGCAAACAGAGAGGAGGGAGGAAGATAGTTCAGACCACGTGAGTGGCCTTCCCACTTTCTGAACTTAACTCTATCTCCTTCTTAGTGAGGGATGGCCTTAAAGAAATGTGTGATATGATTTATAAAGTACCAGACCCCACACCCTATCCCCAGCCCATCCCCAGCTCACAAATACTATCTTTTGTGATGATCCTAGAATCTTTTTGAAAACTGAAAAGCCTTCCAGATTCAGAATCCTCTTTAGAATGCGAAGGTCTCTAGAGAATGGGTCATCTTAAACCCTTATCAGGTTAAAAACCTTCAGATGATCTGACCACTGAGAATAAGAAAGGCACCTGGAGTTTGTGGGAGAAGAATGAAGAAGAAGGAATGGAGGCAGGGGTGGTAGGAAGGGGACTCCAAGGAAGGGGCAAAGAAGTCACAAAGGGAAGGGGAGGAGTCATCATAACTGATACACTTTTTGGCCTTCACATATGGAGCCCACTTGCTGAACTCTACCTAAACTACTCACAAGCCTAATCTCCCACCTTTTAGTACTAGGGCTAGAACTGGGAAAGAGAATACAACTCTGTCCCTTACATATGCATATGAATAAGAGGAGATAGCATTGTAAAGTGTGTGGGGGACACTGTTGGAATTGGAACCAAAGGGACCCACTTCTGTTACTTTCAATCTCAATTTTTGAACGGACTGCTTCGTTTATTATAGCACTTTGAAGATAAATATATATAAAATCTTCATCTGGGCCTCGTGGAAATTCCTGAATAAGGAGCTGTAAGTATCATTTGTATTTTATGAATGAGAAAACAGAAACTCTCAGTTACATGACATACCCAAGGTCATACTGCTACCAAATTCAGAGGCATCATATGAACTCATAGCTTCCTGACTTCAGGACCAGCTTTCTATTCTGCCAAATTGTTTTGCAGAATATATGCAATCCAAAAAGGATTAGAATAACTCTAAGGTCTCTTCTAGCTTTAAATATATGATCTTGGGATCCTCTCAACATATTCTCATATGATTGCAAATGGCTATGCTTTTGAATCAAGAATCACAAGTAGAAATCTTTTTGCTATCATGCACAGCAGGAGAACTAAAAAGTTCAAGGAGATGTCATGTTACAAAATCCATTATCATTCTGTTAATTTTTCCCTAGGAATGTATCACATTTTCCCCAAACCCTCTCCTCTTCTCAGTTTCCCTATTACTATCAAAGATACCTCCATCTGCCCTATAACCCAGTCTCACAATCTTGGCATCATGGAGTACCAGACCCCAGTGCATCTTCACTCACATTGACCCCACCTATCCAATCTGCTATCAAATCGTGTTTCTAGATTTACAACATCTCTCATACATCCCCTTCTCTCTACCCATACAGCCATAAGCCTAGTTCAGACCCTCGGCATTTCACATCCGAACTATTATAATAAATTTCTAACTGGTCTCTCTGCCTTCATTCTCTCACTGTCATCCTCCACTTAGTTGTCAAAGGAATCCTCCTAAAGCTTGGATACCAACTCTTCTTCGCTACTTAGTAAACTTCCAGTGGCTCCCTATTACCTCTGGGATCAAATACAAGATTCTCTGTTTAGTATTGAAAACCTGCTCCTAACCTGGCCCCTTCCCATTTTTCAGTCTTTTTATACTTTACTCGCTTTCTTCACACTCTATGATCTAGCAATACTAACCTACTTGTTCCTTGCACACACACACTCCTTCCTTACCAGCAACTTCTATCTTCCTGGGCTTGCTCAAAAAAAGTTCAGCTCAAATGCTATCTTTTACAAGAAGTATTTTCTGATTTGCTCTTCCTTCCCCTCTCCCCTTAACCCTTTTGCCTCTGAGATTTTTGTTGTTTTTTGAATCATTTTTCAGTGATGTCCAATTCTTTGGGACCCCACTAGAGGGTTTTCTTGGCAAAGATGCTAGAGTAGTTGGCCATTCCCTTCTCTAGCTCATTTTACAGGTGAGAAAACTGAGGCAAACAGGATTAAGTGACTCACCCAGGGTCACAAAGCTAGTAAGTATCTGAAGCTGGATTTGAACCAATGAATATAAAATCTTCCTGACTCCAGGTCTGGCGCACTATCCATTGTACTACTTAGCTACCTTTTACATTATATTGTGTATATCTTGTATGTGCCTAGTTGTCTTCATGTACTCTTTCTTCTCCATTAGACTGTGGGCTCCTTGAGAGAAGGGACTCTGTTTTGTTTTGTTTTTATTTTAAAAATATTTTGATTGATTCTTTTTGCTATTATATTACTTTCTTTGTTTTTAGCATTTTCATTTAAAGTTTTGAGTCCAGGATTGTATCCCTCCTTCCCTGATCCTTGCGATGGTAAGCAATAAGATATAGATTATACATGTGCAATTATTTAAAATATTTCTATTAGTCATTTTGCACCAGAAGACTTGAAGAAAAAAGAAAGAAAGAAAGTGAAAAATAGCATGCTTCAGTCTGTATTCAAACGATATCAGTCTTTTTATGGAAGTAGATAGTATGCTTCATCATTAGTCCTTTGAGATTTTCTTGGATCATTGTATTGCTGAGAATAGCTAAGTCATTCACAATTCTTCATCAAACAAATTGCTGTTACTATATGCAGTGGTCTCCTGTTTCTGTTCTCTTCACTATGTATCAGTTCATGTAAGTCTTTCCAGGTTTCTCTGAAATCATCCTGCTTGTTATTTCTCATAGCACAATAGTATTCTGTTACATTTATATACCACAGCTTGTTTAGCCATTCCCCAATTGATGGGCATCCCTTAGATTTCCAACCCTTAGCCACCACAAAAAGAACTGCTATAAATATATTTTGTACAAATATGTTCTTTCCCCCTTTTTGGATGTCTTTTAGACATAGACTTAGAAGGGGTATTGCTGGATCAAAGGGTATGCACAGTTTTATAGCCCTTTGGAGATAGTTCCAAATTGCTCTCTAGAATGATTGGATCAGTTCACAACTCTACCAACAATGCATTAATGAGGGACTGTGTTTTTGCCTTTATTTCTATCCCCAGCCCTTAGCACAGTGCCTGGCATGTAGTAAGTGCTTATTAAGAATCTTTGTTGCTTCCATGACTGAATGAACTCAGAGAGCTCTTAAAATCCTGTTCCTACTAGTTATTCATATGCTATTAGCAAACCCTTAACATTTCCTGCATTTTAGTTTCCACTTCTGTTAAAATAGACATAACAATACTAAGCTAGGATAGAAATCAGTTTGGGGCCAGTTGGTGGAAGGATTAGAATGGGTCATCCTCCCTACAAAACCCTGACCACACCTTTCCCATTGTTATCATAAGCCCTGTCCATCTGCTATCTGAGGAAGGCTGAGGAAGTGAAAGAAGGAAATGAAAGGAGGGGCAGACCAGACCTGGGAGACAGGAGATTATAAGAAAACAAAGGGCTGCTGGCCATTTTGCATCAGGGTGAATGAACATAACTGAAGCCATCAAGAGGAGCACAGAATAATGTTGCCCTCTGGCCCTGTATTCCTACCTAGATACTAGAAAAATTAAGAAATGATTTGTTAAAATAATTTCAAAGCACTTGGCAGATAAAATCTGTCACCATTTAATAATAAATAATTTTAAATTATTAGCATAATACATAATGCTTTAATTCAAATCACTTCTACAAATATCTTATTTGATCCTCACAATAACCTTGGGTGGTGGGTGCTATTATTACCATCCCCATTTTACAGATGGGCAAACTGAGGCAGACATAGGCTAAGTGACTTGTCCTGGATCACACTATTGGTAAATGTATAAAGTAATTTGAACTCAGAACTTTCTAACTACAAGTCCAATGCTCTGTCCAGAGCATCACTTAGATGCCACTAAGTTAGGCTATCAATAAATACACACTACTAGAACAGGAATGATTGTAAATAAATAATGATATCTGTAAGTGGCTAAGACACTGTAGGCTCTAAATTGCTGTAGTTTCTTTGAGGATCCATTAATATATCCAGAGTCATTTATCTTCAGTCTACCTGATGGATTCCAGTAAATATCTTTTGGACTTTTTTTCCTAATTCCCATAAGTGGAGCACCCATTCAATCAAGTCTTCCATGTATCTACTTCTGGGTACTATTGACCTACCATCAGCTTCCCAGGGACATACTTTTAAAGTTAATGTGCATTATTAACATTTTCCCCATCACTTTCTTAAGTCAAGAGAATCAACAAAACAATCAGTCAGGCCTGGATTTGTAGCCTTTGTTGATTTCTGGAATCTAAACATTTAAACTGAAAATTTAACAATCTACTCTCTGGAGCAGATATGAGATTTCTAGGCCTCTCAGACTCAAAGACCTCCAAAATCCCTGGTAGCTCTATGAACCTATAAATTCAGTTGATTCAATTCAGTAAGCGTTCATTAAGGGCTGTCTTTGTGCTAGGCCCTAGAGATACAAGAACAAAGGAAAAAGAAAATAAAACAGCCTCTATTCTCAAGGAGCTCATTTTCAACTGGAAGAAAACAACTCATACTTAAATAAGATATGAAATGTAGATTTCAGTTCATGAAACATTCTTAAAGGGTCTAGAGCAACATGATAGGCACTCAGTGCAAAAGGAAAAGGCAAAAGTTCACCTTCCACTTGGAGAAAGCAGAGAGTATACACATAAATAAATACAAAATATACACAGAATAAAGAGAAAGTAATTGGGGTGGTGGGAAGGGGAGCTCTAACATTTGAGGGAAGAAGGAGGGATAAGCAAAGGCTTCATTCACGTAGGGCATGGCACTTGGGCTGAGCTTTGAAGGGAGATAGAAATTGTGGGAGGAAGAGGTGAGGAGGGAGAGCTATCTTCAAGCCTTGGGAAAGTACAAAGTTACAGCTGTAGAAGAAGGATCATGCTGTAGTCAGCTCTTAACCAGCTCATGAGAGCTGATTGTTAACTTTTCAATGTGAACATTTATGCTTGGGAAATGAGCAAAATGATGCAAATCAGGAATCGGTTTGTTGCTTTATTTATTGTCTAGACTTAAGAAAGTGATGGAGAAAATGTTAATAATGTAGATTAAACTTAAAAGTGTTATGAGCTCATTTTCTTCCTTCTATCCTTCCTTCCTTCCTTCTTTCTTTCCTTCCTTCTTCCTTCCTTCCTTCCTTCCTTCCTTCCTTCCTTCCTTCCTTCCTTCCTTCCTTCCTTCCTTCCTTCCTTCCTTCCTTCCTTCTTCTTCTGAGAGTATGTTGCTGTTATGGGAATGGGAATCTAAGACCTTCCCTGCCCCTAGGCTTTTTGATAGGCTTAGGTGACTCTGAGAACCTTCCTTGATTTGAAAATATATTCTGCCTCCTAATAGGCTGAATGTGGTCACATGGAACCTGTGGTGGGAGGCTTGTTTTTCAGGAATGCCCACACCTTGATGCTTTGTGATTGGGCAGTGGGTCAAAAGGGTTGTGACATTCTCTGAGTCAGGCGAAGGCTATATATATACACCCTGATGTGAGGTTTTGTTTTGGAGCTCACTTTGAGGAGAGTCAGATGAGACTCTGGGAAGCTGTTTAGGCCCCCCGGCTTTGAAAACCCAGATGTTGGTGCTTTCCTCTCTGGTAACTGACTAGGTATGGATGTAATGGTCAGACACCTGGAAGCCTGTCTGCTGATATGTTTCTCTGTCTGCTTGCAACTTGTTTGTATTCTCTGAAGTTCAGGGTGCTGACCTTTTTCCCTTGAACTAGGTAAATGACATATGTTTGAGCAAGATTGTTAACCCATTTTGAGTTGCTTTCCTTTATAAAAGCAGATCTAAGAACCTGTTTTGGCAGCTACCCTGGGGATGCTAGGGTGCTTGCTGCTACAGTTGCTAAATATTTACCACCACATTCCTGTAAGAAACATGTACAAGGAACAGCAGACAGACCAGTTTCGTTGAACTGCAGCATGTATGAAAGACAGGTTGGAATAAGATTGTAAAAAGCTTTAAATATCAAATAACAGGGTATATTTTACCTTGCAGTTTTATGAGCAAGGGAATAGAGAGGTCAGACCTGTATGCTCTGATTTTAATAATTACTATTGCTATTCTGAAGTACTTCTACCTTCACCTTCACCTTCTTTATCTAATACCCAACTACTCTACATCCAAAATTTGCTACCTCAGAGACTGGTTTAACCATTTAGGAAACAGGGTTACTCAAGGCTAATGCCAAGGCAGTGAGAATTCCAATATCAATCTAACCAACCAAAAGACTTGAGAGGTTTAAAGTCTGTGACTAGTCAGGAGAGTAGGAAGTGATTGTGTTGAGCAGTGCAGAGACCTTTTCACAGGTGGATTCAGTACTTGTATGGCATCTGGAAATGGATGCTTTCCTTCAAAGTGGGAATTTAAGAGAAGGGTCTCCAAAAGTTTTAAAAATTATGAGAATTTCTTAGCTCATTGAGGAAGGCTGTACATGGAGGATTCCTCAAGGACCTGACTTACTGAAGAGAGAAATTTGGAGGTGTCCTAGCACCTGCCATTGAGAAAATGTAGGTGGAATAAAATTCAAGAGGAAATCTGTGATGATGAAGTTGGCTCAGGCTTAAAATTAAAAAAAAGAATCACTGTACCTTTATAACTCAATACCTCCTATGGAAGCAACTGATATAATATCAAAAAATAAAAAAAAATTTAAATTGATATAAAAATGTTGGATATAGCTTCAGAAGACCTGAATTTGAAACCTAACTTTGCTTTCTACTAACAGTATAACTTTGAGCAAGTAATGTCTTTGCAGACCTCGGTTTCCCTATCTAGGAAATGAAGGATCTGGACTAAGGTCTCTTTCAATTCTAACACCATGATCCTATTATTTTGTTTCAATGATTTTTTCTAATTCTTTAGATCTATTATTGATCTATTAGTATCCTAGAGATGTCAAAAGAAATTGAAGTAGGACTAAGTGAATCCTCTGTGAAATTATAGGACATGGACAAGGGTTAGGCAGGAAATGGATAAGTTGCAATCTGAATTACCAGAGGAAATACCTACATCACTGAGATAATGTTATGCTGGAATGTTGGGAGTTTTGAACACAACCATGAACTTGTCTTGGTTTATGAATTAAGGTTTGTTCACGCTTGGCTCAGAGTTTGAGGGAAAAAAAATTAAGACCTGTTAGGTTTGGGTGAAGATGTTGGGAGAAAAAGAATCACGCCTTTCAGAAAGGGGCTTCAGAATTCCATTAAAGAAGCTATTTCTAGCTTCCCAGCCTCCCACAAGAAGGAGTCATTTAACCACCAAATTTGTTCACTTTGATGGCCCTAGCCCTGTCATTAGTAGATACTGGATTAGTGCTGACATATGTAATAACAGCTGTCCTTTCTATGCAAGCTTCAGGTTTACAAATGCTTCCTCCACAGCAAGTCTGTGAGAAAGATAATGCAAGAGGGAATAGAGGCTTAGAGAGATCAAGCAATCAGTCTAAAGTCCCTCAGTCAATAAATAGCAGGGCCCAGGTCTTCAAGATTCAATGCTCATTCATTCATAATGTGCCCCTTACACAAGATATGAAATTGACAATGGATCACAAAATGGAATGTAGAATTGACTTTCACATTGCCTTGGTCCTTTACCCCATCACTCTGGTCCACCATTAATGCCATGCCTAGAGATACCAGTCAGTTGTTAGAATATATACATATTTATTTGGAGTGAAGAATACATCTTATTTTTTTAAATCAGTGAAGCATATTGACATACCTGTAAACATATATTCTCTCACATACACACAGATACACACATTAAGTCTGACTTCCCAATTGGCCTCCACCACTACCACCATCACTGCTGATCTCCACTGTTATTATATTCTCTCTTTTTTTCCCTTTTTTCTTGCCTCCTATGTCTCTTATCTCTTTCCCTATCCCTCTCAGATTTCACATGAAAAAACTCATTTTCCCAGCAATTTTAGGTTGGTTTAAAGGGATATTTTGTAAAATGAAAAATTATAAAACATGTCTTTACTTCCTAATTTATTGGTCTTGCCTGAATGTCTCTGATATAGTTAAAATAAGATAAGATTGTACTTTTAAAAAATAATCCATTGCAGTTGGCATTTAAAACTCCTTCTCAGGTGCTTGACCCCAGAATTGAAACACTTCTACTAGCTTTATCTGAGCTACACCTGGAGGGCCTCTTCTTCCCCATCTCTGCCTGTTAAAATCCTACCCATCCTTGAAAGCTCACCTCAAATGGACAAATGCTATTTTATCTATGAAGTCTTCTCTGATATCCGCAGTCAGAAATGGTCCTTCCTACCTTAAATTTTGTATAGTGCTTTGTATGTCCCTTGCCTATGCATTTATTCTACTTTGTTTTATGTTTATTTGGGCATTTCCCCCTTCATCCCTTGGAAACTCTAGGAGGACAAGAACTGTATTTATTGATCTTTAAACATACATATATTAAAATATATACATGTATGTATATATTTCCACATATTTGTGTGGAAATATATACACATATCTATAATCTCTCTGTCTCTTTCTGTTAGGTGATGCAATGGATAGAGTGCCAGGCCTGAATATCTTCCTGAGTTCAAATCTAGTCTCAGACTCTGGGCAAGTCATTTAACCCTATTTGCTTCATTTCCTAATCTGTAAAAAATGAGCTGGAGAGGGAAATGGCAAACCATTCCAGTATCTTTCCCAAGAAACCCCAAAATGGGCTCACAAAGTGTAGGGCATGACTGAAAGGACTGTACATATTATTTATATATATATACTTACATACTGTACATACACATATGTACATGCATATATGTATATAATATGCATATATAACATACACAACATACATATACGTGTATACACAAATATATAAATTATATTATTTAAATGTCCTTTATACTTTTAAATTTTATAAAATATGAATAATATTTTTATTTTAATTTTATCAAGATGGGGCACCTGGTTATTATGCATTATGTATGCAACAATTTCTGCATGACCTTTCCTTTGACCTGTCCTATTGCTTGGCCAGCCTGGTCACCTGATCTATCTGGATTAGATTTTTCTTTGTGGGTTCATGTCTTCATCAAAATCTTATTATTTGGAAGATCTTAAGGCTATGATTATAAATGCAATCCTTTCAGTCACTAAGTAGCAGCTGATGAAAGGTTTTACTAGAGTGATACATATATATACACACACACAAACACACACACACACACACACACACATATATATATATATATATATATATATATATATATAGCACAAGGGGGTTATTATATTAAATTTTAATAACAAACTTATCAATATTTTAACATTAAATAATTAACCTTTTAAATGTTGGGTCTTGTCCATTTGTGCCATTTATACATCTGAGGTTATTAAACCTTACAACTGCACTAAGACTTTTGGGACAAGTAGCATGTACGTCTACCTCCAGTCTATATAGCTGCATAACTACTCATCATGGGCCAGGAAGAACCATCTACTCCATAAATGATAAGAAGAATAAGGAAAAAAAAACACTTCTTTCTCTTTCTCTTTGAGTATGTGCTTAGGACTCAGCCTCTCCTTTGGATTTCTAGCCAAGTGGAGGAGAAATTTCTCTCACCTTCCCTCTCCCCCAGAAGCCATGGCGTCTATGAGCACATGGTGGCAAGAATGTGGGCTTGCTTAGGGGACTCTCAGACTGGACCTCAAGTGCCTGGATGCCTCCTCTGCTTTATATTTCTTTTCCTAGGCATGATCCTGAGAGATGGACACTTGTCATCCTTGGATGCCATGTTATCAGGTTTGGAGGTCTCAGAGTTCCTGAGTTGGGGCTTGTTGCCTAGTGAGAGGAACATCCTATAACCATACTCTTCCCAAAACATATGACTACTACCTTGAAGGATGTTACAATAAAACAGACTAAGAAAGCCCCAGACATGCCTGGTTGGCCAGCAGATGAGGACCTTATGCTAAGATAAAAGTGCAGAGGATAGGGGCTGGGCCTGAAGTTGGGAAGACTTATCTCCCCAAGTTCAAATCTGGCCTTAGACACTTATTATCTACATAAACCTGGGCAAGTCACCTAACTCTGTTTCAGTTTCTTCATCTCTTAACATGAGCTGGAGAAGAAAACAGCAAACCATTCAAGTTATCTTTGCCAAGCAAACCCCAAATAGGGTCATGAAGAGCTGGACTGAAAAATGGCTAAATAACAAACAACACTGAAATAAAAGTGGGGAGTCTTTACCTCCCAGGACAGTAGGACAGAAATGATGGATAATTGTTTAATGTTATAAGTTAAGTGTCTAAGTATTTAAGCGCTGAAGTAAATAAGTATTTAATTGTCAAAGGAGAAGGGAGATTGAATAAATTAATCAAATCACCCCACCCCATTTAAATTAATAGTCAATATGCTTAGATGCATTCCTCAGGTAAAAACACATCTCAACCACTTAGCCCTGATACATTTATCAGGCTGAGAACATATCCAGATTGTTTACTAGATGTGAACAAGGCCTAGGCATCTCCTATGAAAGACCTTTCAATCAGGTGCAAAGGGAGGGGGTAACATTGAGTAAGGAACTTGGTGACCCCTGAGGAGCTTCTATAAAAGGAGAAGACAGTTTAGAATAAGGCTGGCAGTGGAGCGGAAGAGAAATGCCAGAGATGTCAAATTCTGAGCTGAAAAGATTTGGTAGCATGAGGGCAACCAGGGAAAGAGAGAGAAAGCAGGACTGAACTGTGGTAGGAAATGAAGAAATTAAGAGGTGCCATCAGCCCTACAGGCTTCTCAGAACAGAAAACCAGGGCAGATGCCACTCAGCTACTCAAAGACAGAGAGAAGTTCCAAGAAGGTGTCTACTCTTTCCCTACCTTCCCCTTCTGGTGCCCATCTATTAACAGACACTGCTACCTCTTAACCCAAATATTTCCAATAACCTGAATTTTGCTGCAACCACAAAGACATTAAGGATTGGCAACAGATAAATATAAATTATTTTCGTATTTATAAATATATATAAAATATATAAATAATTTCTATTTATAAATTAAGGCAAAGAGCCAAACCTCTTCCTAAATGCTAAGAATTTTCCTAATAGGGGATCAAAGTTATTCAATTTATTGAATATTTTCAATTTGTTTCCTAACTGGGGACTGAAAATATTCTTAATTTTCATTTAATACAAACTCCCTAAAGCAGCAAAAGAGGGAACTCTGTGGACCTGAGGGGCCATTATACTGCTCCTAGGCTTAAAATGTGCTAATTATTATAACAAGGTGTTACATGTACTTAATGAATTTTTTTCTGCTTTAAGTATTTTTTTGTAGTAGAGAAAAATAAATAGCTGTCCTCTACCTGATATTTACTATTTTGTAACGTGAGTACTTCTCTAGGATGAACTCTATTTGTCCTCTTTACATAGATCCTAGACAAAAGTCAAACCTAAATTCTGTTTTAGATTTTTCTCAGAGCTGTTCTCTTGGGTGATTGCATAATAAAACAGAGTTTGAGAAAAGGTTGACTCACCCTGCTTTGGAGTTCAGCCTTTCCCAAGGCTAAGTTCTGTATATGTAAGTCCAGAGCCAGAGACCCTTGTGGGAAATATGCCCTTGGACCATAGGTACTTGGCAAATGAGAAAACTGAGTTTGACAGAGGTTAATTGAATTTGCCTAAAGTTACTAAAGTAAATTTTGGAGTAGAAATTCAAACCCAGTCCTCCTAATTCCAAAATAAGTGTTCTTCTCCCTTCTGTTTCACTTTTCTTCTTTCCCTGACCCTATTTCCCAGAACCTATCCAGGATGGCTGGGTAGCAAGAAGAGCCAATGCCTCTGGGGATACTCTACTACCTACTACCTACAACCCTTGCCTGGGTTGCTTGACTTCTCTCTGGGTTTGAATAAAGTGGAAATAAACCATTTCTTCTGGTAAGATAGAATGTGAGCTCCTTGAGAGCAGGGACTATCTCACCTTTTTCTATTTGTAACACTGTGCTTGGAACATAATAGGTGCTTAGTATATGCTTTTAATTTCACTTATTCCTTCATTCTTCCTTGTGGTACTTCCTTGCCACCATTTCTTCCTTAACTCTTCACAATCTGATATCCACCCCAACCATCTGCCTTAAACTGCTTCCTCTGAGATCACCAATGAACTCCTCATTATTGCATCCAAGGAGTTTTCTCTGTCCTTACTCTCCTTGGACTAGTTGCAGCATTTGATCCTGTTTACCCCTTTCTTCTGGATATTCTGTCTTCCCTTGGTTTTCATGACAATACATTTTTCTGTCCCTCTTCTTAACTTCACTGTTTTTATTCTGTCTCCTTGGCTAGCTCCTTATCTTCCTCTGATCTTTTTAAGGCTTGGTTTTCCCTAAAGCCTTGTCCTTGGCCAGCCCCTCTCTCTTGGTGATGTCATCCTTTCCCATGTCTTCGATTCTCATTTCCATGAAGATGATTTAATGACTTTTCAAACTATATTTCCTATCCCCAGAGCCCCAGTTCTGCATTTCCAACTGTCTTGGATATTTCCATCTGGATAGCCTGCTGACATTTCAAACTCAGCATATCCCTCTTTATCTTCCTTATGAAAGCAAGCCTTTCCCTTAACTTTTGTGTTTTTGGTAATGTCTTTACTGTCTTTGACTCATTAAGTCAAATTGGTTACCAAGTCCTATTGATTCTATTTTAGCAATATCTTTCACACCCATTCCTTCCTTTTCATTCCCACTTCAATCACCCTAGTTCAGGCCCTCATGATCTCTCAAACTGTCAACAGGGATGGTTTCCTAACTGGATTCCCTGCTTCTAGCTGGTTTATTTCCAATTCATTCACTACGCCAACTGGGTCATGTTGATTTTCTACTCAAAAATTTTCAATGATTCTCTTTTGCCTCTGAATAAAATTTAAACTCCTGTATCTGGCATTCAATGTCATTTGAATGTCATAGACCATTCAATTCCATGGTCTAGCTCCAATTTATCCAAGCCTACAACTCTGTCAAATGCAATATCTTCTATGCATTCTGAATTTTGGTCAAAGTAGGTTAAGTCTCTGCCTATCATTCTTGTCTTAATCTTTTCATCTCTATGCCTTTGTTCATGCCATAAGATTATGAGTACCTCAAGGACCCATCTTTTGCCTTGCTCTGTATCCCCAGTCCATAAGACCAAAATGACATCACTATGTTAGAGTCAAGTTGCAAAGTGTCCCATTGTGGCATATCAGACCACTTAATAAATGCTTAGTAACTGACTGACACTCCTTTATTATTAGAATGAACTTCTCTCTACCTCTCTCAGGTACCTCCTCCACAAAATGCTCCTTGACCCTTATATCAGTTGAAAATGGTCTCTTTCTCAAGTTTCTCATAGCATTTTACCTTTGCCTTGAACATGCACTGCTTTAATCAATCAATCAATCAATCAACAAGTATTTATTTGGTATGTGCCATGCACTGTATTAAACAATGGAAAAACAAGCAAATGAAAATAGTCCCTACCTTCAAAAAGCTTACATTGTAATGGGGAGGATAACATATACATGTATTAAATATGTACATATTTATTATACACCCATGCCACATAAAAGGTAACCTTAGTGGGGAAGGCACTGCCAGCTGGGAGGGACCTTGAAAAGTTCCGTGCAGATGGTGGTACTTAAGCTACATCTTGAAAAAATAGAAGCACTTTAAAAGGTGGAAGGGAAGAGGGAGAGCAATCCAAGAACAGCCAAGGTGAAGGTACACAGAGAGAAGATGGAGCATTATTCATATGGACCAGGAAGTAGGTGAGTATGGCTGGATTGTAGAATACACAAAAAAGAGTAATGTGTACGAACACTAGAAAGATGGATATATTAGTAAGTAGTGCTTCCCACCTAATCAATGGCATTATTGAGATGAGAAAATTAAGAGAAAGCACTTTGCAAACTTCGAGCTATGTAAATATTAGCTAAAATTATTTTTTAAATTATCATTATTATTGTGAGTTAAGGTTGCTGAAAGTGTCCATGTTATATCTATCTTTGTATCAACAGGGCAAGGGACTGTAAGAGCTTAATAAATACTTGTTAAATTAAATCAAACCTCTTCCAAGTAGTCTGCTATTACTAATAACACTTTGTTATGTATGCATTACCTCCCTCTTAGGAAGTATGTATGAAGGGACAATGATTATGATAAAGATTTTATTGCTAAAGAAATTTAGTATCAGAGAGGAAGGCATATGGCAAAATTAATCACTGCAGGCCCATATCTTACCTCAGCCACTTAAATTTCTTTAAGGAGGGGTAGAAGAAAACACCTGGGACACAGAATCATGTAATGGACAAGGCAGAAAAGAGACAGCGAGGAAGGAGAGGGAGAGAAGAGAGGGGGGAAGGAAGAGGGAGAGAGAGAGAGAGGGAGGGTGGGAGAAAGAGAAAGAGAGAGAAAGAGAAAGAGAAAGAGAAAGAGAAAGAGAAAGAGAAAGAGAAAGAGAAAGAGAAAGAGAAAGAGAAAGAGAAAGAGAAAGAGAAAGAGAAAGAGAAAGGAGAGAGAGACAGCATGGGGTAAGTGAATAGAGTGCTGGACTTGGAGTTAAAAAGACCTGTTCAAATCCTAACCAGGGGTGGGGAACCTGGGGCCTTGAGGCCACATGTGGCCTTTTAGATCCTTTAAATGGGGCTTTTTGAGGAATCCAAATTTTACAGAATAAATAAAGATCCAGATAACTAACCCTTACCCTAAAGCACTTCCCAGCTGTTTGATTCCAAGAGTCAAGTCTTTCTGGCCCTTGAGTATCCGATGTGTAAAATCCTTTCCACCTCTAACTGGTCCTACAGTAGTAAGTAATCCTTCATAGTAATGCAAAATATGTTATATGATATGTAAAAGCATAAACTCATCACAGCCAAGAAAAGATTGGGAATAGACCAATTCTCTGCCCCAGAATAGTTATGGTCATTACATATCTCCCTTTCCCACCTTTTTACCATATGTTGTTGTTGTTTAGTCATGTCTGACTCTTCATGACCCCATTTGGGGTTTTCTTAGCAAAGTATCTTAGCAAAGATACTGCAGTAGTTTGTCATTTCCTTCTCCAGTTCATTTTACAGATGAGGAAACTGAGGCAAACAGGCTTAAGTGACTTGCCCAGGGTCACACAGCTAGTGTCTGAGGTCAGATTTTAACTCAGGAAGATGTCCACGCCCAGCTCTATTCACTTTGTCTCCTAGCTACCTCTTTCTGTCTTTTGAGAGCATGTCAAACAAGTACACATAGGCAGTGATGTGGTACTCTGCATGGAATTCTGGAAGACTGGAAATCCCACTTCAGACACCAGCTATGTGACCCTGGGCAAGTCACTTAATTTCCTCTAGCCTCAGTTTCTCATCTGTAAAATGGGAACAAAATAAACACCTTCCTTACAGGATTACTGTGAAAAACCCCTTTCGGCCTCAGTTTCCTCATCTGTAAAATGGGAATGATGATGGCTCCTACATTGCAGGACTGTTCTGAGGCTCAAAAAGATAACAAATAAAGTGCTTTATGAAACAATGTACTGTATAAATGCTAGCAGGATGTGTACCTGGACTTTTGTACCAGATTCTTTGGGCTTTGGGTCTTTATCTGTAAAATGACCTGTAAATAACCTCTAAAGTTCCTTTGAGTTCTATATCTATGATCTTATGGTGGGGAGGAACAAGTTGGGCTGGACTGACTATACAAAGCTTTGGGCATGGATGATGTGTTTACTGTTAGTGACAAGATTGCTGAGATTTTTGTTTGGGAGGGGTGACTGGCCTGGCAGAACCTTCTAGAATTAGGGAGAAGACCAGAGGAGTAAAAAGGGAGCTGGCAGCTCAGGGCTTGCTCTAAACCGAGAGGGTTTAATCTAGGATTCAAGGCAAGGACCCCTTGCCTATCTATCTATGGATAGATTTTAGGGGATCCATAAACTTGGATAAGAAAAAAAATTAAATATTTTTCTGTTTATTTTATGCATATAAAAACATGATACTGAGAAAGGGTATATATTCTTCACCAGACTGCCAGAGGGATCCATGAAACAAAAATGATTGAGAACTGTGGTTCTAAAGTCTACGCTCCAAGGGGAGGTAGGTAGAAAAGGGGATTTTGGATTTTCTTCTTTCATATTTTCCTCTAAGAAACCATCATTTAATAAATGATTATTAAATTGAATTGATTTTATATCTCCCTAGAGAACTTAGCATAGCTCTCACACACAGTAGGTGCTTAAATGGAATTCTGGATTTTTTAGCTCCAATTGTCAGGATAAGAAAGGCTCATGTTCTTTTAATATGGATTGTACAAATGGTTAGAGCTTCCTTTGTGTTTGGGAACTTGAGTACAGGAGGGTAAAGCAACATGTCAATCACTATATAGCAGAATTAATGTTGTTTTGTTGTTGCTGTTTTGCTTTTTGGAGGGGAGAGAGTAGGGTAATTGGGGTTAAGTGACTTGTCCAAGGTCACATGACACACAAGTGTGTCAGAGGTCTGAGACTGGGTTTGAACTCAGGTCCTCCTGATTCCAGGGCTGGTGCTCTATTCACTGTGCCACATAGCTGCCCCTATAGCAGAATTAATGAAGAGGTCTCCTAGCCTCTTGTTGGTTGAATGAATTAGTGAACCCCAGAGAGGTGGCATGAACTGGTAGACAGTATTGAATTTAGAGTTGAAAAGACTTGGATTCATATCCTTGCTTTCATGCTTATCAATTGTATAACTAAAGGCAAGCCAATCTCTTTGAGTCTCAATTTCTTCATCTATAAAATGAAGCTAGTAATAATACTGTAGGACCTACCCTGAGGTACCTAGATGGCTTAATGAATAAAGCACTGGTCCTGGAGTCAGGAAGACCTGAGTTCAAACCCAGTCTCAGACACTCACTAACTGTGTGACCCTAGTCAAGTCACTTTGTTTGCCTTAATCCCCTGGAGAAGTAAATGACAAATCACTACAGTATTCTTGCCGAGAAAACCCCATATGGGGTCACAAAGAGTTAGACACGGCAGAACAACAACGTACTCTACTTCGTGTGGTTATTGGGACTCACGTGAGATCATGTATGTAAACTGTGCACACTTTAAAGTGCTTCATGAATGTTCATTATTCTTTTTAAAAAGAGGTGTTTATTGACATTTTATTTTTTTTACACTGTCTACATTTCCACTTATGACCTTTCCCATTCTGGAGAGCCATCCTTTATAAGAACTTTTAAAAAAGAAGGAGGAAGAAAAAAAATCAGCAGGAATGATCACTATATAGAAAAATTCTGCCATTATATGTAATACCATCATATGTAACAACATCTGGAAATGGGGGGAAGGAGGGCAAAAGGAAGTAGTCTTATCTCTCTTTGGCACTAAGCTTGGTTATAATTTTGGAATATTTATCTTTGATTGTTTGGTGGTTATTGTTCTTTCCCAGTCCATGAACTTGTTATAAAACTATTTCAATAATTGCATTTCAATATAATTAGTATGCATTTTATTTTCTACATTTAAAAATGCTTTTCTTAGAAGGGATTCATAGGTTTCACCATATTGCTAAAAGGGTCCATGACACAAAAAAGGTGAAAAACCTCTGACTTCCATTGTTGTGTCATTATGTATATCATTTTCTTGGATCTATTTATTTCATTTCTGATCAGTTTATGTAAGTCTTTCCATACTCAGCATTTCTTACAAAACAATCATATTACAGTACACTAATGTATCACAATTTGTTTAGCCATTCTCCAGTAGGGTCTCTACTTCATTTCCAGTTCTTTGCTACCACAAACAAATGCTACTATTTATATATAATATACAACATATATTTATATCTATATAGTAAATATATTCATATATATAGTATTCACATATTTTGGTGTATTTAGAGCCTTTCTTTCTGGCCATAACCTCCTTGAGGGTGGATACCTAACAGTGAAACCTCTGGGTCAAAGGGTATAGAATCTCTGTTATTATTAATTCATCAATTATTTGTTGAGATGGTTCTAGGGGGATTGTACAAATTGTACAAATACAATTGGATTGTATAGATGGTTAGAGCTTCCTTTGTGTTTGGAAAGTTGAGTACAGGAAGATAAAGCAAGCTTTGCCTATAAGGCAAGGATAAGAAATAGTCCCTGCCCTCAGTGAGTTTATATACTAATTGAAGGAGACAAAATGCAGACATGAAACAATCAGATGGCAATATGAGTTGGTAAATTATTAAATCCAAATTAAAAGGCATAAACACTAAATGCCACAAAATTTCAGGAGAGGGAGAATTCCTTGCAATGGGAAGATTTCTTTAGGGAAATCTTCATTGAGGAGATGGTCTTAATCTGAACCAGGAAAGAAGAGTCAAATTTGGATAAGAAAAGGTGGACAGAGAAAGGCATAGAACATCCATGAAATGATATAGGGAGAACCCGGTAATGCCAAGACTATTCTCTGCTGACCTCACGATAAATGACATGGGCACTTTTACCAGCTGCAGAAATTTGAATGATTTAATGAGTACCAAAGAAGGGGATACCTGGTGGAAGGTTCTCAGCATTAGGATTTTGTGACTGTCCTTGTAAAGTGTGGTAGAAGGTGTTTCTTGTTTGCTATGGCTTCAAGTTTCTTATTATGTGCATAGAGATTAGCTTCCAGTGCACTTTGAAAACACACATACTTACTGCTTTAGGTTCAAGTTCCACTGGAAATTTTCCCTTCGAGAGTGATTCAGCCATGATTCATGAGAATTTATTATTATCTTGCATTTTTCTTGTAAACTGATCCACCCTCAATTATACTTTGCCAGGTGTACAGGCTTGTTTATCTCATAAGAATCCAGGGACATCCATAAAATACCCTTCTCTGGCCAAGGAAAAGAGTAAATTTATGTATTTTTCTAAATATTGTGTATTTACATTACATATATTTCACATTTATTTATTTTTTTATATATGTGTGGTTTCCCCCCAGTAAGATTCCTTGAGGTAAGGGACTATTTAATTTTTATCTTTGTATAACTAATGCCTAACAGGGAGCCAGGAACAGGATAGGTAGGTTTTAAAATCCTTCCCTCCCTACCACTCCACCCCTTTCTTTGTCTTTAATTAATTAACTCAATCAAAAATAATGAGTATTGCTATGTAGGAATACTTTATATAGAGGGTACAGAAGAGCAGTGGGGTCAAGCTCTCTATATAAGGATCCCTTTAAGTCCCATATTGACTTAGAAAACTGCATATTAACATTGTCTATGTTCTATTGTATTTTTTATTTATTTTGTTAAATATTTCCCAATTGCATTTTAGTTTGGTTGGGGATGTACTCCAAAGTATTTCTGTGTACAGTGCCAGCTGACTGCTGCATTTTTGACACTTCTGCATAAGAATATAAGATACAGTCCTTTTCCTCCAAGAACATATAATCTAGTTGAGGAGATGAGACATGTAGAAATAACTATTCTATTTGTTAGTATGTGGTATGCATCCTCTCAGTTGCATAGACAATAAAAAGCATCGAAAGGAATCCGACTTGGAGCTAGAAGGGCCTTTAGCTGGAGGACTGTGAGCTTGAGTGGTTAGAAGTAGTTTTCCAGGAGTTTCGGAACAAAGCATGCAGCAGAGACAAGAGTGGGGGGTGGGCTAGCAGTAACAGCACCAGAAATGGCAGCAACTGTGAGCAAATGAACAAATGGATAAGCAACTGGCAGAGACTAGAGATCGGGGAGCCAAGCATTGAGGGGAAACATCCTGCAAGGCCCCTGTCTGAGCATGAAGGTGTAACAAGAGCCTCTGGGGTCTCTGCTAGAGCCCCCGAGGCAGCAATAAGGGGACTGCAGTAATGGGATGGTGGATGCTAACTTTCCGTTTGGGAGAATAGGCAGGAGACTGTGAAGTGGGATCTCCCTTTCTTTCTCCCTCTGCTTGAGAAGGACAGAAGCTGATTCCAAAGCCTATTTAGTTCTGTAAAGTTACTTTCCTAATTTCTTTTTGAGCAGTTTGGATTTCTTTTGCCTGCCAGATAAATGCAATCAATTTAACTGCTGCTGATCCCTATGTTGTCTTATTTGTGAACAGCAGGGCTGTAGTAGAGGAGCAAGATTTGGGTGTTGGTGTACGGAAATACAGAGAGGACCTAGGTTTGAGCCCTGATCCCTGAGAGTACCAGTACTTCTCCTGGTTGGGCGGTATGAGCTAGAAATAAGAGAGAGTTTATAGTATTTATCCCTCTTGATTCACCTCCAAAGAGGTGGATCTAAGGTTTTTCTTCTTTTACCAATGGCCAAAAAATGAGTCCTGGTGCCATTTTTGCTCTCTGGGACAAGGCTGGATCGTCCAGACGTGACCTCACTCACTTTTCTCCCATTCTTCCCCTCTCTCTCCTGCTTTCCCCATACATAGAGAACTGGGAAGAAAGAACTACTCTGTGGGAGGATAAAAGATATGGCTGGTCCTGGCCTGAAATGCCCACATTCCAAAGGTGGGGGCCACCCAAAAAGCAGATAAGTAAGCAAAATTAGGAAGAGAAAGGCTATGCCTACAAATTAATAACAACACTGGGGATATAATGCCATAGGATCATAGATCTAGGTCTACAGCTGAAAGGGAACTCAGAGGAAATCTAGTCCAAATCTCTCATTTTGCACATGGGGAAACTGAGGCCCAAGGATGTTAAGTGATTTATCCAAGTACACACAGATAGTAAGTAGCAGAGCCAGGATTCAAACTCATATCCTATGACTATAAGTTCAGCCCTCCTTCCGGATTCTACCATGTTTTTTTAGGTAAATGCTCACTAAAGTTTCTATTCATTGGTTGTAACTGTGCACTTAACCCTTGGGAGTGGACCTTCTTTGGGCAATAATTTTGAATGATATGTTTGGGCTTGGGAGGATCATATTGAGTACAAAGAATGACACTGATTGATAGGGAGCTGAGTAAAACCACTGACAGGTAGTGTTTTCCTAGAACATAAGGAGAGAAGGGGTAAGACCCAGCCCACTCAACTGTTAACACCACTCAGTAACCTTTCTTGGAAATGCCGATTATTGAGAATTACTTTTATATCTTAGGGGAAATTTAGGAAGTCATAGTTTTTGTTTTTGTTTTAAGCTGATTTGCTCCATTTCATTAAACTATAATTTAGCCTGGAATTTGGTAAAAGACCAAAAATAAGAAGCTAAAACATTGAGGAATTATGAACCATAATTATTTAGTACTAAATTATGAGCAAGGAAGAGATGAAGAAATTGGCGAAAACAAGCAAACAAAAACACAAAAACCTGAAGAGAGTGGTGACTACTGTTGTTCATTCTTCATTTTTAAAGGAGACTGATGTATTGACTTTCTCATGAATTGGAATTAAGTGAGGTAAAGTTGCATAAAATCATCAGCCTCACTTTCTCTCCCAGAGATGACTGGGAGATGACTCTTTCAGAGTTATCAAAGTTCAGTGACAAGAGGCAGGATCCCTGGTGATGGCCCAGGATGCAGGGAATGAGCTTGGTGTCTTCGATGTCTGACCAAGCTCTAAGCACTCCACTGTGTCTGCTTCAGGCACGTTTGTGACCATTGGAACAAACTCCACCCATTCCACTGTGGGACATCTTCACATGCTTGGGTTGACATCCCTCGACCTCACTGATGGGTTTGAGGCCTGTTGGTTATTTTCTACCTGGTTTAGCCAGTCTGCTGAAAGGGTTTTGCTGGGATGTAGCTGCTGTTGCATGCATCAGCTTCTTGGAGCTACAGGTGAGAGTATGGTGATAGGTGGGCACCAAAGGTGGATGGATGAACAGTCCTCCAAAGGGCTTGACCAACCCTCACACCAGAGATGCTAGTCCTCTCTGAACACCTCATACACCTTGGTGATTACTGCCTTACAGATGTTATAGCAGATAGGGTGCTAGGATTAGAGTCAGGAGAACCTGAGTTCATATTCCACACCTGACACTTACCACTGTGTGGCCATTGACAAGGATCTGAGCTCAGATCTTGCTGACTATCTTCAGTGCCCTCTACCTCATACCACCTAGCTGCTGTCATAAGATTAATTTTTAAATTAAATTTTATTTTATTGTAGGATACATATTCTCTTCCTCCCAGAGTTTAAAAAGCAAGACAAATCCCTTGTTATAAACATGTAAAGCAAAATACATTTCTACTCTGACCATATACAGAAATAAAAAGATATACCTTGATCTGTACTAAGTCTAAAACCTCTCTATCAGAAGTGGAGGAAACCCATCAAGAATTTAGAACTAGAGGGCGGCTAGGTGGTGCAGTGAGTAAGAGTGCCTGTCCCAGAGTCGGGATGACCCAGGATCAGTCCTGGCCTCAGAAAATGAGCACACACACACACAAATAATGACTGGCCATGTAACCTTGAGCCAGTTACTTAACTCCAACTGCTTTAAAAAAAAAATAAAAAGAATTTAGAACTAGAAGCAAAATCATCTAAATTCAACTCTGTCATTTAAAGATTGAATACTGACACTTTGATAGCTTAAATGGTCATGCAGGCATCAACAGAAGACTCAGAATTTGAACTCAGGTCAACTAGACTCTAAATTCCTACTGCTATTTCCATTACAGTAGCATTGGGATCAAGAAGCTCTCAACTTTTATTTAATCCATATTCCCTTCTGCAATGATCTCATTGTTTCTCATGACCAAGTTTCTTTTATATGGATGAATTTCAAGTCTATCCGTCTAGTCTCAACTTCTCACCTGTGCTTAGACACATATTTTCAACTGCCTACTGGATATCATGCTTAGATGTCCCATGTCAAGACGGACATGTCAAAAGTTGAATTTATCCTGCCCCCACTCTTACCTTCTCAAATTTTCTTTATTCACCTATTTCTTTGGGTGGCACCACCACTCTTCCATTTATTCACACTGGATACATTGGGGCCGTTTTAAACTTTTCTTCCTTTGCTGTGTCCCTGCCCCATAGACAATCAGTTGTTAAGCTTATCAATTCTATTTCTACACTATTTTCTTTTCTTTTGGGGAGTGAGGGAATGGGGGGGAGACAATTAGGGATAAGTGACTTGCCCAAGGTCACACAGCTAGTAAGTATCAAGTATCTGAGGCCAGATTTGAACTTAGAGCCTCCTGACTCCAGGGCTGGTGCTCTATCCACTGTACCACCTGGCTGCCTTTCTACACTATTTTCTATATCAGTCCTCCATTTCCATTCTTATTCCTATTATTCTTGTTCAGGCCTTCATTATTTTTATCTAGTGGATAAAATCTGCAATAGTCTCCTAACCAGTCTCACTTCCCTCAAGCTCTTTTCCACCCAATACATGATTTACTCTGCTGCTAAATTTTCCTAGGAGACAGTTAAATGGTGAAGTGGATAGGGCACTGGATCTGGAGTCAGAAAGACCCGAGTTCAAATTCTATATCAGACATTCACTACCTGGAACAACTCACTTAACCCTTCTTAGCCTTCCTCTTCTCATCTGTAAAATAGGGATAGAATAGCACCTATCTCACAGGATCAAATGGCATAACATATCTGTCCTATGTCACTTTGCAAATCTTAAACTCTATCTCTTGCTTTTCTGATCTATCATCTTCATTTCTGAATATGTCCTGTTCCCATCCCCTATTCAGAGAGCCATTCCTTGTAACCAAGAATGAAAAAGAGAAAAAGAAAACAGTTCAGCAAAACTAACACAACTGATTCCGCTTCTCCCAGTGTGTTGCACGTAGTAGGTACTCAACACTTTAAAATTATTTGGTGAATTTTTTGCTCTCTTTTAGATGGAAAGGAACAGTATTCAGAGGAGGTTACTTTTCACAAATGAGACTTTTCTTAATTTGCATAATTTCTTCCCAAGCCTCTTCTCCTCAAATACCTTATACTTATTTTGAATATATTTCACACATTATATACATATATATATATATTTGTATGCATAGGTATTGCCTCACTTGATAGGATATAAGTACCTTGAGAACCGAATTTATTTCCTTTTTGTCTTTGCGTTCTTAGCACCTACAACACAATTGCCTAGCACACAGTAGATACTTAGTAAATATATATTGATTTAATTCAGTTAAGCAAAAATTTATAAGGTGCCTGTTATGCACCAGGCTCTGTGATGGGTTCTGAGCGGTAAAATATGACAAATGAAACAATCCCTGCCCTTGAAGAATTTATAATACTGGACAATTCCATTTCATTTAAATGTTTCTTTAATTATGGACTAAATTTGGTATGAGGAGTTTTAAAGAGCCATCAGGGGCCCCAAATCATTCATTAAGAACATAGAGTGATATGCAACATCTTTCCATAAATTATTTTAAAAGCCATAGATAAAAAGCTGTATTTTCCTATGAAAGTCAATAGGCATCTATTGATTCTGTAGGCATTTGGGCAAGAGTCATAGATTGAGAGAATTGGAAAGGACCTTAGAGTTCATCTAGTCCCATTCCTTCATTACCAAAAAGACAATATTGAGACCTCAGGAAGTGAAAGAACTTGCTTGGGGGTTATATGGATAGGCCACATGAGTGGAATGAGCTGGAAAAACTCAGGTATTTTGAATTCATGTCCAGTTTCCTTCCATTGTATGTCTATAAGAGTTAGAACCCTTTGGTCTAATGACTTTAGTCTGGCTAAGAATTATCCTTTATGCTTCTCTGGGTAAAGTCTTTGAAGGATGTTCCTTCCTGCCTAGCCAGTATAATATGAATGAATGCCTTTTCATTGAGATTGCTCCTGTAACACCTTGCAATACTAATTAACTTGTTTTAAGCCTCGAGGCAATATAATGGCCCCTAAGGTCCACATGGTTCCCTTTTTTATGTTTTTAGGGAGTTTATCTTAGGTGAAAAGTTGTGGGTACAATCACAATTACACTGAACACTCAGAAATATTTCTAACCACAAATCTGACTCTCTGCCTTAATTTATATTTATATTTAGTTAACACATGGCCTCTTTGTAGATTGAGGTACAATTTATGTTGCTGGAAATGTTGGGTAGTAAAGCAGCAGTGTCTGTGAATAGACAACTCATGGCATCAGCCCAAATCTTTTGCTCTGAGATGCCAGGAGGGTCAATGGCCCTCTTCAATATCTCCCTTCTCCACCATAGCTAAGCTTTACTTTCTCATTCTCCTTTCACTGGTTGGATGGGCTGATAGCTCTTTCTGGCAATTTTCTATGGTACCATTTCTTTTTCTCTTCATTCAGATCTTAGGAATCCCTATTCTGGTTCTGAGATAGTTCTTCCTTTTTATATAAGTTCCTTAGAAGATGACGAAGTCCTATAGACAGAAGTTTTGATAGATTAAAGGAGGTATACAGGCCCTGTTCACACTCAGTTTTGATTGATTTGGACAAGAAATATTCTTACTTAATAAAAATAATTGCTTTTACATGAAGCAGGATAATCAATGTTATACTTCAAATATTACGAAGCTGGGTTTTGAATGACTCATTCACAGCTCTTGCTGGACCTTATTTTGGGTGCATTTTACACCACAGAAGCCTTCCTCTTCCTCTTTCCCTCTCACTCTTAATATTCTACTTCTATACTCAACAATCCAACTTGTGTTATTTTTTAATCATGTGAATTTCCAACTGTATCCTGTCTTGTGTCATACCCAATGAGGCTTCCCTCATAACAAAGACTAAAAAAGCAACAAATAAGTTGGCCAAACCAACTAACACAATGACCCAGTCTCCTAGTATAAACAAGGTTTTATATTAATAGTCTTCTACCTCTACAGCATAGGGAGGGCACAACAGTATCTCATTTCTTTCCCTTTTCCTAAACTTGGTTGTAATAACGATATAGCATTCAGTCATGCTTTAGTATTCTTACTTATATTTTCATTGTAGTCATTGTATATGCTGTTTTCTTGGTTCTACTTACTCCATTTGGCATCCATTCATGCAAATCTTCCCATTTCATCTTTCTTTATAATTCCATACAACCCATCATATGAAAATACATAATTGACCATTTGATTTATTTTATAAAACTGTTTTCCACATTATTTCATCTGTAGTATACAGTCTCACTTTTAAAATGTTTGTCTGACATCTAAAAAGTTCAGGCCATGTGATTTAGTAGAAAGGGCACGGGATCTGAAGTCAGAAGAACTGGTTTCAAATTCTGGTTCTGTTAAGACATGTTTCACCAATTAGCAATTAGGATTCCTAATTATATGATCTTGTACATGTTAATAAACCTCTCTAGACCTTTTCCCTCATCTGTCAAATGAAGGAATTGAAATAGATAATCTCCAAAACCCTATTAAATATCTTATTAACTTAGGGTACCTGGTTGGTGCCAACTACGAATATTTTGCAAACTATTAGTTTGGTTACAAAAGGAATGAGGCTGGATTGGAAAACTGAATCTCCTCTCTACCTTTAGCCTCTATTTTCAGTGCTCCATTTTCTGAGTTATTCCATAGGATAAATTGCTAAAGTCTTGCAATGTGTAGTATAGTTTAGAGTACATGGGTCTGATGTACAATTAGTTTCAGTGCTAGGATATCTGTCGGTGCAAATTCTCTTTACACACACTGGGGTATACTAAAGCATAATTCTGATCTCAGAAAACTCCATTGAGTAGATTTCAAGACACCCAAATGCTTGGATGAAATTCTGTCTGTAATTAGCCAATCTGGCTGTAGATAAAATCTGCAGAGTATTTCTGTTGGTTATTTTAAAAATCTGTTGCTGGATTAAATACAAATGAATGGATATGTGCTTGTCTTGGAATATCTAAATATGTACATGTGTCTGTTTATTGACATAAAAAAGCAGTGTGGTATGGTGGCTGAGTACATAATTAGAAAGACTTGGGTTCAAATCCTGCCACATATATATATATATATATATATATATATATATATATATATATATTATGTGTGTGTGTATACAAACTCACACACACACATGTGTAATACATATACACAATTCACATATACCTATATATACATGGATACATATACACACATAAATGAATTTGTGAGCCTGAGCAAGCCACTAATCCTACTCAAGTCTTAAGCAGCTGTCTTGACTCCCAGAAAGGCTGCAATCTATGTAGGTAGAGAAATATTCCATTAGAAATTGCCAACACTGAAAAAATCCCAGATCCTTCATGTATTATACACACTGCACATTCCTTAGTTTTGCTGTCCGGGAATCATGGGGCATTTTATCTCAGTGTTAGCCCAGAGAATTAAGACCTTCACTGAATACTATTCCAATCATGTAATCCTGTTAGTCCAAAGTGATTCTCAATAGCACTTGACAGGACCATAGCAGCATTGGTGTGCTGTATTAAAACAAACTGAACTATTCTGTTTTTATGTACACATTGGTACTTGTCGACAGACTATTAAATTGTTTTAATAGCCACTACTTATAAAGGTGTATATCTTGGTTGTTAAAAATCCAATACATTGTAAAGTACACATTATATTCAAAATATTGCTCTCCTAGGAAAATTGTAATTGCAAAATTTCTGTGACAGAGGACACAGCCAACCAAATGTTGCTTTGTCTGGTCTTCATATACCCATCACAGGCTGAAGATGAGCTTGTCATTGAATCAGCAGTGATGAGACAAGCTCTCACCTGGGAATTTTAGGGACTTAGAGTGTGGTGTCAGTTACTGCGCAATTAACTACAGTTCTGCGTGATTATTTTTGGTTACAGCTGCAGTCTTGATGAAAACCAAAGACAGACCTTTTTTTTTTTTTAAATCTCCCCAAATCGCTCTTTTTAAAGCAGTTTGTTTATCCCGATCTTCTTGTGTGGAAGATGGGAGACAGTGATAAATTTTTCAGCTAGTGACATGTTTCGCCAAAGGGGGCATGTTTGCTTGGTGAATGGCTACGTAAATCCAGTCTGACGCACACAGGCAGTCATTTCCTTCATCTCCTTTTCTAAAGTTTGACCTCCTGGCTGCCTTTGAAATCACATCCAGACAAATGTTTGTAATGGTCCAAGGTATGAATACGGATCAGTGTACACACGGCCCTTGAGGTTTAGAATGGAATCTAATGCCAAAGCTGAGATAGGTTTCTCACAGATATTTCAAACTACCTTACCCCCATGGAACATTTCAGACTCGGCTGAGGAAGTCTGATTTTCTGCTTTGCCAGTGTAAAAATCCCAGAAAAAGCATGTAAGGAAGAATTTTTCATTCCTCATAGTTCTTCCATTTCTGATTTGTTCCATATTTGAAAATGGCTCTTCATGGCTTAATTAAAAATGGAATTATCTTTCAACTGCACATCAAACAGCTTTCACTTTTAGGTGGGTATTATGACCTCAAACCAACCTACTTCTTACTGGCTGCCATAGATTCAGAATATGCGAACATATGGAGGAGAAAGAAAATGACTTGCCCAGGGTCACCCAGAAAGTTAGAACAGAACCTCAATTTACCTATTTGTTAAATTGCACTTGTGACAATATTAATGGAGATGTGGACATAGATAATGATATAAATGTTAGTATCAATATAGTTGTAGAGGCAGCTAAATGGCTTAGTGTATAGATTGCTGGACCTGGAGTCAGGAAGACCTGAGTTTAAATCTTATTTGACGCTTACTATCTGTGGCCTTGGGCAGGTCGCTTAACCCTGTTTGCCTCAGTTTCCTCATCTGTAAAATGAGCTGGAGTATGAAATTGTTCTAATATCTTTGCCAAAGAAAGAGTTGAACCCAACTGAAAAAAAAACAACAACATCAGTATGGATATAGATATAGATATAACAATATCCATCCACTTAATTTTGTTTCAGTTATTAAGGAGGCAGACCTTAGAGTTATGTAGCCTTATTCTTTCACAGTTACGTGTTGTTCTCTGACACTAAAGTTGGTCAACAATCTTTAGAGAAACAAGGAAACACAATCCAGCTGGTACTTCTTTGAAGGTTTTTATTTGTTTCTTTGCGGTTTTTAAGGGAGACCACATGGTCTCCACAGTGTTTGGCTTAGATAACTGTATTGCCAGTTCCCTCCTGTCCCTCCACCCCCCCATCCACTATTTTCTTGCACCTTGTTGTTCAGTCATGTCGGACTCTTTATAACCCATCTGGAGGCAAAAATACCTGAGTAGTTTGCCATTTCCCTTTCCAGCTCATTTTATAGATAAGGAAACTGAGGCAAACAGGGTTAAATGACTTGACCAGGGTCACACAGTAAGTGTCTGAGGCAAGATTTGAACTCAGGTTTTTTGACTCACACTCTATCCACCATGCCACCTAGCTACCCTATGTACATCATATATATCTACATTGATATCAACAAGTCTGTCTATGTTGATATCTACATCAATATCTATGTCTACATCTACAATGATATTAATATCTGTATCTATATCCATATATATTTATATCTATATCACTTATACTTATATTTACTTCTATATTTATTAGCCATCTACTATGTTCTAGGCCCTGTGATAAGTACTTTGCAAATTTTATCTCATATGATCCTCTCAATAATACTGTGAGGTACATACTATTATCATTTTGATTTTACAATCGCGGAAACTGAGGCAGTCAGCAGTGAAGTGACTTGCCCGGGATCATACAGCTAGTAAGTATTCAAGGCTGGATTTGAACTCGGTTCCCCCTGACTTCAGACCCAGTGTTCTGCGTACTATGGCACCACCTGCCTAATGTTATCCTGGTTCTGTTTACTTCACTGATTTAGGTCACAGAGCTCTTCTTAAACTTCTCTGACTTTGTCCTTTACAGCACAATAATATTCCTAATTCCTTTGTTCAAAGTCCCACAGTTAAAAGTAAGTGGAAGAGCTAGGAATTAGAGTCAGGTCCCCTGACCCATAAGTTAGTGTTTGTGAAATATGCTTAGAGCCAGATGCTTCTCTGTAAGTGACTCTTACTTCTTGTTATCTGTTAGTCAGTTAATAAGCATCTGTTGCTTACTACAATATATGTATATATGTATGTATGTGTAT
This sequence comes from Gymnobelideus leadbeateri, assembly GCA_011680675.1. Lineage (NCBI taxonomy): Eukaryota > Metazoa > Chordata > Mammalia > Diprotodontia > Petauridae > Gymnobelideus > Gymnobelideus leadbeateri. The sequence continues at coordinate 345,451 of WOXC01004720.1, forward strand.
ATGTATATATGTACATTCACATACATGTGTGTATACACACACACATACATACATACATATATACACTTACTAGATGCCAGGCCCTTTGTTAAACACTTAGGGTATAAAAAAAGGCAAGAAAAGGTCTCTATACTGAAGGAATTTCCATTATAATGGAGAAGACATGTAAATAACTGCATATAAGATATTGCCTGTGATCCTGCCAGTACTTTATATATAAAGACAGAAAGTTTCTAAGATTTTGTCATTTGGGGGAAACTCCTTCCATCAAAGCAGATCCCAACCACCTATGACAATATATCAGTCCTAGAGAGCTGCCTGATGCATACAGAAGTGACTTGGCCAGGGTCTTACCAGTATTAGTGAGGGGTGGGGTTTGAACCTAAGCCAGTCAGCTGAAAAGCATTTATTAGGCTCTTCCTGTGTGCAGGGCACTGTGTTTAGCACTGGGGACACAAAAGCCAAAACATAGTCTCTACCCTTAAACGGCTTGCATCCTACTGGGGCTCGTAAATAACTACATACAAAGAAGATCTATCTCTACAGAGTAATGGAATCAGAGGGAAGAGACTTGAGGGAAAGGGCTGGGAATCAGGAAAGGCCTCCTACAGAAGGTCGATTTAGAGCTGAGTCTTGGAGGGATCCAGAGAGGCCAGAAGGCAGAAATAGGGAGGGAGAGAATTCCCAATATGGGGTAGAGTGACAATACAGAAATTGGAGATGGCATGTCATGTGGGAGGGATGGAAAGAAGACCAGTGTCACTGTATGGAAGAATATCTGGAGGTATAAGAAAATCTGAAAGGGAGTGAGGAGCCACCTTGCATTGGGAAGGACTTTGAAAGTCAAAGAGAAGCTTTTACCTTTGATCCCAGAGATACTAGGGAGCCACTGCAGCTTACTAAGGAGGGAGGAGGGACATGGTCACAAAGAATTGGACATGATTGAAAAGTGGCTGGATGTGGTCGGGTCTGTATTTTACAAACACTTTGGCACTTTGGCAGCTGAGTGGAAAATGGATTGGACCAATGAAAGACTTGAGGTTGGAAGTCAGTAGAGTCTAACAATTGTCCAGGTGATAGGTGTTGAGGACCTGAACCAGAGTTGGTGACTGTGTATCTTCCTAATTCCAAGGATGACACTCTGCTGCCTCTAATGTTACTTTTTATTGATCTAGAAATTAAAGTCTAACTCCATAAAAGGGGTCAGAGAAGAAAGAGGTAGCTATAGGGACCTATCTTGGCCAGAAGCTACCATACAGGAAAGTGGAAGTCCTCCTAGACCTGATCCCCTTGGCTTTGCTCCAAGAAGTTAGTCTACTGAGGACCCAAATGTATTGCTGGTGCCAACCTTTTCATGAAATTTGATCTATTTGGCTAAGAAGAATAAGTTATAAAGCACTGTGAGGCCTGTGAATCTAAAGCATTGTGTAAGTGTATGCTATCACCTCCACTTTCTAGTTTTTAAGGAGATCTTCCCATTAATTTAAAAAAAAAGAGAGAGGAAGAGATAATTTTTAGCTTTTCTTCCTGACCAGCTTGTGGCCATATTTAATGTTAATATCCTGTTCCTTTGGGTGCAGATAATTAGGATGTTTTTGTGACTGGTTAAATCTGACTTGTGAAGTGTGTTATTTAACAACATACATGCTCTATCAGCACTTCTTCTATTGACTACAATAAGTGGGAGTCAGATGATCCGATGGGCCATAACAGATCATAACAGAAAAAGGAGGGGGAAAGAATAATGCATCGAGTCTGCTGATACAAAAGTACATTGAAAACACTCACCTTATGGGCTTTAACCTAAACCTTTCTACTACCCAGGACCAAATATAAATTCCTTTGTTTGGCATTTAAGATGCCTCACAGTTTGTCTCTAATCTGCCTTTTCAACCTTATTACATATGATTGCACATTCATGTACTTAAGTCCATCCAAACAGGCATGATGTGGCCTTGTGCCTGAAATGTATTCCCTCTTCATAAAGCTCAGAGCACCCAGTCTCCTTCAAGACAGCTGGAGCATTGCTTTTTACCTGGAACCTTTTATGATACTCCATCCCCAACTTCTAGTGCCTTCCTTCCAAATTATTTGTATCATACACATGTGTGCGCACACACACACGCACACACACACACACACACACACACACACACTCTGGATTGAATAGGGTATGAGCAAAACTGCCCTTCATGTTTCTGATTGGTTGATTTGGCACGGAAAAGTGGTGATGAATTGTCCCCTCATTGGATGCCAAACAGGAAGAGATTAAATTTTAAAAAGATACATTTTGGCATACTTATATCTACATGTTGTCTCCTCCAGTCTCTGTGAGGAAAGGGACTGTTTTCTCTAACACCTGCATCCAGCACAGCATTTAGCACATAGTAGGTCCTCAATGAATGCATGTTGCTTATGCTTAAGTAGGGGTGGGGAAATTGATCAGACCCCCTGTCACAACCCATGAAGCAATTACTATTGCAATATTCTTAGAGTTTGCCATGTCAACTACATGGTGGCTTGTGTTATAAGTTATTTCCCTCCAGCCTTTGCTCATGGCCTTGTACTCCTATCCACAGCAGAGCTATTAGTACAGAGACCACCAGTGTATTCCACCTGTCTGATTCCACTAGGGAGGACAGCATAGGATGATATTTCTTTGAGATCTTCATAGGAAGCCAAATGATTTCATAGGGTCATGGTAGGAATTAGCTGCTTTCAGATGGCCATTGCCAATCCCCAAAGAATTTTCAAACATGTAAAGAATAACTGTAATTTGCATCTTAAAAGCCCAGCAGACTTTCCTTTATAGTTTTCCCTTCCTGGGAACTCTGAAGAGTTAGACCCATATGTAGGTCTTTCCCTGCAGATGGTGTAATGACTTTTGCATGGGAATCTCATCTTAGTTCCCAGCCTGTTTTTCACTACACAATAACTTATCCCCTGTGACCAATACTTCTCTAGTTAGAATGTATGTGAGAGAAAATTACAAATGTTTCTCGTTTGGGGAGGACATCTGGTCACCGGTCAGTCACCCCTTTAAGGAAATCTGCCTCTGGCCTTTGACTGAGCTGGAAAGTAGTCTGGTGGGTTTAAAAGTTGCATCTATATTGCTTGGAAAATGAGCTCCAAACATGCAGAGACCTCCTCATCCATCACTGCTGTGAGGGCCTCACTGGTTCCCGATGGCATCATGGGGGGGACACTGAGGGAAGAAGTAGCAAGTAAGCAGACCACTGGACAGACAGAAGATGGTGCCAGGGGTCTGAAGCCCATTCCAGAGACAAAGTTAGACTTCTTCAGGCTCAGCAGGCTAATTACTCACAGCTGAGAGCAAGCAAACCAGCCAGCAAACCTGATCCATCTGCTGATTGAACATTTGAGTTGTTGCAGCAGCTTTTAAAGACATTTGGGGGAAAACGTTAGTTTTGGTGGGGTGGAGGGAAATGAGAGAGGAGGAGAGGGAGGATAAAGAGAAAAAAAACTTCCTCCTTGGTGTCATGCGCCAGCCTAAATTAACAGCTAATGAAAGCAGATTGTATTTAACGGATTTTAATATAAATTAAGTTTAATGATGACACATTCAAAATAGTACACTGAAATCAGCTTGTATTAACAAGCTAACAGATGTTGGCATTTTTATTATTAATTATACATTTCATTATCATCTGATTATTGTCAAACATCATTTGACAAGGAAAATTATATAAAAGATTCATACACATTAGTTATGTTGTTAAGGGGATGTGTAAGCCTGTTTATGAATGTAGTATCTTGAGTAAATCTAATAGCATTTTTTAAAAACAAAAAGGATGGCAAAGGAATGTATTGTGTTATTTTTTTCTCAGCAGCCTTTCTCATTTATGAATCCCAATGTACTATGGACACCACTGTTTTGGTACAGAATGCCATTCCCAGCCATGTGCATAGTGGGAAAACATAACTACCCTCCCATTGGTGAGGAACTGTGGGGTAATAGAATGGGGGTGGGGAGAGTAGATGCTTAAGTTTCAATTCTACTATATTGACAAATCAGTTTCTTCTGTAAAACAGGGATAATAGTGCCCATGATACCAGCCTCATAGGGTTGTTTCTGGGTTAAAGAAGGAAAATTGATTTCATTCCCACTTGTGAGATAGCTATGTGGCTTTATGGAGAGAATTCTAGACTTGGGGTCAGAAAGATCTGACACTAGGAAATGAACCTCTCTTGGCCTCTACTTCCTTATCTGTAAAAAGAGGGAGCCAGACTCTGGTACCTCTAAGGCCCCTTCTAAATCTATGATCCTAGGAAGATGAAATTAAAAAAAAAAAGGTAAGTCAGTCACTCCAAATAACACCAACCAAAAAGAGCCTGTTCTTTCTCCCCACTAGCAAGAATCCCTTCTCTTTCCTACTTGGAATGAAATCACCAGCACACAGCATACATACTCAGGACTGGTGACAGAGATGTTTTACCCGTAAAAATAATAAAACCTTATATATGTAGTGATAGTTTTCAGAACACATTATGTTAATTTCTGGAATGTCCAGGTGCAAAAGACTCCACTCATAGGAGGGACTCAATGGAGAAGGAAGGGTCTGAGGGTCCTCTTCTCCTTCTCCAGGCTCTATGGCTCTGAGAAATGAATTTGGGACTTTGTGGGCTCTGTAGGAACTGTGAACCTAATCCACTTCCCCTCCCCCACAGACTAAGGTGGTATGGGAGGGGATTATGCCTCTCCTCCTTCAGGTGCTGGGGGAAATGTTTATATATTTATTCTTTGGGGTTTTTTTATTTTTATTTTTTTTGCTTTTTTGGAGGGCAATTGGGGCTAAGCAACTTGCCCAATGTCACATGACTGGTAAGTGTTAAGTGTCTGAGGCTGCATTTGAACTCAGGTCCTCCTAACTTCAGGACCAGTGCTCTATTCACTCCACTACCTCACCGCCCTTATATATTTATTCTTGTTACACTTTTGAAATGAATATTCCTTTATTAAAAAAAAGTCCATCACACATATTATTTCATTTGATACAATCTAATGTGTGTGTGTGGAGGGAATGCGGGGTACTAAAATCATTCTTAGTTTATAGATAAAGAAACTTTGGCTTAGAATTTAAATGACTTGCCTAAGGTTACTTAATTATTATTTGAAATAGGATTTGAACCTAGATGTTCCTGATCTCCAAGTCCAGTGTCCACTACACCACATTGCCTGAAGACTGAAAGTTGATGTGCACTGGATGGCAGAAATAATATTCTCTCTTAGGTAGCTGCAGGAGATGTTTGTCACTGGTGTGGAATGTTTGTGGATTAAAGAAGGCCTATGGTTCTGTTGGTTGTGTTGCTATATAGGAAACCAAATGAAGAGGGGCTGCCTAGAGTGGTCTGTTGACATCATGTGTTCAGTCCCTAAGGGGATAAGAGCAAGTGTTGCAGACATAGAGGAGACAAGGCTGGGACCTTATGTTGGTGAAGGGGACAGCTGCTTGATCAGTGTGATTTGAGATGCCAAAAGGCCCTGCCTCTCCTAAAATATCTACCCACCAGCCTGCCAGACCTTTCTACTATTCTCCTACCTATTATCAAACTCATAAGATCATAGTTTCTGAGTTAAAAAGAATCTTAGAAATTGTCTTGTTCATCCTTCTTGGTTTATAAACAAGAAAATGGTAGCCCAGAGTAGTGAGACTTACCAGAAGTCTCACAGGTAGTAAGGCAGAGTTAGGATTTGAACTCAGCTGCTAAGTGATACTCATACCTAGAGTCTAAATCTGGCCTCAGACACTTACTAGCTGTGTGACCTTGGGCAATTCACTTAACCTTGTTTGCCTCAGTTTCCTCATCAATAAAATGAGTTGGAGAAGGAAATGGCAAACCACTCTAGTACCTTTGCCGAGAAAATCCCAAATGGGGTCATGAAGAGTCAGAAACTACTGAAAAGTGATTGACCAACAATGTAAGATCACAAAGTCATAGATTCAGAACTGAAAGGGCCTTTAGGAACCATTTAATTAAATTCCCTTGTTTTATAGTTGAAGAAACTGAGGCCTACTTTGGTTAAGCATTTGTCCAAAGTCACATAGATAGTTGGGGGTAGAGCCAAGATTCTACCCTAGATTCTACTGCAGCAGCCAAATTCCCACTATGAAAATACCATCAGTCAGTCAACAATGAATAAGTACTTAATATATGCCAGGCACTGTGTTAAGCTCTGGGGACAAAAAGAAAGACCAAAACATGCAAACAACTTTGTGCTTACACTATATAGACAATGCAAAATGGAGGTCATCTCAGAGTGAAGACCCTGGCATTAAGGATGGCAGCGAAAGACTTTCAGTAAGAGGAGGGATTTTTAACTGAGACTTGATGCAATAAAGATGCCAATGCTTTCTCACTGGTCACTCATAGTCCAATTTCTGCACCATCACCATGAGACTGTTTTTCCAAGGCTAGATCTTGCTGTCAACATCAAAAAGATAGCCTCCTTTTGGCCCATAGGGATACCTGCATAAACAACATCTTGTGTAGCAATGCTAGGGTTGGATTAGGCATATGTGGGTTTAAATCCTGCCTCAGTCATTATTTTGTTGTTGTCTTTTCCCTAGTGCCTTGTATATAGTAACTGCTTACTAAAATGCTCATTGAAGGAATGGGTTTATAAGGTGCTTAGAGATCACCTAGTTCAACTCCCTCTTTTACATATAAGTAAACTGAGGTCCAGAGATGTGAAATTATTTACATCTTAGAACTTCAAAGAGCCTAAATGACTATCTAATCTACAACTCCCTCTTTGACAGATATGGAAATTTTTCCAAACTGACATAGTGAATAATGGCAGTCAGGATGGGAACACAGTCTCCTGATTCCCAGTTCACTGATCTTTCTAGTGTATCGTGCTTCGTCCTCAGTCATTTTAAGTGTTTTTTTTTAAAATATATTTATTTAGTATTTTATATAATAATTGCTCCATGGACAAAAAACCTATGTTAATTCAAAGTTAGTATTTAACTAGTAATGTTTTCAAAGCACATGACATATATGTTATCTCATTTAGTCATCTCAGCATTGCTTTGAGATGTTTCACTTATTTGAAAACTTTGAGAGGCACTTGAAGGCCAGAAGCTCCCTCCCTCCCCACCCCCACCCCGACCCCCATCAGAAGTATGGGGTTATGGTGGTATTCACTTTGCTCTATGAAATATATAGTTCTCATTCATGTGCACTCTGACATGTGACTGATTTCATATATAGTACTACCCCAAAATAACTCACATAAAAAGCCAGATGAGGGTAACACCCCAGAATAACCATAGGATAAAACGTATCCGGCTGTCAGCACCATTTGGCTGGGTTGCTCATGTCTCATGAACAGAGAGGATGTAGGAATTCCCCAAAGATCCTTCTCTGGCCAACTTTATATTGTGAAGCATGCTACTAGACATGCCATTAAATGGCATAAGGATTCCCCAAAGGGGAAGCTAAGGGCATGTAACATCTGCCCTCAATCATGAGACTTAGTAGTGCAAATACACTCCACATGTTGTATGACATGCCACAATACTGTTCATCCATTAGATGAACATAGCATGATAAAATATGGCAGGGAACAAAGAACTCCAGATACGCTGCGTGTCTCCTGAGCTATATCTAGGAACTTTTGTATGTGAGGTGTAGAGGGAGGAATGATTAGTAGAGGGAGGAATGACAATAGTGGAAAAAGATCACCTGGGGTTTGATCACTGGGATAAGGAAGTCTGCCCCAGGATACCATGATACTTCTACAATTCTGAAGGACTGGCCACTAATACTAAGGGATGGGGAGGGATGAAGGCATGGAGTTTCAACTGCCAAAGGAAGAGGTAGAACTATGGTACAGAGCTTTGGGTGGCCTCTAATTTTTGGCACCCAGAATTAAGGCCAGTTGCCCTTTCCTAGTTATAGCTTTACATTTGTACAAAGTGTTCCTGGTGCAATGTTCACATTACTGGGATCAGGATTGGATTATTCTCCCTTCTAAAGAGACTTCATAAAATCTATTGCCCTCCCCTGCCTTTTTTTTCTGTTAGTTGCCTTTGTGATTCTAATGCATAGCTATGGGAAGTCTTCCTTGCTAAAGTAATCTTCTCCCAGATTCAATAGTTAAATCCATCACATTACCATGTAGGAAGAATGAAAGAATTTCACTTCTGATTTGGATTAAGATATCCCTGTTTTCTGAGGGAAGGCCTGAGTGAGATTCCCAAGTGAATAAAAAAGCCACAAAATGCTATTTTAGCAAATGAATCGAGGAATCCCCTATAAACCTTTTCTAAAACAATTGGGTGATTTATCCAGGCTCAGGCAGGAGAGTCACTGGTCCTTCATATCAAAAACAGGGTCACTTGTCAATATAATCAGGGGTTTGTTTTCCTGGCTTTATTCCATGTCAGCACAAACTTTGCTCATTCAATACACTTCGACACTGCCAATGACATTCCTTTAAAAAACTAGATTGGTCTCAAGGCAGCTTTTAAGTTTAATGGGATCAAAAAGTAATCATGTCTAAGACAAAGGTGAATTTATTTTCTATGCACTAGAATTCTCCTCCCAGCCCCAAATCACTGGAGGAGGAATGACTTAGTAATTGCTAAGCAAGTCAAGTGCCTTCACCTCCCAATGCAAGACAGGCACCCAGCTACAAATCGCCTTCTTTGTGCCAAATAGGGAAAGCTCGGACACGGTAATAATTCTGCCTTTATGTAACTAACATCCCCCTCCCACAAGTTACTTTTTCAGAATTAAACCTTTTCAGTGAGAAACTCTTTCATTCTCTTGTTTCATATTATGTTACCCCTGTTAGTGTTCTTTCCAGCCTGCTGTTCTCAGTCAAATTATTTTAAGTGTCAGGAAATTAAATTCTGTACATCCCTCAAACAAAACAAAAAAAAGTATGTGCACTTTGGAAAATCTCCATCATGAAAGACAATTTTTTTTTTTTGGTGTGGTATATAATGAGAAACTGACTTCTGATTTAACTCCTGAGGGGGTTTGAATGTTTAAATGATGGTTAATGTGCCAAACAGACATGTGAAAGCCTGGGGGATGGGGGAATTGAAATTCAGGAAAACAAGGTGTGTCTGTGCCCATGTTTTTGAGTATGTTCTCTATGAATGTTTTCCTCAAGGAACTTTCCTTAACACCTCTAAAACTGGGAAAATTATAAACTTTTAGATTGATATTATTAATGGTGAATGAAATGCTTAGGATAAGACATATTATGTATTTATTTCTGGCATTTACCAAAATGATTTCTAAAACCTTGTTCAATAGAAGGAATTAGGCATGTTTACTCTGGAAAATAAAGACTTATGAGAGATCTTTTCCATATACTTTCTGTAAAAGTAGGTATTGTATTATTTGTATTTTTATTTCAGTGTCCAGAAAAGTTCCTGGCATATATCAGGCATTTATAAATATTTTTTTGGTTAAGTAATTCAAGGATTTGAAGTATAGCATAGTAGAGAGCTAGACTTGAAGCCAGGAAGAATTGTGTGCATGCAAAGCCTGCCTGAGACACATACTGGCTATGTGACCTTGGGTTATTTACTTAATCTCTTGGTGCTTCTACTTTCTTAAAACTATAAAATGTAAAGATCGGCTCATAAGATAGAAAAGGACAAGGTCAAATGTTGAAGGGGATGTGGGAAATTTGAGATACTAATGCACAGTTACTGGAGTTGTGAACTGATTCAACCATTATGTGGAGCAAATTTTGAACTAAGCTCAGAGTGCTATAAAATTACACATACCCTTTGACCTAGCAGTCTTCATCCTAAAAGAGATAAAAAACAAAAAGGAAAAGGACCTACATATACAAAAATTTTTATAGCACAGTCTTCTCTGGTTGCAAAGAACTGAAACTTGAGGGGATACACATCAATTGGAGGATGGCTGAACAAGTTGTGGTATATAATTATGATGTAATACTATTGTGCTATGAGGAATAACAAGCAGGTTGCTCTCAGAAAAACATGGAAAAACATACATAAACTGATGCAAAGTGAAATGAGCAGACCCAGGAGAGCATTGTAGACTATAAGTTCCCAAAGTGGGTGATACTAATGCCTGGGAGGGACTGGAATGATCCAGGGGTGTGGTGGTAGACTTGGGTACAATAGGGAGCATTGAATCAAAATAAGGGGATGGTGGAAGCATAAGGTGGAAAGAGAAGAAAATTTTGAAAGACCATTTGTACATGTTTCATCTGTTGTATAACAGAGTTAAAGTCACAGTGGTTACATTATTTCCCACATAAACACACAAAATACAAGCTATAACTGCTCAGTGGTCAAGTTCACTGACAGGTCTTAACAAGCAAGTGGTGGAAGGCAAATGTGTGCCATGCATTGTAAGGGAGTCCAGCACGTGTTGGCAGGAATATGTGCCTGTAATGACTTGTTTACAATATGATATTATATGTTTACATGACACAATATTATATCATCAAAATATCAATGCAGAAAATCCCCACAAATTTACAATAAATTATTAAAGATGTTATTAAAAATTTATATTTTTTAAGTGATGCAAATTAAAAAAAAAACTGTTAAAAGGTTGAAGAAAGTAAATTTCCAGGGGGATGCTGAGTAATTTTTAAAAAGGGGTTGGTAGGCCAAATAAGTTTGGGAACCTCTGTTGTACACAGTAACAGCAATATTGTCAGATGATCAACTATGAAGGACTTAACTATTCTCAGAAATACAATGATTCAAGACAACCCTGAAGGGCTCATGATGAAAAATGCTATACATACCCAGATAAAGAACTGATGGTGTCTGAATACAGACTGAAGTATTCTTTTTTGAATTCTATTTTTCTTGGGGTTCTTTTTTGGGGGGGTCTATGTTTTCTTTTATAACATGAATAATATGGAAATATGTTTTGTATCACTACACATGTAGGACCTTTATCAAATTGCTTGTGTTTTCAATGTGGGAGGGGAGAGAGGAAGAGGAATTTAGAACTCAAAATTTAAAAAATAATGTTCAAAGTTTTTACATCTAATTGGGGAAAAATAAAACACTAAGTAAATAAATTTTTTAAGACTATAAGATGCAGAAAAGATGTTCACCTGCTTTGGTGGAGGGAGTTCCTTCATGAAATTGCTCCTCATTTTATGGATTTAATTGAGTTGCTGTCCTTTTTGGAAGGGTTGTTATACAGAAAAAAGAAAGTACTTGACTTCAGATAAAGAATAAGGAACAATGGGGAGAAATAATAGATACAAGCTCAAGAAGCATCCAAACAAATAGATCTGTCCCAAAGAACAGGTTACCTCAGGAGATGGTGAGTTATCTATCACCAATAGTTTTTAGGTAACTGCTTTTCAGGGATATTGTAAAGGTTATTTGTACTTTTGAGCTGGCATGCTCTGTAAGGCCCCTTTATAGCTCAAGATCCTATTGAGATTTCTGTTATGGTGTCTATTATCATAATTCTTGCTTTTTTGCGTTTTTTTTTTTTGTTTTTTTTTTTTTGGAGGGGGGAGGGCAGGGCAATTGGAGTTAAGTGATTTGCCCAAGGTCACATAGCTAGTAAGTGTTAAGTGTCTGAGGCCGGGTTTGAACTCAGGTCCTCCTGATTCCAGGGCCAGTGCTCTATTCACTACACCATCTAGCCACCCCAATTATTACAATTCTTGTACACAGAAAGACTGAGCAATCCAATATAACTCAAATGTAAAATGCCTATAGGGACCATGAATTATCGGTTTCCAAAAAAAAAGAGGAAAAAGAGATTCTGGGCCTTCTTGACTTCTAGGCTTCCTTTTGTTGACTTTGATCTAGAGTCCGACTAATATGTTTCTATCCTTCTCAAAGAACTGTGAATAGATACATTCAGCTTGGTGGGGATTAGACCCATGGACCTTAGCACATTCTGTGATTTCAAGGACAGTACTTTCCTTTTACAATTTTTTTGGTAATTAATCTTGTATTTATTTATTTTTAGCTTTCAAGATTCATTTCCACAAGATTTTGAGTCACAAATTTTCTCTCTATCTTTCCCCTAACCCCCACACAAAGATAGCGAGCCTACTGAATACTCCTTCCCCCAATCTGCTCTCTTTTATAAACTCCTCCATTCCCCCCTAACTTTTGAGTAGGGCAAGATGGATTTCTATACTCCAGTGTCTATATATCTTATTTCCCAGTTTCATGTAAAAAACACTTTTTTTTTTACATCTGTTTTTAAAACTTGGATTTCCAGATTCTTTCCTTTCTTCCCTCCTCACCCAACCCCACTGGAAAAATGAGCAATTCAATATAGGTTGTACATAAGTAGTTACACAAAACGTTTCCATACTAGTGATATTGCAAAAGACTAACTATATTTCCCTCCATCCTATCCTGCTGCCCACTTTTTCTATTTTCTACTTTGACCCAGTCCTTTCTCAAAAATGTTTGCTTCTAACTACCCTCTCCCCCAATCTGCCCTCCCTTCTATCATCTCCCCTCTTATCCCCTTCCCCCCTACTTTCCTGTAGGGTAAGATACCCAGTTGAGTGTGTATGCTATTCCCGCCTTAAACCAAATTCAATGAGAGCAAGGTTGACCCATTCCCTTTCACCTTCTTGCTCTTCCCCTCCATTGTACCCTATAATTTACCCTATTCTATCTCTCCCTTTCTCCTTCTCCTATTATATTCCTCTCTCACATCTTAATTTTATTTTTTAGATATCATCCCTTCCAATTCAACTCATCCTGTGCCCTCTATGTATACATGTACACATATATACACACAGTCACATATGTATTTATATACACATATACCCTCTGATATAAACATATATATGTACATATATATTCCCTTCAACTATCCTCATACTGAGAAAAGTCTCATGAATTACAATTATTGTTTTTCCATGTAAGAATCTAAATAGTTCAACTTTAATAAGTTTCTTGTCATTTCTTTTTCCTCTTTTCCTTCTCATGCTTCTCTTGCTTCTTATATTTGAAAGTCAAAATTTTCTGTTCAGCTCTGTTTTTTTTTTTCATCAAGAATACTTGAAAGTCCTCTATTTCATTGAATTATCATATTTTTCCCTTGAAGCATGATACTCAGTTTTGCTAGGTAGGTGATTCTTGGTTTTAGTCCTAGCTCCTTTGACTTCCAGAATATCATATTACAAGCCCTTTGATCCCTTAATATAGGAGCTTGCTAGATCTTGTGTTATCCTGATTGTGTTTCCACAGTACTCAAATTATTTCTTCTTGACTGCTTGCAGTATTTTTTCCTTGACCTGGGAACTCTGGAATTTGTCTAAGATATTACTAGGAGTTTTCTTTTTGGGATCTTTTTCAAGAGGTGATCAGTGAATTCTTTCAACCTCTATTTTTCCCTCTGGTTCTAAAACATCAGGGCAATTTTCCTTGAGAATTTCTTGAAGGATGATGTCTAGGCTCTTTTTTTGATCATGCCTTTCAGGTAGTCCAATAATTTTTAAATTAACTCCCCTGGATCTATTTTCCAGGTCAGTGGTTTTTCCAATGAGATATTGCACATTATCTTCTATTTTTTTCATTTGTTTAGATCTGTTTTATAGGGTCTTGATTTCTCATAATGTCATGAACTTCCAGTTGCTCCAATCTAATTTTGAAGGAATTATTTTCTTCAGTGAGTTTTTGAAATTCCTTTTCCATTTGGCCAATTCAGTTTTAAAGGATTTTTCTCCTCAATGGCTTTTTGGATCTCTTTTGCCATTTGAGTTAGTCTATTTTTTAAGGTGTTATTTTCTTCAGTATTTTTGAGGGTCTCCTTTAGCAGGCTGTTGACTTGCTTTTCATGATTTTCTTGCATCATTCTCATTTCTCTTCCCAATTTTTCCTCCACTTCTCTTACCTTATTTTCATAATCCTTCTTGAGCTCCTCTATGGCCTGTAATCAATTCATATTTTTCTTGGAAGCTTTTGATGCAGGAGTTTTGACTTTATTGTCTTCTTCTGGGTCCATGTTTTGATCCTTTTTGTCCCCCCAAAAAGTTTCTATGGTCTGATTGTGCTTCCTCTGCTTGCTCATCTTGCCAGCCAGTTACTTGACTTTTGAGCTCTTTGCATTGGTAGAACTCTGCTTCCAGAGTGGAAAGAGCAGTGTCCCAAATTGCTGGGGTTTTAACAGTTGCCAGAGGGATGAGGAGGGTACCCTCTGTACAGCCACCACCATCTCTGGCAGTGAGCTTTACTCACCCCAGGACCACCACCCAAGACTGTGACCCAGATCCAAGCAGGTCAAAGCAGGAGCAATTACCCTCTCAATGGATGCTTGGTTCCCCTATGATCTGCAGTCCAGGAACTCCAGAGGCAGCCATGCAGCAGCAGCTGCAGCTGCTGCAATTCCACCACCTCTCACCCGAGGGGAAGGGGCTGGACACACTCTTCTGTCACCCAGTTCCAACAGAGTTCCCTACTGACTTTTTACTTTCTCTTTGGCATTTATGGGTTGAGAAGTCTGGAAACCGCCACAGCTGCTGTTGATTCACTCTCCTGAAGTCTGCTCTGGTTGGTTTGTGATGCTGGATGCTGGTCAGGGCCATCCCATCTCTGGGCTGGTGCAGCTCACTCAGGACTAGGCTCAGCTCCCATTTCTGTGCAAAAGACCCTTCCTGTCCACCTGCCAGGCTGCCTTCAGCAGGAAATTTGTTTCTCTCTGTCACTTTGTGGGTTCTGTAGCTCTAAAATTTGTTTAGAGTCACATTTTACAGGTATTGGAGGTGGTTGGTGCAGGAGCTCATACAAGTTCCTGCTTTTACTCCACCATCTTGGTTTCACCCCCTCTTCCTATGCAACTTTTTTCCTCTCACCCATCAAATGGAGAGGCTTTACCTAAAAGAAGGCTGACCCCAGGCCCTGACTGACCTACATAATTGGTTTCAGCTTCCTAGCTGACATGAGGTAGGCCCAGGGATATGCTGGCAAATATTTAATGCCTAGTCCTCTGGGGGAAAAATATGTACACATGACATCCTTTTTAGATTAATCAGCATTATTAATATTTTCACTGCTTTCTTAGGTCTAGATAATAAGGAAAACAGTAAATCAAGGCCTCTTTTGGAAAATTATATATATAAATATATATACATATATATATTTATATATGTATATTTATTATATACACATATATAAATATATATAAACATATATATTTATATATGTATATTTATTATATACATATATATAAATATATATAAACATATATTTATATATATGTATATGTATATATATTTATATATAAATATATATACATATAAATACTCACACAGAAAATTTAACAACTCACTCAAGCTGGTGCCAGCATATTCCTGGACCATATAAGACATGAAATGATTGACTCTCTCTTTTTTAACTCAGCTTCCTGGTAATTTAAGGCTTTAAAAAATCCCAGCCACATAGAATCTAAGCCCCTTCCAACCTGGTGGATTTCTGAGATGCACTTATCTAACCTTATCCTGCCCTGTTAACCAAACATATTTCCATTGGGAAATGAGGATGTATGTGTGTGTGTGTGTGTGTGTGTGTGTGTGTGTCCAGGAAATGTAAGTACCAGTGTATACATATTTGCCTATCCTTGCTGTGTTATGGCAAAGAAAACCGCTTTGTATTAAATGTTCAATGAGGGTGTTGATATTAGTCATTCCTTGTACATCTTATTTATTTGCATTGTTCCAGACAGAAAGGAGCCAGAGCTAATATAAGGGCTTTGGGGTGGGAAGGAAGATGGAACCATACTCTTCCTTGTTTTGAGATCCTGAGATTCACAAGGAGATTGAAGGAAGAAATACTTCTGCATAGCTAGGTGAGTACTTCCATTTCTCTTAATTCAAATTCTATCATAATTGAAATGTAGTAGTATAATTGGGAAACAATTGAATACATTTTGGACTATGAATGGAATGGAATTTAATTGGGCTCTAAGAAATTATGAAAGTGAAAGTTTCAGAGAATCTTTGGAAGACTTGAGCTAACTGATACAAAGTGAAGTGAGCAGAACCCAAAGAACAATAATATTATAATGAAAAATGACTACTAACTCTGACCAGTAATGAAACATGCTACCCATCTCCTGGCATATGACAATGCTTATTTAATATAAGGGTTTTGTTTTTCTTTTTATCATTTTTTGGAAGATGGAGCTGGGAAAGGAGAAGACCTTTTGATAGGATTGCCAAAATTAAAAAATAAAAGTAAGAAGAGAGGGTCATTGAAGCACTTATTAAAATACCAAATAGAGGACAGAAGGAATGTCAGTAAGAAAGAGATAAAGCAGATAGTGTTGAAAATACACATTGAATTTGTTGCAAGCTTAAAGAGAAAAATGAGCCAATGTGGCACATATTTGTGGCTACATGCGCAGTCTAATTTTCTGCTCTGTTTTGTATGTGGAAAAACACATCTTACAGTATTAAGAATAAAAATAATTTATTTTTTAAAAAGAAATGTAGTAGTATAATTGAATCATCTGTATAGGTAATAGAGTAGTAATGTAGAACAATGGATAGTGAGTCAGCCTCCCAGTCAAGATGGATTGGATTTTGCTTCTCATACATTTTAGTTATTTGATCCTGGGCAAATCCTAAATCTCCCACCTTGTGTACATTAGGGAAATCATATAATCTCAGTTTCCTCATCTGTAAAATGAATGAGTTAAACCAGATGACCTTTAACCTTTGATCACTTTCCAACTCTTTGTTTATGATCCAATGCCCTCTAAAAACACCAAGGAGCTCTCTAAGACTATATAAGTAGCAAAACAGCTGCTTAAAAAAAACAAAAACAAAAACAAAAACAAAAAAACAAAACAAAACAAAACAAAACAAAAAACAGCTGCTAGTCTGTATTGGTAAAAGCAGGTATGGTTTCTGATTAGGCTGATGAGTCACTGGTCCAATTACACTGATGAAATCACAAGTCCAAATAAACAAAAATATTTAACTTAATTAAATTCCTATTAAGTCAACATTTTATGGTATAGGCAGCTTGGTGGTATAATAGATAGAATGCTGGACTTGGAGAAAGGAAGGCCTGAATTCACATCCAACATCAGATACTTACTAGCTTTGTGACCCTGGGCAAGTCACTGAACTCCTCTCAGACTCAGTTTTCTTATATGTAAAATGGGGATAATATAGGATCTACCTCCCAGGGATAGTGTAAAAATAAAATGAAATAACATTTGTAAAGTATTTTGGGAACCTCAAAGTGCTATATAATTGCTTCTTACTATGATGATGATGATGATGATGATGATGATGATGATGATGGCAAAACAATTACCCAACTTTAGCAGGGAAGTAAGGACTCCAGGCTAGGAAACTGCTTACAGCTTAACTCTGAGGGGATTTTTTTTTTACTAGATATGTACATAATATAACTAATTTGTCTATATAAGCTATTTTTTCCTTTTCCTTTGTAAAAATGGCAAGATCATCTTTCTACATTCCAGAATTATTTCCAAGTTATTGTAAGAGGAAAAAAAAGAGAGCCCTAACAATTGTAATTTCCAAACAAGGTCATATTAAACATGGAATTTCAAATACTACTAGGAGTACCAAACATATCCATGTATGTGAAAAGATCTGAGTTTGAATCCTAGCTCTGACACTTTGAGCTCTGTGCCTTAGTTACTTCATCTCTATAAGGCAAATAATAATAATACTTGTATCGCTTATGCTGTAAGGTGAGCAAAATTTTTTTTTAAGTGCTATATAAAGGCGGCTAGGTGGCATAGTGAATAGAGCACCATCCCTGGAGTCAGAAGGACCTGAGTTCAAATGTGGCCTCAGACACTTAACACACAAAAATGAGCTGTGTGACCTTGGGTAAGTCACTTAATCCCAATTGTCCTACCTCCCCCCCCTTCCAAAAAGCAGAAAAAAAGAAAAAAAAATACTTAAAAAAATAAAGTGCTATATAAACATGAGATGATGGTGATGATGATGAAAGAAGTGTTTTATGGACATTAAAAATCTTTCATAGGTGGGAGGAGAACCATTAGGAAGCTATGTCATTCAAGATGGGGATTTCCACAGGTCCTTCTTCTAACATAACAGAGACTAGAGGCAGGTTCTCTCAGGAGATTCTACAGCTCTCACTCACATGATCCTGACTCTAGGGCTAAGTGCCTTAATATAGAGATACCACTTCCCCCAGCTACCCATAGACTCTCTCACCACTCAGACCAACTGACCCACCTGGACTCAGAGGCACAGGCCACCATGGTTGATGTGGGTAGAAAGCCAACCACAGAGTGGGTGTCTGTGGCCTCAGCTGTGATCTTTCTGGGGCCTAAAGCCTTCAACCTCTTTCACCAGAACAAGCTAGAGAAAGGTGATACATTGGCTACAGCCCAGCTGGCACTCAAATTGACCATCCAGATGATCCTACTGTGCCATCATGTGGCTCTGATTCACATCCAGGTACAGCTAGGGCTGGATGCTGTCCACCATGCAGTAGATCCAGGCATCATGTCAGGCCTGGGGTCCCTTAGGTAGGGAAAGGGAGACCCTAATTTCAGCTACTACAGATGCCCTCACCCTCTATGACACATACAAAACAGTCAGCAGGGACATTGTCTTGGGAGAGATTAAATTGCTTATCAAAATGGGGCAGGCAGGAGAACTTCAACTGAGTAATATTCCAAATGATTTCAGCCCCAACTCTGACTGACCAATGTCACTCCCCTTCTTCTTCTTCTTCTTTTTTTTGGAGATAGGAAGGTAGGACAATTGGGGTTAAGTGACTTGCCCAAGGTCACATGGCTAGTAAGTGTGTCAAGTGTCTGAGGCCAGATTTGAACTCAAGTCCTCCTGACTCCAGGGCCAGTGCTCTATTCACTGTGCCACCTAACCACCCTATGTCACTTCCCTTCTTAAGAGTCTTTATCAGACTTTGTATCAGAGTCTAGGGTGATGAATGGGCTTGAGAGGGCATTTCATTTTTGTTGGGGTCACTGTGCCCTTTCATCATTCCCTTTATCCAGAGCTAAAAAATGTCAGAGCTGGGAGGTATCTTAAGAATAGTCTAGTCATAGAGTCAGAGCTTAAAGGGGTATTGAGGACCATTTAATGCAAAACCTTCATTTTACAGATAAGAAAATGGAGACCCAAGAAAGGGAGAGGAACTAGCTGGGATAAAGGGGGTGAAGACAACACAGATAGAGGTAGAAATGGGGTTAAAACTCACATTTTGTAGCTGGGGATGCTGAGATTCAAGAATAATAATGATACTTTACCTTTATACAATGTTCAACACTTTTCAAAATACTTTAATATCCATGACATCATTTGATCCATGGAATAATGCTGTGAGGCCTGCAGTTGGGAGCCAAAGGTCCAAATCATGTACAGGTTAAATCAGTTGCCCTGAGTAGGACAGTTTCTTAATACCACTGACAAGGAGGAGGAGGAGGAGGAAGAAGAGGAGGAAAAGGAGGAAGAAAAGGAGAAAGAGGAGAAGGAAGAAGAAAAAAAGAAGCAGTTGTAGTGGCAACAGTAGCTGTGTCATTCTCGGATTCTCAGTAAGGAAGTTCTCAGGGTAGAAGAAAATAAAGAACACTGAATTTGTACTTGAAGACTTGATTGTGAACCCTGCTCCCCCCCCCCCCAGTAACCTTGGTTATGAAATGACCTGTATTATATAGCATATAATAACCATACTACCTATATAATTTAGGACAAATAATTTTACCTCTCTGGATCTCAGTTTCCTCATTTATACAATGAAGAGTTTGGAGTAGATGACCAACCTCTAGGGTCCTCCTAGATCTAGAGTCCCTGCTTATTTATGCTACTGCTTTTGTCACATCAGGATCATCAGAGATCTGCCCACTTAAAATACTTAAGTCACTAAATATAACAAGCAATGGTATACAGAAAAACTAAAAAATATCAGTGGCTACATTTACAGGAGGTATCTGAAGATCGGGGGAAGATAGACTGAGCTACTGTAAGAGCAGTATAATCTTCTGGAATGTTATTGCTAATAATTCAAAATGCATCATGACAGGAAGTTTAAAATTACTAAGCCCATCAAGTTGTCGGTGTGGCAGATATCCTTTAAGCAAGTCTATTTCAGACTCTGATTATGACCAAGTAATGGAATCTACAAGGAAGAATCGATGAAGCCCTGAGTATTGCAGTGTTTATAAATGAAGGAACAAATACACGGGAAAAAGGAATCATAAACTTCAGGATAACAAGACCAGTTGTTAACAAGATCTTGGAAACCAAAAGGAATATACTCTTGGCAGAGTAGAGCAGTTGTCAAATATGTGAAACCCTGCAGAAAGTACTTCCATTTCTTTAGTGGATTTCATCCATATGGCTACTGCTCCACTGACACAGAAGGCAACTGTTCCATAACTTATCCTGTAGGATTCTTGTCCATGTCTTCATATAATTCCTCCACAGAAGCTCTACCCAATAAACAAGAGGCCCTCCTCTGAGTATTTCAAGATTCTGTAGATGCTAATGAAGTACTCAGACTATCAATTGGTTATCCTCTCCTTTGTGACATGAATGGACTATCTCCTTTTCCAATTATATACCTACAAGTTGTAGTGGAAAAAAACACTATAATTGGAATTAGATAATCTTGGGCAATATCCCTAGGGCCTCAGTTTCTACATTTCTCTTTTTAAAATTTATTTTATTTTGTTTGATATTTCCCAATTACGTGTAAAGAATTAGCAATCATTTTTTAAAATTTTGAGTTCCAAATTCTCTCCTCTCATGCTCCTCCCCCATCCTTGAGAAAGCAAGAAATTTACTTTCAATTATACATGAGGTCATATAAAACATTTCCATACTAGCCATGTTGCAAAACACACACACACACACACACACACACACACACACACACAATAAAACAATGAAAATAAAGATAATAAGAAGTATTCTTCAATCTGAATTCAGAGTTCATCATTTATACCTCTGGAGATGGATAACATTTTTCATCATGGGTTTTTTAGAATTGTCTTGCATCATTGTCTTGATCAGGATAGTGAAGTCTTTCAAAGTTGATCATCCTTATGATATTGCTGTTATTATATACAATGTTCTCCTGGTTTTGCTCATTTTACTTTGCATTATTCATATAAGATTTCCCAGGTTTTTCTGAAATAATTATGATTATAATTTTTTATAGCATAATAGTATTCCATCACAATCATATACCACAATTTGTTCAGCCATTCTCCAAATGATGGGCATTCCCTCAATTTCTAATTCTTTGCCACCACAAAAAGAGCTGCTATAACTATTTTTATACAAATTCGTCCTTTTCCCTCTTCTTTGATCTCTTTTGGATATAGACCAAGTAGTGGTATTGCTGGTGAAAGTTTGTGCACAGTTTTATAGCCCTTTGAATATAGTTCCAAATTGTTCTCCAGAATGGTTGGACTAGTTCACAAGTCTACCAACAGTGCATCAGTGTCCCAATTTTCTACATTCCCTCCAGCTTTTGTCATTTTCTTTTTCTGTCATGTTAGCTAATCTGATAGTTATAAGGTGGTATCTCAGAGTTTTTTAATTTGCATTTATCCAATTGGTAATGATTTAGAGCATTTGTTTCATGTGACTATTGATACCTTTGACTTCTGAAAACTGCCTGTTCATATCTCCTGACCATTTATCAACTGGAGAATTAAGAAAGGTGCTCTTTAACAGAGAAACTTGCTATAAATTTTCCCTCAGTTTCCTGTTTTTCTTTTAATTTTGTTTGTATTAGTTTTGTTTGTGCAAAAGGTTTTAATTTCATATAATCAAAATTATCTATTTTATTTCTCATAGTCTCCTCTACCTCTTGTTTGGTCATAAACTCTTCTTTTATCCATAGATATGACAGGTACATTTTTCTATGTTTCCCTAATTTACTTATGGTATCACTCCTTATATCTAAATGTTCACTTATTCATTTTGACCTTATCTTGGTATATGATATGATATGTTGGTTTATGCCTAGTTTCTGCCAAACTGCTTTCCAGTTTGCTCAGCAAATTTTGTCAAATATTGAGTTCTTGCCCCCAAAGCTTTAATCTCTGGGTTTATCAAACAGTAGATTACTTTGGTCATTTACTACTGTGTATTGTATACCTAATCTTCCACTGATTCACCACTCTGTTTCCTACCCAGTACCAGATTATTTTGGTGATATAAAGGAGCTGAACTAGAAGACCCCTGAGGTCCTTTCCAGCTCGAATTCCTGTCATCCCATTTTATTTACAGCATGTCTAGCATAAAAGTCAGCAAATATATTATTGATACTACTTACATCCATCATGCATCTTTCTATGACCTTTTGGGTCACCTAGAATTTTGATTTTTCTGATATCATGGTGTCTCCTTAACTAGTGGCCACAAAGATTTATCTGGAATACTATGAGAAAAACTCCAAGAATGTTTTGAAGGTTAGTCTGCTTACACAAAGAGTATCTCTTACTTGAGCAACCTTCAGAAATAGATAGTAGGTGGAATTATTATGTATGAAATAGGTCATATAAATATTATTATTCCCATTGTACAGCTGAGAAACTTGAGGTTCATAGACAAATTGAGAATCATGCATGCTAAGTGATTAGCCCATGAGCATACAAATACATTAGCAGTGGAAGCTGAATCAAATCCAGGAATTCTTACTCCAAACCCAGCATTCTGTCCTCTATACTATACCATGCCGTTTCCACCAAGAAGAAGAAGAATAATGTTAAAAAGACAAGCATTTGGTAAAAGAAAGACCACTAAAAGTATCATTCAATTTTCCAAATGTTCTGTGAACAAATCTCCTCCCCCAGTTTCATTCTGGGAAATATTTGCTTTGCCAACCCACACTTACTATGAAAGGTTCCTGATTCCTTGTCCTTGTGACACCATACTTTTTCCTCCCCCATTTTTACCTGTTGGTATCATAACTAACCTCAAGGAACCAGTTCAAATTCTGCCTCCTCCATGAAGCCTTCTCTTATTGCCTCAGGTAGAAGTATCACCTGGTTTCTCTTACACTTATAGAATTATAAAGTTCATTATAGCCATCCAGCCAGCCAGCCAGCCATCCATCCACCTACTATCTATTTGGGCAGCTAGGTAGCACAGTGTTTAGAGCTCAAATCAGGAAGACCTGAGTTCAAATATAGCCTCAGATACTTATTAGCTCTGTGATTCTGAGGAAGTCACTTAACCCTGTTTGCCTCAGTTTCTTTTTCTGTAAAATGAGCTGGAGAAGGACATGACAAATCACTTCAGTATCCTTGCCAAGAAAATCCCAAAAGGGGTCATAAAGAATTGGGCATAACTGAAAAGTCACTAAACAAACTATCCATCTAGAATCTGTGTCCCATCTTCTTCCTCAGTAGATTTTAAGTTCCCTAAAACAACCAGGTGGATCTAGAACTAGATTTGTAGTCAGAATAGACCTGAGTTCAAATCCAACCTCAGATACTTACTAGCTGGGTGTACCTTTCAGTTCTAAAACTATGATCCCTTTAGTGGATGTTGTGTTTATCTTTGTTTTTCTCTAGGAGCTTAGGTAGCACAGAGCAGTGCACATAGAAGAATCTTATTGTATATTTGCTGAATAATGGTTAAATATTCAAATATTACTCTAATTAGATATACATACAAGGGCCTAAATTTGCTTTTTAATCATACTGTGGTTTAATTCCAAAATCTCCATAGGATAACATAAGAAATAAAACTGTGGAAAAAGGCTTAGATTTAGAGTCAGGAGACCTGGATTTTAGGTTGGACTTTGGCTAAGTCAGGTAACTTCTCAAAGCCCAAGTCTCCCAGCTGTGTAATAGAGATAATAATACTCTTTGGCAGATTATTGTTAAATGAGATAACAGAAGCAAAGCCCTTTGTAAAGTACTATGTAAGTGTAAGCTATTATTATGTAAGAGCTGCTCAAGTCCAGGCTATTGTCTTCAGAAAGAACTAGAAAGAGAACAAAGAAAGAATAGTGACAGGGAAAGTCTTCATTAAAATGACTGCAAAAGGAGCATTGTTCTTTGAGAGTTTATTGTAAAACAAAGAAGTCCTTTAAGAATCAGTAAAAATCAAGGACCTTAAAAGACCCACAAGTATAAAGACACTATACTGGAGGAAGAATTCCTCTGTGGGTGTTTGCAGAGCTCTCTGAAGATGTGACACAGTGGATAAATCCTGGACCTGATATCAGGAAGACCTGAGTCCAAGTCTAGTCTCAGATATTTACTAGCTGTTTGACCTTGGACAAGACATTTCCTTATCTTAACGGGAATAATAATAGTGTCTACTTCACAAGGTTGAGGTAAGGATGAGAGAATATTTATACAAAGATGATGATGATAACCCTAAAGCCTGAATGGGGATGTGCTTCCCCGCCACTTCTTGCCAAATGACCTAGGTAAAGTCAATTATTTTGAGATTTTTTTATACATTTCTGTTTAAAATTTGAAATTAAAGTTCTTTAAAAATCTTTAAAAAACACAAACAAACAAACCAGATTTCCAGGTATACTCCACTCAGTTCAGTCTTTCCTTCTAATATAGAAAACCAATAATTACCAAGTGTGACATTTTACATAACATTTGGTACCCATAGGTCCCAACCTCTGCAGGGGAAGGAAGAAGATTCATCTTCTCATCTCCTCTTAGGGCCAAGAAAGCGCATTCTGGTTATGTGGCCTTGGATTTCATGTTCAGTTTCTTCCATTTGCCTTACTGCTGCCCTTGGGTTTACTGTTTCCCCTGCTCTCTTTATTTTACTCTGCAGCAGTTCATCAGTCTTCCCACAGTTTACATATTTTCAAAAATAAAGTTCAATTCAATCCATAAAGTTGAACTTTTACAGATGAAGAAACTGAGGTTCAGAGAAATTAAGTGACTCACAGGTAGCAAGGAACAATGGTGGGATCAAACCTAGGTCCACTGACTTTCATGAACTCTAACAACTTCTTGGCATGTCTTTGTAATACATCTTATTATTGATGTTCAGTTGTGTCCAACTCTTCATGACACCATTGGATACTGGAGTGGTTTGCCATTTTCTTCTCCAAAACATTCAAACAGGGTTAAGTGATTTGTCTAGGGTCACACAGCTGGTAAGTGTCTGAGACTGGATTTGAACTCAGGTCTTCCTGACTCCGAGCCCATAGCTCTATGTATTGCACTACCTTGCTGCCTTATCTTGCTTACCATCCCAGATGAATGTCTCTTTCAAGATTCCTGGTTTTATCTTTGCAAGCTTCCGGTTTAAGAAAGACAGTTCTGTCTTCTTCACTCTTCCATTGGAAGTGATGGGGAGGGGATCTGAACCCCCAAAAAGGAAAGACCATGTTTTGGGATCTGGATCCCAAAAAGAAAAAGCCTTGGACTTTCCATGGCCCAGGTCCCGAAGTGTTTGCCTGGGGCACCTGGCCCTTCAGGGTCTTTCTCTGTTAACTCCCATTTACCCCAGACTGCTTGGCTACTCCTAGGTGCTTCCCACAGTCTTTCTGTATATAGGGTTCATTTTGCCCCACATTAAACTGCTCAGATTCCTTAAGAGTCTGGCCAAAGCTCAGATTCAATCTGGCCTCCTTATCAATACAAATATCACAAATGCCCAAATTCTTAAAATCAGGCCAATATGGCAGATTCTTAAAATTTCACCCACCCTGATCGGTGTTCTAATAAACCTTCTCACTGGTTGAAAGAAAGCTTGGGTCAAATTCATCTGAGGCAGGTCCTATGTCATTTGCCTTTGAAATATGGAGTTCCCAATACCCCTAGACCTCAACAGAAGGAATCGGTTGATTTCCAGACATCTTCATTCTAGTGCATACTACTGCCTTTCATGTACTCCCTTTCCTCTATTTAGTGCCAATACCCTAGCCTAATCCAAACTTTCATTTCTCCTCACCTAGAGAGTTGTTCAGATCCCCTGCCTTTTTTCTCTCCCACATAGCTGCTAAAAGAATTTTTCCTAATTTCCAAGTCACTTATGTGGTCAAAAACCTCAGTGGCCCCTCAGAATAAATTATCTGCCTCCAGAATAAAATATCACCCCTTTAAGTTAGTGCTTAAAGGCATCCATAGTTTGACTCTGACCTGGCTCCCAATCCGGCCTTGATTTCACTCTCTTCTCCTTCACACATTCTATATTCAGTCAAACTGGGTTTTCCTTGATCTCACCCTACTGTCCCTTCCTTTGTACATCTGCACAAGGTGTTCCCCATGCCAGGAACACAGTCTCCATATCTTTTGTGTTGGAATCTTTCTCTTTCTTTAAGGCCCAACTCAGGTGCCACATCTTCCCTGAAGGTCCCTCCTCCTCTCCCAACCCTCTCCAGATGAAAATAATCATCCCCCCCAAAACCCTCCCCCAATAAATTAGTTATAGTATCTTGCCTAGACTTCTCCTTAGCTCTTATGACAGGTTACCTGGCATTTTATTTCTTTGTATAGATTTGTGCACATTAGATTATAATCCCCTTAAGGACAGGAATCCTGCTATTGAGAGACATCTTGGCTTAGTTAAGAGAACACTTGTAGTCAGGAAGACTAGAATTGATATCTTGCCTCAGGTACAAGGAAATCACTTAATGTCTCAGAGACTCATGTATAAAATAGGATAATAACAACACCTACTTCACAGAGTTGTTGTAAGACTCTGGGGCTTCCATCCCAGATAGCATTGCTATGGAAACAAGAGGCTCAAACAGATATAATCCTGGAGCTCACCAGTTGGTGATGCTTTTTGAACTTGGCTTTTGCGGACTGTATGTTTTGGAGAATTATGGGAGAGAAAAGCCTGAAGAAGATAATTAATTCTCCATCTTGTTTTT
Source organism: Gymnobelideus leadbeateri (assembly GCA_011680675.1). Taxonomy (NCBI): domain Eukaryota; kingdom Metazoa; phylum Chordata; class Mammalia; order Diprotodontia; family Petauridae; genus Gymnobelideus; species Gymnobelideus leadbeateri. Next base: position 372,267 of record WOXC01004720.1, read on the forward strand.
GTCCTTTGTTCTCAAAGAGGACCATGGCCTCAGGGAATGATGACATGACTTGCAGTTGACTTTGATTTGAGGGAGGGAGGGCTGTGCAAAGTCACCAGCCTCACTTGCTCCTCTAGAGCCATCTGGGTCTAGTGGCCAGATATCCATCAGGATGATTGGAGATGGCCCAGGATGCCCCTTTTAGGCTAAGGTATTTTCAGGTTCTCACTTTGAGTGAGGTCACACCGTTCTGTGAATAGGCCTCTTTAATAAGCAAGTCAAAGGGGTCATTTTCCATTTTATATAATATAGAGAGTCAGGATCAAGCATTGAATCCGATCTGATCTCCAGATGCCTTGTCCCATCTCCTCCTTCTGAGATTTTTGATGGGCTGCTGTTGCTGGATAAAGCAATCAGAGTAATGAAGTGCCAGAGAGTCTCCTGAGACTTGAGAGTGATGGTTGATGAGATAATGCAAGCCCCACTCTGGGACATCTTCCTATCCCCAAATCCCCATTCCTGGTGAGGGCACTTCCTCATTAGCTGTCAAGCCTAAGTCTTGACTCTCCTCCCCTCCTGAAAGGAAGAGGAATTACAATAAGGAGAAGCTGATTATTTCTCTATAGCAAGGAGTGTGAGCTTCCAGATGATTCCTTTCCAATGAATGGTCCTTCTTCCTCCTCCCCCACCTCTGCCACTGCTTACTATCCGATCATTGTTATCCTTTTTTCCCCATTTATATAAAAGAAAAGTCAGCAGCTGCTAAATCCTTGCCTAGAGATTAAGGGAAGGGTTTGGATTTCTTTAGAGGGATCAAAAGCATAACCCTCTTTAGGTAGAATGTGAGGTATGATGGGAGGAAGAACAGATACTAACTCCATTTGGAAATTCCAAACATAATGGAGGTATATTGAAATCAGAACCCTGGACAAGCACAAGTTTTCATAAATAAGACCGTCTATAAGAAGAGGGAGAATAGTATAAATATATGACCCTGTACCTAGCAAAGATAATCCCTTGAGGCAAAAGTGAGCCCAGGGGGAGCGGGGTGTGAAGATGGCGGACGAGGAGGCCGACCAGGAGAGCCTCAGCCGAGGCGGCGGGGGCGGCGCCGCGGAGCTGCAGAGCCTCGGCGAGAGGCTCCAGGATCTGGAGAGACAGCTGCGGGAGAGCTGCGGGACGGCCGTGGAGGCAGCCACGGAGTACTGCCAGCAGCTCTGCCAGAAGAGGAGAGGAACCTGGAGCCAGAGGCTAGTGAAGAGAGTCATCTGAAAGCCCATTCATTATCTGAAGGATTCATTGTGATCCACAACCCAAAGGAGAGGCTTTATCCATTAAGTTGCTAGTCATAGCATTAATAAGATCATAGTGTACACTCCAGAATCAACTTTCTGCAACACCAACAGAAAAGACTATTCCTACCTTTAGGGTTTACTGGAAAAGGTTAAGGAAGAGCAACTTTTAGGGGGCAAAGTAGTTTTGACAATAGAATGATAATGATTAGAAAAGAGCAATAGCTGTTTTGCAGTATTAAGAAAGGAACAAGGAGGAGGTTATTTAGGATTGTAAGAATTCAATTTAAAATCATTTTTCCTATTTGTTTTCTCTAAAATTTGGCAGAATTATAATGACCAGAATACTTTGACATTCTAAGTCCTTCCCAGGATAATAGCACTTAAGATCAAACTTATTGCAGCATACTAGTTGAGTTATCTTCAGTGAGAGAGTATTATATTATTTGTTAAACTCTGCTTCTTAGTTTAGAAACAACTGCTTTTGTGATGTTGGGGAAATGGCACCTATTCCATAAAAATTTTTTTACACATGCCTCATTTATTTTGTCTTTCAATAAAGCATTAATTTACAAAAAAAGAAAAAAAAAGTGAGCCCAGGTCAGGAAGAGGTTGATACACTCACTTTATATATGGGGATCATTACTTGACATAGTATAGAACTTAGTTTGCTACCCACAGGATCCCAGAACTGGGTTTTCTTGATGTGAGGGAGGCTGTATGTGACACATGGGGACTGTAAAATCCCCTACTCTTCCTTAAAAGTGACTACTACCCCTCTTCCCCATACAGTCTTACATATGTAAACCAATCGTAAATCTTAAAGAAATGCATAAATGTTAGCTACTATTATTTCACTCTTCTATCTGCAGTGCCTGGCAAAGAGTCATACATTTGCTGTTATTTGGTTGTTTAGTCCCATCTGAGGCTTCATGGTCCCATGGACCATACAGTCCATGGGTTGTTGTCGTTTTGACAAAGATACTAGAATAGTTTGCTATTTCCTTTTCTAGTGGAGTAAAGCAAACAGAGTTTAAGTGACTTGCCCAGGGTCACACAGCTAGTGTCTGAAGCTGGATTTGAACTCAGGGCATCCTAACTCCAGGCTTAGCACTCTATCCACTAGGCCATCTGGCTGCTTCTGCCCTGTACCTATTAGGTATTCAATAACATTTGTTAAATGTTAGAAAGGTGATTTCTAGTCTTTTAGAGTAGAGAAAATTCTCAGGCATTTTGTCGAGGAACGCAGGCTGGGATCTTGCCAAGCACATCCCTCCTGAAATATGGAGGCAAACCCTTTGTAGGTCACAGATTTTCACTCCTCTTGCTCCATTTTTATCCTCTTCATAGACTTCTGAAAATCTAAGCTTTGCCTCAATTGCAACAAACTCCCCTACCCTTTCACATGATAGTTTATTTCTTGATTTGGCAAAAGCATTTCCAAATATAGACTAATAACTCTCACATGCTGAAGACAGAGGAATCCAAAGCAGGTGAGAAGCCTCAAAAGCAACGGAAATTCTGGATAGTGCTAGCTCAGAAAATGAACTGGATTAGATAAAGTTCAATGTGGGAGAATGTGGTTTCCCTCCCACCCCCCACTTAATAGCATATATTTTTTCAATTATATGTAAAGATAGTGTTCAACATCCACTTTTATAAGATTTTAAGTTCAAAATTTTTTTCTCCCTCCCTCCACTCCCCTCTCCCCAAAAGCTGGCATGCAATCTGATATAGGTTATACAAGTACAATCCTATTAGACATATTTCCACATTGGTCATGTTGTGAAAGAAGAATTAGAACAAAAGTGAAAAACCACAAGAAAGAAAAAAAGAGGAGAGAGTTCAATCTGCATTCAGACTCCATAGTTCTTTCTCTGGATGTGGATAGCATTTTCCATCATGAGTCTTTTGGAGTTGTCTTAGATGCTTGTATTGCTGAGAAGAGCTAAATCTATCATACAGTGTTGCTGTTACTGTGTATAGTATTCTTGTTCTGCTCACTTCACTTAGCATCAGTTCATGTAAGTCCAGGTTTTTCTGAAGCCTGCCTGTTCATCATTTCTTATAGAGCAATAGTATTACATTACATCCATATACCACAACTTGTTCAGCCATTCCCCAATTGATGGGCATCTCCTCAATTTCCAATTCTTTGTCACCACAGAAAGAGCTGCTATAAATATTCTTGTACATGTGGGTCTTTTCCCCCTTTTTTATGATCCCTTTGGGATACAGACCTAGTAGTGGTATTGTTGGATCAAAGATTATGCACATTTTTATGGCTCTTTCAGCTTAATTCCGAATGGATGTAGGGAGCACACAGGCTTAGGGAATGATGGAACAGTCTTGGCACTTTACTAGTACTTTGATGGTTCCTTCTGTTCTCAAGGTCTAGCCTGCCATTTCACAAACCAGCAAAAATTAAGAGATGCAGTATTTCTTAAAGTCTAGCAGTTTATAACTATTTATTTTATGTTATTGATTGAATAATTCATTGGATATATTAAGTTACCATAAAACTTTAAAAATTAACATTAAGAATAAATTCAGTTGGCAAATCAAGAATTAGTATGTAAAAATTATCCCTTTAAATTTAATAAACTTAATATGATGATTTGAGGAATCAAATTAGCATAACAATTTTTATTCTCTTAAACCAAGAAGGAAGTTTTAGCTCTGTAAAGTGGGATAAAAAATATTGCAAGTACTTTGATTTTGCCTCTAAATTTTTACTTTATTCCTCATCTCTCTTCCCTACCTCCCAACATACCCCAACAAAACTTAAAAATTTTCATGCGATAATCAGACATGAAATGTATATAGGACATATGTTTATAGTTCTTTCTAATTGTGCTCTTTTTTACATGACTCAGGGATGTCATTTCTCTAAGGTTAGCAATGCCTCTCCTCCTTATTCTCCCAAATTTGAAAGGAGAGAGAAAAGGGAAGTAGGTTGATTGGTACCTTGCTTTCCTGGGAGTGAAAGTGAAGGATCATGGTGTAGCCAATTGGTGCTTCCCTTTTGGAAGGAAAGATTTGGTATTACACCCTCTTAAAACAAGTTAGATGGAATCCCATCTCATGTTCATTGTCTCTTTTCAAGGCATAATTTCATTTTGTTCTTATGGAAGTGTTTTCCAATTTATCCAGGTCATTTTAGATTCTATTACTGTCTTCTGGAATATAAGCAACTTCACCCAATTTAATAGCCAGGTAAGGAGCTATGATTTCCTCAGTTAGAGAACTCCAAATATAGTGGGAATTCTCTCCACCAAATCATTACTGCCATTATGATTTATTCTGAGGGATTGTTCAGTTTCACCACTGTACATGCTACATTTAGTTGCATAGAAAGAAAACATGATGGACTAGATAGAGAACTGCCTTGGAGCTAGGAAGACTAGGTTCCAGTCTTTCCTTTGGCACATACTGGCAAGTCATTTAATCTCTCAGGGCTCTTGGCAATTCTCTAACACATTATAACTTTCAGGGAAGTTGCCAATTTGCCTTGGTAGAAGGAATTTCCTCACTTGAGAGTTCCTTACATTTATAAAATTATAGGTCCGGGTTCTATCTTCATTTGCTTTCACTTTTTATGTAGGGTCCATAAATAGGGGTGTAAGTACTATTTTGAAGGGTTGTCGTCATCATACAGATAATACCGTTGAACATGGCCTCAGAACAAAAACCATTCCAGACTTCTGATTTGACATTTGTCTTTCTGTATCTGTGTTTCATCTAGCTCTTGTTCTTTGTGTTTTCTTGTCTCAAGAAGCTTTGGGAGATTCTGAGGCACTGAATGGCTAATGGTTCAGGAATGGGGAACCTGAGACCTTGAGGCCACATGTGGTCCTTTAGGTCCTCAAGTGCGGCTCTTTGACTGAATCCAAACTTCACAGAACAGATCCCCTTAATAGAAAGATTTGTTCTGTAAAACTTGGACTCAGTCAAAAGGCTACACTTGAGGACCTAGAAGATCACATGTAGCCTCAACGCTGTAGGTTCCCCACCTTTGGACACTAAACCACCTCAATCAAATCTTTGCCTATTTTCTTCTTGAATATTGACAGAAACCCTATAATCTTCATTGGCAGCTTCTTCCATGACCAGTGTGGTCTTCTTTTTAGTAAATATAAGGATTCTTTGTTAGTTTTCTGTATTGGCACCTCACTGTTGACATATTCAAGTCATAGATAACTATGAGTCCCTCAATAACCTTCTCATAGAAACTTTTCTCAAAACTGAAGACATTATTGAATCTCATTATTCTTCTGTTCTCTCAGCCAAACAATTCCCAACATTGCTATGTCATACAACTTTTAATAAATCTGAAGATCGTTTTTTTGTTCAGCATGGGGATCTCACTGCTGACTCATTCACCTTGTGGTCAGATATAACTAGTGTTTTTTATTTTGTTTTGACCTTCTTCCCCTCCTTTTTTGTTTTTGTTTTGATGTGATTGGGCCTATCCATCAAGGATCTAAAAGGGGCAAATTATTTCCCTTCCCACCCCCATACCCTAACTCTCTATATAATCAGGGACCTGTCTTTTTTGAATTTCATACTCTTTTTTACAGAAGAATTTTTCAACTTATCCAGATCATTTTGGATTTTGTTCATGCCTTCAGATTATAAGAACTCCCACCCAATTTAATACCCAGGAAGGAGCTGCAATTTCCTCAGCTGGGGATCTCCAGGTGCGGTGGGATCTCCCTCCACCAAAACCTTGAGGTTTATGCATATTACATGAGACAAAAGTTCAGAGTAATTGAACTTTTTTTGGGACAGATGAAAGAGGAAATGTCTGAGAAACTTCCTTCATCTAGCATCTCTTACTTCACCCTACTTTCCCATTCTCACCTTAAAAAAAAAAATCCATGAGTGACCAGATTTCTTAAATCTTTCCAGTAAGAGTAGAAAATAGCACTATATTTTTCTCTAAATATTAACATATATAAAATAACATCTGGCTTACAAGCAGCCCCTAAAGAGATTCCTAATAGAAACAAAGATTGAGGATCTTTTAAGGGACTTTTTTTTTTATCAAAGTTCTGCATCTTGAAAATTTCCAATCTGTTGATGAGGGGAGCTCCTTGTGTGGAAACTCCTTCTATCAATGAAAATCTTAACCCATCTATGATTTTCTTATATATGCCCAAAGTGAGTTGCCTGAGGAACATAGAGGTTAAATGACTTTACAGACCTTAGCACAGTGCTTGGCCTTCTAATAGGTAGTTAATAAATGCTAGTTGAATTGCCATAGCTTTTAAGTGTCCAGAAACAGGATCTAGACCTAGATCTTTCTGATTCTAAGCCCCAAACTCTATCTACTATGCCCTACCACCTTTATGTTTTTAAATCACCTGCAAATTTGATAAGGGTGTTTCTCCTTGATTACTTTGCCCAGGTTATCAGTAAGGACATTGAATAGAATAAGTCCTCAGCCTAATCTCTACTGCACATCACTCGGTACAATGCCCTAGATTGATGCCTGTCATTGATATCTAACTTTTGAATGTAAACCTTGAAGTGGTTGCTCTTCCACCTGACAGGTTAGTAAAGCACATCAATGATGTGTACTTTTCTAGCTTGCCAATGAAAAAGATGACTGAATGGCCCGCTGAAATCAAGATGGCTCACATCTACAATTTCTTTGTTTACAAAAATGATTATGCTATCAAAGAAGGAAATTCAATTGATCTGGACAAAAAACTCATCATAAAGTCCATTTAGTGCTTTCTAGTACATATACCTAAGTTCTTTTAGATGGCTGCTAGTTAGTTGTAGATTTTAACCAGTGACCAATTAAAAAAAATATTTTCAATTTGCTTGCTATATACAAAGCACTATAGTTCCCACTGCAAGGGATACATAATTGAATAAGACATAGTCACCACATTCAAAATACTTACAGACTACCAGTGACTCAATCAATCAATTAACAACCATTTATTTTTTTTTCATTCATTCATTTGTTTGTTTGATTATTTTTTGACCTTTTTTTTTGAGGGGGGAAGGTAGGGCGATTGGGGTTAAGTGACTTACCCAAGGTTACACAGCTAGCTTTGTGTTAAGTGTCTGAGACCAGATTTGAACTCAGGTCCTCCTGACTCCAGGGCTGGTGCTCTATTCACTGTGCCACCTAGCGGCCCCAACAATCGTTTATTAAGTACTTCCTGTATGCCAGGCACTATCTGAGCACTGAGGATTCCCTCCAAAAAGCAGGGATAACAGTCCCTGCTCTCAAGGGACTCACAGTATAAAGGGGTAAATTGGACATAATCTCAGGATTAAGGAAGGGAGAAGGGAAGAGAATAAGCATTGATATAATGCCTACTATTTGCCAGGCACTGTGCTTTATGAATATCTTACTTGATAAGATAAGATTAAGCAAGACTGGGAGAGGTTTCTTGTAGGAGGTGGAAGTCAGGAAAGCTTGGAGGCAGAGATGAGGAAGGAAGGAATTCTAGGTATGGGGGACAGTCAGAAAAAATGTCCAGAATTGGGAGGTGGAATGTTTAGTGCTGGAAACAGCAAGGGGTCCAGGGTCACTGGATTACAAAATATGGGGTATGTGTGTAAGAAGACTGGAAGATAAAGTGTATGCAAAAATAATCACAGTATTAGGCAGAGTATGGTAAATTCCATAAGAGCAGGTGACCACAAGCATGGTGACTTAGAAAAAAATTATATCCAAAGGGGAATGATGAGGAAAAATCTTTGTAAGGGAGGTTTCATTAGAACGGGTCTTGAAGGATAGGTAGGATTGGGACAGTGGATATGGGAGTTTTCTTCTAGTATTTTCCCAAGCAATACTGTTATATTGACTGATCTCTAGTTACCTGAGTTTGCCTTCTGACCGTTCATGGCTTCCACTATTACTAATATTCTCATGATTACTAAATCACTTCTGTTTTCTCAACTAAGCTCTGGTTACGGAGTAGAGCTGGTTGCCAGTCATTTCGACTTAGATGTCCCACTGTCATCTCAAACTCAACATGTTCAAAACCACATTGAATATTTTCCATTTAAATAAATTACCCTTCTTAACTTCATTGGCTTTGTCAATGGAACTGATTTTCTACCAATAATCCAGGCATAAAGCCTTGGAGTTATTTTTGAATCATCCCTTTCCTGTATCCGTTATATTCAGACAGTCAGTCACCAAGTCCTGTTGATTCTTGCTTGAAATCTAACTCATTCAGTCCTTCCTCTCTTTTCCCTGTCAGCAACTTAACTCAGATCGTCATCGTCTTACATTGGATTACTACAATAGTCTAGTAACTCATTTCCTTGACACCAGACTCTCCTTCCCTCAATTCATTCTGAATAACTCTGCAAATTATTTTTCCTTAAGTGTCATTTGTACTTATCATGCCATTCCTCTGCTCAAACTTTTAGTGGTTCCTACTTCTTACTGCTCTAAACGTGATGTGTTTGTAAAGAAAAATGTTTGTATTGGGGAGTTCTAGTTATTACAAACATCATCTACCAGTGGTTTAAAGAAGTCTACTAATGTAATTTTGTGTTGAATTAAGAGACAGAGAATTATAAGACAGAGCGTCATAGATAAAGAGCTGGCCTAGGAATCAGGAAGACCTGAGTTCTAATCCTACCTCTTGTACATACTTGCTGTGTGACCCTGGGCAAGTCATTTAAATTCTTAGTGCTCTAGACAACTCTCTTAAAATATTAGTTGCAAAAAAGTTGCCAGCAGTGTAAGTGAGTGAGTTTGGTGAATGAGTTTCCTCAGATGGGAGTTCCTTCTACCAGTGAAATCATGAGTCTAATCTCTATCACTACAGATTATAGAATCTTTGAATCTCAAAAGTTAAAGAATCCTGAAAGTTCTAAGACTCTAACTCCCTAAGTCTTGTCCTTAATGTTCTTGTAGTTGACCCCTTGCTTGAAATTTTGTTCATCCTCTGCTTAGACTTCTAGAGAAGAGGAACTTATTATACCCATAAGTAACTCATTCCCCATTAGCTTTTCTTATTGCCAGATAATACTGTTGATTCATATTGATTTTTATATCCATAAGAACACCTTGGTATTTTCCACTTAAACTGTGATCTAGAATTATTCTCCTTTATCTTTAACTTAAACAGTTTATTTTTTAAAAGTCATGTGTAGAATTCTGTATTTACTTGTATTATATTTCATTTCAGTAGCCTCTTTTTAGGTCTTGATTCTCCCATCAGCTACTTTAAGTATTCCTCTTAGCTTCATGTCATACACAAATTTGATAAATACACAGTTTTCATTTTCAAACAAGTCATTGAAAAAATGTTGAATGGAACAGTACCAAGGACAGGGCTTTAATGGCACTGCACTGGAGACTTCCCTTCAGGTCACTCCATTAATTTGGAGCATCAGTTTGTTTGGATCCTGGCAAAATGCCTGGAACATAGTAGGTACTTAATAAATGCTGATTGATTGAGCCAATTTTGAACGCACGAAACCATTTCATTCATTTTGTATTTCCCTCATCTTGTCCACAATGATAGCATGAAAGTATTTGTCAAATTCCTTGCTGATATCTAGCTAGACTCTCCACAGTATCACACTGCCAAAAAGGAATGAGATTGGTTTGGATCGGATTAGTTCTTAAGGAACCTATGTTGATTTTTAATTATAACATCCTTTTTCTCCTTACAAGGTTCAGAGCTATTCCTTTAATAATCCATTCTAGAATTTTGCCAGAAATGTATGCCAAAATTATAAGTCTTAGTACCAATTTTCTTTCTATTTTTTTGAAATTAGGACAATTGCTCATCTTTAGTATTGAGGCATCTCTCCTGTTCTTCCTCATTGCTCAAAGCTTAGTAACAAGTGGTTCAGCTGTCACATTTACAAGTTTTTATAGCACCTTTGGTTGTGGTTCCTCCAAGACATGGCACTTGAATCCACTTAGGGCAGCTAGGGTCCCTCTTGCCTCCTCCCCATCTTAATTCTCTATTAACCATTTTCACTGGATCCTTTCCAGGCTGATGAACCTTTCCTTATTAGAGAAAATAAACATGAAAGGAGGTGAATAATTCTGTCTTCTATTATTACATATATTAATGTCTTCCTTATATTGAAAGATAGAAAGAAAGGAGCTTATGGCTGGCCACATTGTTTGAATGCCAAATGTACATTTGCCTAAGACTATTTTATGGAGAACTCACACAAGGCAAGTGCTTACATGGAAATCAAAAGAAGCAGTACAAGGACACTCTCAAGGTCTCTCTGAAGAACTTTGGAACCAATTGTGAGGCATGGGGGACGCTGGCACAGGACTGCCAGGTATGGTGTACCTGCATCAAAGAAGGTGCTGTGTTCTATGAGCAAAGCAGAACTGAGTAGCTCAAAAGAAACCAGAGATATGTTTATATTCACTATTTGTAGCCTTCCTAGCTCATGTTGGTCTGATCAACCACAGTCAACATGCTGTACCTTGACTCTTGACTTAGTAAGATCATTTTGGTCCTCTTTGAGCATGAAGGACAGCAGCCAATATTCATGTTTCCCTTATATTGAAAGATAGAAGGAAAGAGCCTGTTGGGAGAGAGTCAAATTATTAGGACAGGGGTAAGCACAGAATTTAGCTTAACTTCATAATGAAGCAGCTAGGTGGTATGGTGGAGAGAGTGTTAGACTTATAGTCAGGAAGCTGAGTTCAAATCTTGCCCTACATACTTAATAGCTGTATGACTCTGACCAAATCACGTATCCTCTCTGTGCCTCAGTTTCCCTATCTATAAAATGGGCATAACAATAGTAGATAACATAGGACTGATGTGAGGATTAGATGACATCTTCACAACCAAATCTTAAAGTCCTATCAAAATGGAAATTTTTATTGTTCTTATTATGAGTCATACAGATAGAAGGATATTTGGAGTGGGGGAAGAATATGTTGTCTCAGATTTAGGCAAAAGAATAAAGGTTAGATATAGAGTGACAGATAAGTGAAAGTGGGGATCTAAGTGAAAACAGACATGAGGTCATCTGCTACAAATAAGGTGGGGGGGGTTGGTAAGAGGAGTTGGAAATGTGAAGAGAGAGGAGAATGTTTCAAGCAAAGATATGGGGAGAGAGCCAAGGAGTCAATGAGAGAGGAAGAGTACATCTTCTCCCACAGGCATAGTTATAAAGCTTAGCTAACTGCCAACATTATTTCCCAGACCAAAGACTGACTGAATGGAAGGAAAGATGACACTTCAAAGAAGAAGTGCTAAATTTTAATCTGCTGTCACAGATAGGCTTTAAAGCCATCTTTAAGGAGTTCAGACCATTCCTGGGTAACAACATTTGCTGAATGAGGATGAATAAGGATTTGGTTAGGGGGTGTGTGTGCGTGTGTGTATGTCAGAATTTCTAGTATGCTATGGATAAACCTGACTTCACAAAGAGGTTTGATTTTAAAGCCTCATTTAAGGGGTGCTAGAATAACCTTCCTGCTCCCAAATGTCTCCTACACACATTTCTCACACTTCTTGAAATTCTACCATTAAAGCTTAAATTATATTTGGTTAAAACTATCTTTGAATGTCAAGTAATTATATGGTTAGCAGAAAACAGGGCACTAAGCCAATAGGGGTGATGGAAGAAACGGGCTTAGTTTGGGAGCATGGGACAGTTTATTCTAGGCGAAGGAAAACAGGAGAGGGGCCAGGTATTCTAAAAGTGGCGAGTAGAGGGCACAGAAAACAAACTCCAGCTTCTTAGCAACTTTGAAAACTTAAAAACTATTCAGTGTGGAGATTACTTTTTTGGAAAGCCCTTGTACCCAGACTCCTTGCCATTTGGAGGCCAGGATTATTCAGAGGCAATGTTGGAAGAAAGAGCAAATGGCTAGGTGCTTAAACCCAGGGAGTACTGGGTGATACCTCAATGTCATTTTAGAATCAGCAAGTGTTAATTTCTGATACTGGAATTTCTTTCTCCAGGTTTTGCATATTCCCCTGTGGATAATGGTGGTTAAGCAATTAGGGAATTCTAGTAGGCCAGGGAAGAACTGGATTTGACTGCACTTTTTTCAAGTCTCATTGTCTAATTTATTTGTTGCTATTTTTAAGCTGTTTCGGTTGTGTCTAACTCTTTGTGACCCCATTTGGGGTTTTCTTAGCAAAGATATTGGGCATTTCCTTCTCCAGTTAATTTTACAGATGAGGAACTGAGGCAAATAGGGTTAAGTGACTTGCCTAGGGTCATATGGCTAGTAAATATCTGAGGCTGGATTTGAATGTAGGTCCTCCTAACTCCAGGACTGGTGCTCTATCCATGTACCACATTATAGACATTAACAATGGTTTGAGACATTTACTGATAACACTGACCACCAGAAATCAAAACCGGAAATCACATGGCAGATCTTTAGGTCCACTTTGCCAGCCTAAAAAGCATCCTTGAAATGGTGTACCCAGAGAACTCTAGGACCAATGTAAGTTTCCTCAATATCATTGGTATGATAGTATTAGTGCTTATGTTGGCCTTGATGATGGTAGAAACTTACAGGATCACAGAGTTAGAGCTGGAAGAAACCTCAGAGTTCACCTAGTCCATTCCTCTCATTTTATAGAAGTGCGGAGAGGTTAAATCAGTTTCTGTGACTTCAACTCAGGGCTCCAGCTTTGGTTCTCTTTACACTGCATTATATTATTTCCATCTTTTTGTTAACATTCTTTTTTTTTTTTAAAGCAATTGGGGTTAAGTAACTTGCTCAAGGTTACACGGCTAGTCATTATTTATGCGTGGGTGCTCATTTTCTGAGGCCGGATCTGATCTCGGGTCATCCAAACTCTGAGGCCGGCGCTCTTACTCACTGCGCCACCTAGCCGCCCCTTTAGGGCAATTGGGGTTAAGTAACTTGCCCAAGGTTACACCGCTAGGTTTTTGTTTGTATGGATTAAGTGTCGAACTCAGGTCCTTCTGATTCCAGGGCCAGCGCTCTATTCACTGCGCCACCTAGCCGTCCCTAACATTCTTAATATACAGCTTTAATTATATTACTCCCCCACTCAAAAACCTCCAGTGGCTCCCTACTACCTACAAAACAAAGTTTAATCTCCTTAGCCCTGCATTCAAGAGCCTGTAAAACCTCTCTTCTGTCTACCTTTCCAGCCTTAGCTCATCAAAGCAAAATGTTAGAGTCTGAAGAACTCATTCTAATCTCCTACCACCACACAGGCTCTTAAAAGAAAACCCTCACATTTATATAGGATTTCACATTGAAAAGTAGAATCTTGGGGCGGCTAGGTGGTGCAGTGAATAGAGCGCCGGCCCTGGAATCAGAAGGACCTGAGTTGGGAGCTGGCCTCCGACACTTAATCCATACAAACAAAAACCTAGCCGTGTAACCTTGGGCAAGTTACTTAACCCCAATTGCCCTAAAGGGGTGGGTAGGTGGCACAGTGAGTAAGAGTGCAGGCCTCGGAGTTGGGATGACCCGAGATCAGATCCGGCCTCAGAAAATGAGCACCCACGCATAAATAATGACTAGCCGTGTAACCTTGAGCAAGTTACTTAACCCCAACTGCTTTAAAAAAAAAAAAAAGAAAAAAAAAGTAGAATCTTCTTAGATCTTTGTAACAATCCTGTAAGGTAGGAGGAGCTGTTATTATTTTGCTTATTTGATAGGTAAAGAAACTGAGGCTCCAAGAGAATTTCCGAAGATCATTCAAACAGGTAATTCCATTGCTGTCAGGCCTCCAATTCTTTAGTCGTTGGCCTTTTGCCCTTTCTGTCTTTTGTAATATGCTAGTCATATCCAGTTCCTTTTGGGTGATGGAGGGAGGAACATGTTTTTAGCCACTTCTCTGGTCTGCAAGGAGCAAGGGCAACAATAAAGTCCCTATTCTCAACTTGCAGCCTGGATGTCTTGTGGGTGTGGGTGATCTAGGAACTGGGAGGGTTCCCTGCTTCCCTGCCAGCCCTAGGACCGGCTGCACCTGGAACTGTCCCGTTTAACACTGGTCTAAGTTATACTTCTTTGTCCTTGCCCAGGAAGTCTGAAGCAGTTGTAAAGTGAATCATTCCTATTGACTCACAGATGTTAGGAGTTTAGAACAGCCCTTGCTAATTCAGCTAAAACTGTCCAGAAGAAGTCTGGACTTGCATAGGTTATAACAGTGAAGCCATGATACCACGTTTCCTATGGTGACAGAGTTTTATGAGATACATTATTCCTTTTGGCCTACTTTATAGGAACACTGTTCTTCATTTTAGAGATAGTAATTTATAATGTTGCTAAGCAGAGTTGAGTTCTTTGCTGGTGGAGATTTCAACAAATTTCATTGTAAGATGCTGCATGTGTTTCTATATATCCTTACATGAAGGAAAAGAGGATTAAGAGAACATCATTGGGTAACCAAGTGATAATGTTCTAAATTAGTGTGATAAACTCTCAGAATTCATATTACAAAAAAAGATCGCTAGCTACTGGGGTATAAAGGCTTTTAAACCTCTCTTTTTTTGAGTTGTCACTCTTAAAGAAAGCAATTATTTACATGGAACTTCACATTTTTTTTGGTTTTCTTTTATTTCCCCTCCCCCTATGTACCCCATATACCCTGCAATCCACTAATCCTAGTTTCCTTGCTGTTCTTCCCACGAGACACTCCATCTCCAGGCCTTCGGGAATTTTCACTGGCTTTCCCCAATGCCTGGAGTTCTCTTCTCTTCATCTCTACCTGTGGCAACCTGCAAGTCTCAGCTGAAGTCCCATCTTCTACAGGAAGCCTTTCCCAATTATTCTAGTACCTTCTGTGTTGATTATTTCCACTTTATCCTGTCTTTGTCTTATTTGAGCATAATAATCTACCTGTTATCTCCCCATTAGACTGTGAGTTCCTTGAAAGCAGAGGATATTTTTTGCCTTTTTTTTTTTTGCATCCTCAGCACTACAGTATGTGCTGAATAAGAACTTGTCATTGTTATTATCATTTGTTCTTCATCCTTGAAGAGGACTATGACATCGTTGACAGGCAAGTAAATTGGATTTAAGTGAGGCAGGGCTGTGCAAAGTCACCAGCCTCACTTTTTGCTCCAGACCTATCTGGGTCTAGCGGAAAGACACAGATCAGGATGACTGGAGATGGCTCTGGATGTAGTGGGAGACCTTTACTTTTTTAATCTAAGGTCTTTCCCAGGTCTTGGTTTGACTGGGGCAACACCCATTTAATAATTAAGGCTAGGTAAGAACTGAAGCAAAGAATGGTTTCTTTTATCTAGTAAAAAAAAAAATCAGTCTTGGAGGGAAAACCCTCAGGGTTTCTGGCCAAAACAGAAACAATTGCTATTTACATTCACTCAGAGCCTTTCCCAAATCCTCTTAATTCTAGTACCTTCCCAGTGTTGTTTATTTAAGCTTTACCCTGTCTTTGTCTTATCTGAATATATTGGTCTACCTACAGTCTCCCCATTAGACTGTGAGTTTCCTGAGAGCAGAGAATATTTCTAGCCCTTTTTTGTATCCTCATCACTTAGCAAAGTGCCTGGAAATATAGCAGGAGCTAAATAAGTACTTGTTGATGGTTGACTGACACACAACTTTATGACCTAGATCTTGCAAATTACTCTATTTTGCAGATAAGGAAATAGAAGTTCAGGAAGGTGACTTAACCAGGACTTAAACTCTTGTTATCTGACACCAACACTAGTGTTCTTTCCACTGTACTACACTGTTTCTCTGGGCTAGCCTAGGGATAGTCAGCAAGGCTGAGGGCTACTTGACAAATACATTTGTGCATACCTCCATTTGGTTGTGGTGTTTTGTTATGTTAAGAGGGAAGGAACTACTTTGTTACTAGCTAGGAAATGGGACAAAGATCTTCAACTCCACCTAACCCCTTTCAATCTTGGCCTTAGGGTTAGGACCACATGGACCACAACTGGCAAGATGACAACAGAAAGGAATTGCTAGGAATTTTCTGACACTAAACCTGGTTCAACAATAGCAGATAGCATTAAAGCAAGAGGGTCTAAAAAGACAAACTTAAATTCCTGGGGTTACTCCATCTGGGTGGTTGGGGTCTTTATCTTAGAAGACCTGAAACAGCCCCTAGGGCTATGAGAAGAAGAGTTCCTAGACCTGTTCCCCTATAGGAAAAAGAAAGCTTCATTACATAAAGACCAAAAGATGCTGAACTGGCAGCAGCAGAAGCTTAGTTGAAATGTCCAGAAGAAACAGAGAAGAGCTCAACAGAAACCCTCAACAGCAAAAAAAAAAAAAAAAAAAGCCCAACTGAAAATAGCATGGTGGAGAGCATGTGAACCAAAAAAGGGCTCCAGCCCAACCAACAAAACATCTCAAATAACTGCATCCCAAGAGAACACTACCACCTGTCCAGAAGAGCAAGTAGAAGCATCATAGGCATGATTTTTGCAGGACATGCATGTTCCCTGGCCATACGTGTTCTCAAACCTCCTCATCCACTAGAGGTATACTAACTTGTGAGAGAAAGTACTCACTTATCATTTATTTTGTTTCGCTATTCAATTAAATATACATCGTGATGAGTGATGTGTCCTCCAGTGGGTTGGTAAACAAACAAACAAACAAACAAAAAACACATCTGTTGGATCTCATTAGCTATCAATCAACTTATTAGGGGTCTACTTTGTAGACTTAATAAATGAGATAAAATAAGATAACACTTGTTATAAGATAACACTTAGCACAGTGCTTCTCCCCTCCCCTCCCTTTTCTTCTCTCCCCTCCCCTCCCCTTCCCTCCAATCCTGTTCCTTTCCCTTCCTTTCCATGTGCCATTTTCTAGAGTTACAAATATGAAAGTGAGACAACTCCAATTCTTAAGGAGTTTAAATTCTAAGACTGGCACTGAAGGGATGCTGACCCACAATATGTCTCAGACATGGAGTCACTTTCAGAAAAATCAATGTATAAGGAGAAGCCAGGGTGCCACCCGTATCTACTTCTTCCCCTCCCAGCTAAGTACAACTTCCTCTTTCTTTTGTATCTAGTCCAGGTAGGATCTCAGTGCAAGGTTGGTAGCAAACTTGGGACCAACCAGAGAAAGGTGGCTGGAGAGGAGAACAAGAGTAGTCTCCCAGGTCAGGCAGGCAAACTAGCTGTCTTTCTTCATTCCAACATCTCCAAAGTAAAAAATCATTCTTGTAGTAAAGTAAACCATGAACCACAAAAAAACCACAGGCACCATTATGTACGACATCAAACAGACAAAGCAAACTGTGGGCATGCACACACTTGCACACTCACAAACACACGCACAGACCAGAACTGATCACAGCAACAACACCCCTTAATTTATTGCTTTTAGTACACACTAGATCATGGTGGGGTGACAGCGTGATGAAGGAGAAAGACAAATACACTACTGTTGGGCACAGCTGGCTGATTTGCTTTTTAAAAATAACTCTGGACTTGATCAATAAGTAACCAGAGGCTGTGTGTTCATCTTAATTTTTAAACTTTAAATATCAGAGCTTTTCTCTTTCCAGTGATCTGGAACCATGCAGCTGCCATGGGAGCTTTGTTCTTATGACCAGGCTTAGGGGCACACTTCAGAACCCTCACTACAAACCAAGCTGGGGCATGAGTTACATGGCCTCTTGGACTATCAGGGATAGGAGGTCCTGAATTAAAGCAGCATTTTACAGTGGGTGGGGAATTAAAAGGGGATTTGGAATTAAAAGACAGGTTCAAATCCTGATCCTTTTGCCCATTTCCTGTTTGACCTTAGGTAAGTCATTTAATTTCTCTAGGTCTCCATTTCCCCATATGCAATTTTTTTTTTTTGGCTGGGTTGGGTTGGGTTGGAGTAAATGGGCTAGCTCTTTGATCTAGTTGGCCTGATCCAGCAGTCTGTTGGTCTATTTCTACTACCTGAGAAGCAGTTCCTCAGAGAGTAGTAGATTGGATCCTTGTGGGATTTGACAATTAGATGAAGCCTTTAGAGCCCTTTTCATTTCTGAGTTTATGATTTGCATAGTAGTTTTGCTCTGGACTATGTGTGTGACCTGGAGAAAATCACTTAACTTCTCCAGGCCTCAGGTTATTAAGGGAAATCCTGAATAGTTACATGGGTGAGTTATTATTTGCAAAATGGGATTTTGAACTCATTGGTCTGATAGTGTGCAAGTTCCTTGAGGGCAGAGATTATTTCACTTTTGCTTTTGTATCTCCTGTACCTAGCACATAGCAGATATTTAATATCGAAGCATTGATTGCAGACTGATTGACCCCTAAGGCTCCCTCTAGCTCTAAATTCTATAATAAAGTCAGACTGCTCAGTAACTTTTGACACAAGGAAAACACTTATAGTATCAGATAGGGACCTTCCTTATAGCAAAAATTGCTGAGAAAGATAGAGGGGATATTTGAGCTCGTCTAATCCTACCCTAACATTCCCTCCATTTCTCAGTTGAGAAAAACAGTAACCTACCTAGTGGAAAGAATGTTAGACTTGGATTCAAGATGCCCCGGGTTTGAATTCTACCTCAGATACCATAACAACAACAGCAATAACCATTAGTACTTCTCTATAGCACTTTAAGGTTTACAATGTTCTTTACATATGTTATCTCATTTGATCCTCACAACCCTGGGAGGTATATACTGTTGTGATTTCCATTTTACAGATGGGTAAACTGAGGTAAATAGGAAGGAAGGAAAGAAGCCTCTATTAAGGACATACTATACTCCAGGCACTGTGCTAAAAATTTTTTTTTGTTTGTTTGTTTTTGTTTTTTAAGCAATTGGGGTTAAGTAACTTGCCCAAGGTCACATGGCTAGGTTTTTGTTTGTGTGAATTAAGTGTCTGAGGCCAGATCCGAACCCAGGTCCTTCTGACTCCAGGGCCGATGCTCTACTCACTGCACCACCTAGCCGCCCCTGTGCTAAGAATTTTATGAATTGCATTCCATTTGATTCTCACTACAACCCTGGGAAGTAGGTGCTTTTATCCTCATTCTACAGTTGAGAAAACTCAGGCAGACAGAGGTTACGTGACTTGCCCAGGGTCATACAGCTAGTGTCTGAGGCAGGATTCCAACTCAGATCTTCCTGACTCTGTATCCAGCTCTGAAATGGGGATAATAATAGCACTTATCTCATAGTATTGAGGAGGAGATTAGTTGAAATAATTTATGTAGACAATTTATAAACTTTAAAAGTATTATATAACAATAAACTACCACTATGAGCAAACATTCATTTTTGGGGTTGAAAAGTGGCCAGGTCTTGAACTGCAACTCAACCAACCCTGTCTCCAAAGTCTGAGACTTCTTCTAATATATCTCAAAAGTAAAACAAAATCAAACATGCACCAATTTTGTAACCAGATTTGGGTTTAAACTCTAGCCCTCTTCTTTCTAACCAATGTGGTCTTTGAAAAGTCATTTAACCTCTCCTGGCCTCAGTTTCCTCAAATGTAAAATGACCAGATTATCTCTCAAGCCCTTGTGCACTCTAGAGGTTGTGATTCCATTACATCTTATCCTAATTAAGGCAATTCAATAGTTGGCATCTTGCCTTGGCCCTTTTAAAAGCTTCCAAAAACAAACAAATAAACAAACAAATGCACAAGTATTAAATGGGGAAAACCTGGCTTAATAGCCTTTAATGGTTTTAATTGGCTGCAATCGAACAAAATAAGCTAGTGATTATAGGACATAGCTATTTTTTTAAAAATAAAAGTTATTTTAATCTTAGAATGCATTAATAATTAATAGTTGTATAATATCCAAATGAGGGAGGTAGTGATTCCAAGGCCAATTTATCCTGGGTGTATCTGGTACATAGGTGTTTGCATATTGTCTCCCTCCTTAGTCTTGGAAGCTCCTTGGAGGCAGGGACTGTTTTTTGCCTTTCTTTGTATCCCCAGTGCTTAGTAAAGTGCCTGGAATATAGTAGGTGCCTAATAAATGCTAATTGATTGACATGGTCAGATCACATCTAGCAGATTGTGTTCCATTCTGGATATCTCATTCCAAGAGTCCCACTGGTCAACATTTGGTCAATGACCCTCTTAAAATCCAGAGTGAGTTGGATTTTAATCCAAGAGCTAACATGTCATACTACTGATACATTATACCTGGAGTTCACTAAAATGCCCTGTATTGTTTGAAGTATTGTTGAAGTATTGTTGTATATTGAACTATTGTTCCCCTCAATCCTCTTCACATCCTAAAATTGTGCATGTAGTAGATTTTTTGAACCCATCATAAGAGTACACTTCTCCATATTAAATTTAATCTTCTTAGATTTAATCTATCATTCTAGTCCAGTGATTTCAATTTTTGGATGCTAATTTTGTCATTTGTTGTGATATCTTCAGTCAATAAATTTTTATATTAAGCACTTACTATGTACTAAGCAATACGAATAAAGGTGAAAAGACAGTCCCCAACTAATATTTTAATGGAGATACAACATGCAAATAACTATGAACATACACTACACATACAGTAAAAATTAAACATAATCTCAGAGGTAAGACCTTAGCAGTGGGAGGAACTAGGAAATGCCTCTTGCAGAATATGAGAGTTGGACTGAGTCTTGAAGGAATAGAGGGAAGACAAGGAGTTGGAGGTGAGGGGAGAGATCATTCCAAGCATAGAAGAAAACCAGTGCAAATGCAAGAAGTCATAAGAATAGAGTATGAGGGATAGCAAATAGGCCAGTGTAGCTAGAGCTTAGGGGCAACTACTTGGTACAGTGGATAGAGAGCTGGACCTGGAGCCAGGAAGAGCTGAGTTCAAATCTGGCCTCACACACTTACTAGCTATGGGACCCTGGGCAAGTCACTTAACCTCTGTTTGCCCCAGTTCCTCTTCTGTAAAATGAGCTGGAGAAGGAAATGGCAAACCATTCTAGTGTCTTTACCAATAAACTCCAAATGGGGTCACAAACAGTCAGACACAACTGAAAAATGACCAAACAACAAAAGTTAGATTATAAAGTATGTGGAGAGAAGCAAAGGGTAAGACTGGAAAGGTGAGAAGGGGACAGGCTGTGAAGTTCTTTAAATGCCGATCGGAGGATTTTATATTTCATCCTGAAGTTAATGGTGAGTCACTGAAGTTTATTGAGTGAAGGGGGCCAGAGTGGCATCAGACCACATTTCAGAAAATATATATATATATATATTGACATCTTGATGGATGATAGATTGGATTTGGGAAAGACATGAAACAGGGAAAACAATTAGAATTCTATGGTAATTGTCCAGGGGAGAGGTAATACAAGCCTTTACAAAGGTAGGTTGTATGAATATGGAAAAAGGGATAAATATATACATATATACATATATAATATATATATATAAGAGATATTGTGAAGATCAAAAAGACAAGATTTCTTTTTTTTTACCTTTTTGGAGAGGGAAGGCAGGGTAATTGGGGTTAGTTGCCCAAGGTCACACAGCTAGTAAGTGTTAAAAGTATCTGAGGTCAAATTTGAACTCAGGTCCTCCTGACTCCAGGACTGGTGCTCTATTCACTGAGCAACCTAGTTGCCCTAAAAAGACAAGATTTAACAACAAACTGGATTTATGGACACAATGTGAGTGAGGAATTAAGAAGGCTCTGAGGTTTCTAGTATGAGTGACTAGGAAGATGGTGGAACTCTTAACAGTGATAAGAAAAAGGGGTTGGTGGTGGTGGTTTGTCCTTCATTCTCGAAGAGGGCCGTGACATCAGGGAGATGATGCCATGACTTGCAATTGACTCTGATTTGAGTGAGGGAAGGCTGTGCAAGGTTACCAGCCTCACTTTCTCTTCTAGAGCCATCTGGGTCCAGCAGCCAGATATTAATCAGGAGGACTGGAGATGGCCCAGGATCCAGTGGGAGGCCAAGAAAAAGTGGAGGGTTTGGGGGAAAGAGAAGCAGTTCTATTTTGGATATAATGAGTTTGAGGTACCTTCCTATTTTGTGCCATCTTGCAAATTTGATTTTTTAAAAAGGATACCTATGGCTTCACTGAAGTCCTAGAGATCATAGGATCAGAGATTTAGTCCATTGCCTTTTTTTTTTACCAATGGCATTTGTAAATGCTATTTTACTGGGGCCAGGGAGATGGGCTACCTAACTTGGTCAAGATCACAAGTTATTACCTGTAAGTGGCAAAGACAGGATCTCAACATAGATCCTTTCCCTCCAGGATTCTTTCCCACTTCATCATCCTTATTTCCCCACCTTACCAAAATGTTAATCTTTGATTCCAAAGGAGCAGACTTGGAGGACCCTAAAGCTGAGATGAAGGGGTAGCCCACAAATAGAACTGAGGTCATGGCAGGTGTGGCAGTGGTCTTTGGTTTGGTGCCTGATATGGTAGAACTCATGCTTAATTAAAATGGAAGGATACATAGGCAATTAAAAGAAAACTAAGTTTGAAGGCAGGCCCTGTTTCATGTTTTCTTTTTATCTTAGCACCTAGAACAGTGCCTAATATTATAGTAAGGTCTCAACAAATAGTTATTGAATTAAATTGTTCTGAATTAAAAACATGCCTCAAGTCACCTGCATTTTCCTTCATCTCCTCATTAGCATGCTTAAAGACAAAATTAGAGTTTTATACTTGAGCAAAAAAGCACAAAGAATGGTAAAGAACTGACATGTATATATGACTTGAGACCTTCAGATAATTATCTCAAATTTCTATTTCCTTTTCTATTAAAATACCTCATGTTCCTGAATTACTTTATAGCTTCTAAGACACTTTTGCAAATACCTCATTCAGTATCCCCTGGGAGGAAGACACAGAAGATTAAGGTCCACTTTGGAGAAGGAGAAATTGAAATTCTAGGACCGTAGGAGATGGGCACCAGTAGAGATGGCCAGAGGCCTGGATGCTGTGGAGCTTATGGCCTAATAAGAGAAAAGCAGAAAGGAATGACTGCCCTTTGTCTGCCCTTGCTCATATTCCAAAGAAGGAGCCACTGCTAAGGTTTTTAGGACTAGGAAGCACCATGTTCATGCTTGACTTAAGCTCTACCTTTGCAAGCAAGAACCCTTCAAGGGCTTTTAGGAAACTAAGTACTCTTCCCAAACTTGGGCTTCCACACCCTGGTGACACATTCATAATCACTCTTCTTCCCATGAGACATCTTTCCTTTTCTTTTAATCTGAACAGACAGGCAGATGTTACATAAAGTGGACAGATCAGAACAACTAAAAGGAGAGAAGATGGCAACCAGAAGGAAAATGAAATAACAAGAAAATAGTTCCTCTCCCTAGTCTTTCTCTGCCTCTTTCTCTGTCTTTCTCTCCCTCTCTCTCTCCCTCTCTCTTCCTTTCATCTCTCCCTCCCACTCTCCCCCAATCTTGTTCCTTTTCCTTTCTGTCCCACTTCCTCCATCTTCTCTCCCTCTCTTTTCCTTTCTCTCTCCCCCTTCTCTCCTTCTTTCCTCCCCTTTCTCTCTCCCACTCCCTCCCTTCTTTCCTCTTTCTGTCCTTCTCCCTTTCTTCCTCCCTCTTCCTTATCCTGTCTCTCTCCCTCTATCCCTTCCTCTCTCCTTCTTCTCTTCCTTTCCCTCACTCCCCCCTCTGTTCCCCCTTCTCTCTCCCTCTCTTTCTTTCCCTCATCCTGTCCCTCTCCCTCTACCCTTTCTGCCCTCCCTCTCTCTCTCCCCAACCCCTTTCATTGTGCGCTTGCCATGGCCTCTCTGACAGGACTATACTAATAGTGCACATTGACAGAAAGCCTTAAGGTTTTCAAGACAATATCTCACTTGATTCTCATGCCAACCTTGCCAAGTAGGTGTGATTATTATTGCCATTTTGTAGGTAAAAGAAAACAATTGAATCTCAGAAAGGTTAAGGGGCTTGTTTGGGGTCATGTGGTTAGTAAATGTCTGAAGGCGGATTCAAAGCCAGCTCCTTCTGGTTCCACTTCCAGTGCTCTGTCCACCATACTATGCTACCTCTGCAGAGGGCCCCTGGTCTATGGGTCTGGCTGTAGACGAGAACAGCCTGAGAGTGGAGTGGGGGGGTGGTGGCAATGCTATCATTAGTGGCTGTGAGCTGAATCCTATCTTCTCACCCCACTTCTTCATTAAGTTCCCAAGGACATCACTAGTTCATAGGATTTCAACTCCTGTAACCCTAAGTCCAGAAGTGTCACCCCTGCCTGGGAGATTCCCATTGCCAACTCTGGTAGTTCAATCTTGGCTATCATCATCATCATCCTCATCCTCATCCTCATCATCCTCCTCCTCCTCCTCATCATCATCCTCATCATCCTCATCTTTATCCTCATTATTTTTTAAGACTGGATATCTCCATCTCTCTGGAGCCCCTAATTCCACCCTGATCATCATGATAGATTTGACCTGCTGGTTTATCCCTTAACAATAATAAAAACTAACATCTATATAGCATTTATTATGTGTCAGACTGTGCCAAGTGCTTTACAATTTATTATCTCATTTTATCCTTATAACAACCCTGGCAGGTAGATGCTATTATTATCCCAATTTCATATATAAAGAAACTGAGGCAAACAGAGGTTAAGTAACTTGTCCAGGGTCACACAGCATAAGTAACTGAGGCCATATTTGAACACAGGTCTTCCTGATTCCAGGCCCAGCTCTCTGTCCATTGCACCAACTAGTAACCTGGTGGCCTACCCAATTCCACCTTCCTGGTGGATCCCCACATTGGAGCCAGACCTAGTTTAGACATCCTATTAGCTTAGTCCATTGTAAACTCAGAATTCCTGAACTTAAGAGATCTGCCAGTTTTGGTTTCCCTGGTAGCAGGAAAATAGCCAAAAATGAAATAATCCTGACCTCAAGGAACTTATATTCTATCTGGCCAGTGTGTTCAAAATCTCACTTTGCAAATAATAACTCAACCAAATAACTATTCAGGACTTCCTTAATAAACTGAGGCCTGGAGAAGTTAAGCTGTACTTTATCAGAGGACAAACAACAATGGTTCTTTATATTCTACAGGACAGAGAGCCACAGAATACCCCCTCCCCTCTCTTTTTCTCCCACATATACATATTTATGTATATAGCTGATTATATATAATGACTCTATATAGAGAAAAGAGGGAGAGAACATAATGTATGTATATATACTATGGTTCTCTATAGAATAAAAAGACGTATGTGTGTATGGAAAGGGAGGGAGAGAGAGAGAGAGAGGACTATTACTTTCTCATTTTGTCATGTAAGGTCTACAGAATTTTCAAGTAAGCTAGACTATACTCCATTATAATTTGCAATTCTATAGTCTATAAACTATGCTATACATTCTTTCATCTATTCTATGCATTTTATAGTCTATGATGCCTATTCCATAAATAGTCACAGGATTTAACTTTTAATATAGTTATTTGTTTGTTTTCTGAGATTCATTCATAAACATTCTAGAGTCAAAACCAGAGCTAATGTCAAGTGCAGTCAGCTAATTTTGACATCATCTGGGAGGTAGGGAGGGAGGAAGAGAAGAAGGGAGAGAGTATATGTATATTTGTATATTCTGTACTTCTCTATTCTAGAGAATATAATGGAGTACAATTAAGCTGAAATAAAAGTTCTGTAGACATCCCTTTATAAAATCATATAGATATATAAAACAATATATATAGTCTCTTTCTCTATAGACATATATACATATATACAGATACACACATATATACATATGCATATGAATAAGTAGGTATGTGGGTATATATGTATATGTGTACACACACATGCACACACACACACACACACACACACACACACACTCTTATCCTCCCTTAAATACCTGGAGAACATTTGTCCCAAACTGCTTCCCCAGAGTAGATCTTTTAGAAATCAGGCCAGGGGTCTGTTTGGTCAGGTCAGATCAGAATGCTCCTTCCCTGCCCCCATCCCCGGCTGCTCCAGCTCGTCTATCTTGCTGGCCTGTCTCATTTTAATTACTGAGTGTGTATCGAACACTTCACATTTACAGAATGCTTTGCTGCTTGTTTGTTAGCAATTCCTCCCACAGCCTTGAAAGAAAGGTCAGTATGATTATCCCCATCTCACAGACAAGGACCTGAGGCCCAGAGAGCGGAAGGTCACACAGCATGGCAGTGTCAGAGCCAAGATTAGATCTCACAGCCTGAATATTCTCTGAGCTGACTCTTTTCCTCTTTCACTGAGGTAAATCGATCAAGATGCATTAACCTTGAGAACAGATTCAATTAAGAATGAATAGTCAGGAATTAGAACAGACATCTTATCAAGAACATACTGAAATGAGCATATACTGAAAGCCCAGAGTGGAGAGAATGTACTGAAAAAGACAGCCAGGGTGGTTCACACTTCACCATTTCTTCCTACTTTTCTCTCCCCTGTTCCTGTTGCTACAAGAGGCATTTGAGCAGCAGCTAAGCATCTTGGAAGCCATGAATTCTATTCTTCTTGCCACCGATTCTCCATGACCTTGGGAAAAGCTCTGGGAAAACATTAACTAGCTCTAGCCTTTCTAGAGAGGGAATTTGGATTGAACTCTTGGGGAATATCAGGTCAAGGTGGAATAGTGCTGTCCTTATAGGTGGTAACAGCTTCCTTCTGCTAATGTTCACACTCCGGAGCTAAATTTGCTGGCTTGAATTTTTGGCCCTGGGCTAGTATGTGACTAGAAATTCAGGTGCAAAAAAAGCACAGTTGTGCCCAAATCAGCTGCTTTTAGCTGTTCCACTCAGCTGGGAAACAAAAATACTTCTCAACATAGATGCAGCATTTTCTGAAAGTTGTGGAACTGCTGAAAGAAGCGGGGGGCGGGGGCGGAGAATCCTTCATCTCTGAAAATGCAAGGCAATGAGCAGGCAGGTGGGGGGCAGTGCTGGCTTTATTGCCTTTTATTCTTCTGTTACTTATCTTGCATTAGGGAGGCAGTGTTTCATAATAATGATAGCTAGCATTTAGATGATCCCCACAGCAACATTGAGAAGTAGGTGCTATTATTTTTTTCTTTTTTAAAAAAAATTATTTACTTTTAGTTTCCAACATTCAGTTCCACAAGCTTTTGAGTTCCAAATTTTCTCCCCCCTTTTCTCCTCCCATTCCCTCCCCCATGGCAGCATGCAATCCAATATAGGTTCTACAAATACCTTCACATTAAACATTAGTCAAGTTGTAAAGAATCATAGCCAATGGAATGTACAATGAGAAAGAAGAAACAATACAAAAGAGAGAGAAAGTAAGTGGTTTGCTTCTATCTGCATTCAGACTCTATAATTCTTTCTCTGGATGGGGATAGCCCTTTCCATCATGAGTTTTTTGGAGTTGTCTTATAGCCTTGCATTGCTGAGAGGAGCCCAGTCTATCAAAGTTAGTCAATACAGATACAATGTGTCTGTAATTGTGTATAATGTTCTCCTGGTTTTGCTCCCCTCACTCAGCTTCAGTTCATGTAAGTCTCTCCAGGTTACTATGAAGTCCATCTGCTCCTCATTTCTTATAGCACAATAGTATTCCATTACATTCATATACCACAACTTGCTTAGTCATTCTCCAATTGATGGGCATCCCCTTGATTTCTAATTCTTTGCCACCACAAAAACAGCTGCTATAAATATTTTTGTAAATACAGTTCCTCCTCCCACTTGTATGATCTCTTTGAGATACAGCCCTAGAAGTGGTATTGCTGGGTCAAAGGGTATGCACATTTTTATAGCCCTTTGGGCATAGTTCCAAATTGCTCTCCAGAATGGTTGGCTCAGTTCACAACTCCACCAACAACGCATTAGTCTTCCAATTTTCCCACATCTTCTCCAGCATTTATTATTTTCCTGTTTTGTTATGTTAACAAATCTCACAAGTGAGATGTGGAACCTCAGAGTTGTTTTGATTTGTATTTCTCTAATCAATAGTTATTTAGAGCATTTTTTCATATGATTATGGATATCTTTAATTTCTTCTTCTGAAAACTGCCTGTTCATATTCTTTGATCATTTATCAATTGGGGAATGACTTGAATTCTTATATATTTGACTCAGTCCTCTATATGTTTTAAAAATAAGGCCTTTATCAGAAATGCTGGTTGTAAAAATTCCCAATTTTCTACTTCCCTCCTAATCTTGGTTATATTGGCTTTGTTTTGTACAAAAACTTTTAAATTCAATGTAATCAAAATTATCCACTTTACATTTAGTAGTTGCCTTTATTTACAGATAAAGGAAAGTAAGCTTAAGCTGCTAGCCTAAGGGCATAGAGTTAAAAGCTGGAAGAGGATTTGAACTTAGGACTTCCTGACTCCAAGTCTAACAGTTGGCTATCTGCAGCACAGGATGCAGTGGGAGACGTTGGCCAGAATTAAGGACCAACAATGAACACTCTGTAGCACACAGTAGCTAAAGCATTATTAGGCTTAGAATCAAGAAGACATTAGTTCAAATCCCACCTTTGTGACCTTGGATCCAACCTCTTCCTGCCTTACATAACTCTCTAGAACTTATTTACCTGGTGATTTCCTTGGTATAAGACCCTCCCCAAGGAAAAAAAAAATTCTCTTTGCCAATGCAGATCTATATCTACACTGTCATTTATGGGTCTAGATTATTGCCTGGAGCATTGAAATATTAAATGACTTGCCTAGGATTACTCAGATGGTATGGATCAGAATGAGTTCATTTTTGTATACACTCCTTAAAAAAATATTTGGTTGATGCTCTTTTCTTCCCTTTCTGTATATCACTGTCACTTCCAATGACTCCTTGACACTTCTTCCCCCAACCTATAACCCTCCTAACAAATAAGTAGAGTCAAGCAAAATGAATGGAGACATTGGCCATAACCGAAAATGATATATGCCTATAATCACCCTTTTCTCTTCTAGGATACTAGAGGCATGCCTAACTCTCAGTCTTCAGAGACTCTAAGAATCTGAGACAAAGGTAGTACATAACTAGTTATAGTAGAAAGAGTATTACTATTACCAGTAGGAGTAAAAGCAATATATAAGTATGTATAAATGAAAGTATGAAGTAATGAATAATGAAATAATGAATAAAAAGTTAGCTATAGAGCCAGGAAAATGTGGATTCAAATCCTGCCCCTCGTGCCTACTGGCTGTGTAACCCTGGGTAAGATACTTAACTTCTCAGAGACAGTGCTGACCCAAATTAGCAGAGAGAATTCCTTTATCTAGGAGTTCCCTATATCAAGAAAATCACAGGTCCATTCCTTATTCTATACTCTGAAAGACATGCTTGGTCACTGAACTGATCAGAGTGTCCAAGTCCAAAGTTATTTCCCTTTATGCCCTTGTGATCATTGTGTAAATTGTTCTCCTGGTCCTGCTTGATTTGCTTTGTATCAGTTTCAGATAAGCCTTCTTTCTTTTCATCCCTTTTCCAGGAAATCTTGAGAGAGCCACAGAACTAAGAAAGGTTGAGGATGTTGATGAATGTGGCCAGTTCCCCAAACATCCTTGCCAATAATGCAGAGGTATTTTGCATTTGTAAGTATTTTTACTCATGAAAAAGATTTACTGGATAGGCTGAGTTCCTGAAATCTAACTTCCTGGATCAAAAAGGGACAAATTTATCAAGAGTGTTGGCTTTTTAAAGAGAAGAGGATCCTAGAGTAAGAGAGAGAGAGAGAGTAGAGTTCCTGGATAGTGCCAGTCTTGGGATTGGTTCTCTACAAAACGCTTGACAGGTTTGAGAATTTTTTTTTGGGTGGGGGGAGACAGAGAGACAGACACAGACAAAGAAACAGAGATGGAGAGACACAGAGATAGAGACAAAGAGAGAGACAGAGATAGAGAGAAGGAAGAGTTTCTATGGTGAAAGAAAAGAGAATGCAGCACATAGGCTTGCAGATAAAGGAGAAGGAAGATATTAAGCCATGATATGTGGGAGCAAAAGACATGGACTTTGCCCTCTCTTGATACTGTGAGTTATTCAGTCAGTACCTATCTGATGGGAGTGGGTTTGATTTTCTAGAATCTTGAAATAACTTTTCCTTTCTAGGAGAAGTCTAAGTCCTTATTCTAGTACCATAAGGCCATAGGCTTGTGTGCATACTGGGATGTGGGCATACTGGGATGAAAATGTGACTCAGGAGAACACTGAGAGTTGACTCTCAGGCATTTCCAAGTTTGCTTCCAACTTGAGGGAGGCCCAAACCACAATATGGTACTATGACTCTCAGATGTTGTATGGGCAATGAAGGGAAGGTGAGACTCACCAAAGAAGGAGAGAAACTATATAGATGGTTTATAGGCTACTGTGAGTCCCTTTATGTATTTTCTTCATTATTCTGTGGGGTGAAATAAAAGTACCCTTGAGTGCTGATGTGGGAGCTGGGGATCCTTTTACTACTTACATAGGTAGAGATCTAAATATGTCCTGTATGTGAGGTATATTCCAAGATTTCCTAGAAACAACTGTGGGTGGGGGCAAAATGATGAAGAAGAGATGATTTTGGGGTCTCTTCTCTAAGACTGAACTTGATCCATGTATTCCCAGAACCTGAGGTCAGCTGGATCATGGGTTATATAAAAATACATCTGAAGTTGTTCTCGGAATGTAGCCTTATTGATAAAATGCTTCCGTGAAGGGAAAATGTAACTCAATATTTTTTGTCCAGACCCAAATTGAGTGTTAAATAAAACACATTTTCCCTCTACTGTGTATCATTCTTCTTCCTTTTATTATTATTGGTTGGACTGATAAAGTTAAGAAAGGTCCAGGAGCCAAATGCTTAAGTACATTAGAATTCATGACCCTTTGGTTCTCCTTTATTTGTTCTCCTTTACAATGGATATTCTTTGAGATTACAAAAAGATTACACCCTGAACTTCCTCATCTTTGTAAAGTGAGGATGTATAAAACACAGAAGATCACATAGTTATTTGGTAGTGGGATTAAGACTAGTACCTGGGGTTTTGACTCTGGCTGACTGTGACTTCCTCTGCTGGATGGGGTGGAGAACAAGTCCCTGCCCATTTCCCCTTCCTCTTCCTCAGAAGAAAATCACACCAGTTAGCCTTCAGATAAGCAGCATGAATAGGCAGTGGAAGGAGACCTGGGGGGCAGTAGCCCAGGCTCAAGACAGCTTTAGGAAATTCAGGTTCAAAGATTATATTGTTGTCTGCTAGACCTCTTCAGATCACTGTACAGCATCGCTCTGGTCCATATGTCAACATCACTTCAGGATCAACTGAGGTGTTATGGCCCATTAGGGAAATTCTAGGATCACTGGCATGCCTGCAACTTTTTTTTTTCCTTCTCTCTCAATAGACAGTTTTGTAAGATGGACATTCAGGGCTTAAATTCAGGCCACTGATATGCCAGCAATCAACAATCCACCAACAAGTATAGGCAGCTATCTCCTCTAAGATTACCTTTCATGTACTTTGTATTTACCTTGGGTATACTGATTTATGGGGTAGGTGGCTCAGGAAGACTCATCTTTATGAGTTCAAATCCAGCCTCAGACAGTTACAAGCTGTGGGACCCTGGGCAAATAATTTAACTGCCTGAATTTCCTTATAAGTAAAATGAGCTGGAGAAGGAAATGGGCAAACCATTCCAGTATCTTTGCCAAGAAAACCCCAAACAGGGTCAGGAAGAGTCAGCTGTTACTGAAAAATTGATTTGTATATTTTGTCTCTTTCATTAAAATTTCTTGAGGGCAGAGACTGTTTTTACTTTTGTTTTGTATCCTGTTCAGTGCTTAAACTAATGTCTGGCATACAGCAAGTGCTAACTAATTACTCATTGGTCAATTATAAAAATATTTTGTACTAGACATAGTGCTAAGTTTTGGAGATACAAAGTCAAAAGGAAAGAGTCTCTGCCCTCAGGATATTGCATTATAAAGAGTTAACATTTTATTCTATGTTGTTTAAAGTCACCAGACTCCTCTTGCTTTCACTTTTCTTTAAAGGAGGGTCCTGAAACATGAGTGGGGCCAAGTCATAGCAGCTATTGAAACGGTATAAAAAAGTTTCCTCTCTTTGAGCTCATGGAAGAGGGAGCACTTAGCCCTGATAGGTGAAAATCTTACTCTTATATCTTCCTAGAAGTCACAGGTTCTGATTCTGGGCCATCCTAAATGGAACTGTTTCTGATACCAGTGATAGTGATGGGTCACTTGATTTAGGATCCTTACTAGCAGTCTGATCTAAGAAGAAATACCAAATGCAGAAAAGTTTTGGGGGATGATCATATAGAAATAGTAGGGGGAGCTGGATGAAACTCAGGGTAGATATGTGACCTTCAACACGGTGAGAACATGTAAATGCAAAAAGGGTTGTTTTTTTTTTCTTTGATGATGCTAATAATGACATAATTAAACATAAAATCATTAGCAAAAATGTACTGAGTGCTCTGTATAAGGCCCTGTGCTAGGAACTGCAGATAGAGAATCACAGAATTTCAGCATTGGAAGCAACCTCAGCAGTCTAACTTATACTCCAAAAAGAATCCCTACTACAACACAAGTAACAAACGGTCATTTTGTCTCTGTTGAAAACAATAAGGGAAACTAGTTACCTACCCAGAAAATCAATTCCACTCTTAGGCCTTCCATTCATTGTTATTCATTCTTTCCTATGCAAAACAGAGTAGTTCTTGTTCCATATGACATCCTTTCAAATTACCAAAGACAGTAAGATTTTGCCCCTGAGCTATCTCTTCTCCAAGCTAGTCCTGAGTTCTTTCAACAGATGCTTGAACTCAAGGAAGGTCTTTCATTCACCCTACAGATTGTCTTCCTTTGGACATTCTCCAGCTTATCAATGTCCTTCCAAAACTATGGCAGACCAAACTGAACACAATCTTGCAGACATGGTCTGACAGGGTAGAATACAACAGGTCAATCACCTTCTCATTCCTGGAAACTGTGCTTTCTTAGAGCCAAGATCACTTTCAGTTTTTGAATGCCAAAATGTTGAACCAATATTGAGCTTGCAAGTCCACAGCCAATAAGTATTTATAATCTAGTTAGCAGGTTTAGAATAAAGATGATTAGAGTTGGAAGTTAGAGATTTTCTTCAACTATTCATTTTATCAATGAGAGAAATGAATATATTGAGTGGCTTACTCACAATTCAGAGCTGGGCCTGGAATCCACTTCTTCTGACACCAAGTTAGAGGACACTTTCCATCACATGACAAGGCTCCATCTGGAGCCTTGCTTCATTTTCTAATCTCTGACTTCATATAATTGCTCTGGATGCTTAGAGAAGAATGTGGGTAGAGGGAATCAGGAGAACAGCAAAACATAGATATGGGGGGGGGGGATGTCCCTCTTTCTGAATTTAATCTGAGAGATACCAGAGAAATCTTTGACTTTTCTTTTCAAGCTCCCATCATTTATTCCACTATTTTTATTCTCATAGAGCTGGCCTTCTTTGACTAATAGCCCTAAGTCCTCCTACTTTTTAGCCAAGGCAATCTTCCAAACAGAAGCATAACCAGGAATTTCTGTAAACTGGAAACTCCAAAAGGTGCATTTCCTCCACGTCTTTCCTTTGCAGTGTATAGATTTATGGAAAAATAGTGTCATTTCTGAAGTCTAAACAAGGTCAAATTTCCATTGGTCAAACTTTTCTGAATATTATGTAGAAAGGGGTGTGTGTGTGTGTGTGTGTGTGTGTGTGTGTGTGTGTGGTGTGTTTGGTGGTTGGTGCAACGGAGACACAAAAGAAATGAGGCATACTAAGGAAAGTCTGAACAAAGTAAAGCATAATAAAGCGCTATAAATACAGCAAAACAGAGAAGCTGATTGGAGAAAGATTTTGTGCCTCTGCTGGCCATTGGGATTACTATGATTCTACCTCTTGTACCCAGTTAGTGACGGAGGATGGGCCTCTATTAAGGATCGAACCCCATTTTTACAATGATTTTTACCACCTCTGAGACAGTGCTCCCTCTTTTCTATCAATTCTGTGGTTTCAGGAGATTTATTCACAGTCATTTGAACAAGTGTAGTATAGAGGAAAATGTCCCAGACGGTACTTTTTTTCAAGTTTAAGTTTTCTTTTCTATTATGATCTTAACAAACATCAACCATCACAAACGTATTGATATCAAAAGAACAGAAGAGCACGGCCTATGAAACTGTGGGGCACGATTATATACATTTTTAAGGATATATCACATTTAACACAACAGCCTCTACGCACTTTTCTTAACTTTCCGCAGTCTGACATCCAGCCTCATCATTCAGCTGAAACTATTCTCTTCAAAGTGACCATCGAGCTCTTACCCGACAAATCTAAAACCGTTTTCTCACTCCTCATCCTTCCTGACCTCTCTGGAGCCTCTGACACCATCAATACTCCCTTCTCTCTAACTTTCTGTGACACTCCTCTCTCCTGATTCACTTCCTATCTGCCTATTGCTACTTGTCTGTTTTCTTTGCTGGATTTTTATCCAGGTTACAATTACCACCTGTGGGTGTCCCCCAGGGCTCGGTCCTGGATTCCATTTTCTCCTCCTTCTACACTGTTTCAAAAGGTGATTTCATTAACATTCATGAATCCAATTATCATATCTCTGCGGATGGTTCTCAGATCTATAACCAGCCCTAACCTCTCTCTTGGTCTCTGGTCTCTGTCTATAGGACATTTTGAACTGCAGGTCCTATAGAGATCTTAAAATCAACATGTATAAAACTGAACTCAATGTATTTCCCCTGAAATCCTCCCCTCTTCCAAACTTTCTTATTATTATTGAGAGCATCGCCATCTTTCCAGTTACCCAGGCTCACAATCCAGGTGTCACCTTTGACTCCTCATTCTTTTATCCCCATATTCAATCTATTGACAGCTCTCATCAACTTTACCTTTTCAACATTCCTTGTTTCTTCCTCCTTTACTCCTCCGAAACTACTGCTGTTGCTGTTTGTCCTTCATTCTCGAAGAGGACCACAACATCAGGAAGGTGATGCTTTGACTTGCAACTACATTGGATTTAAGTGAGGGAACGCTGTGCAAAGTCAACAGCCTCACTCTCTCCTCCAGAACTATCTAGGTTCAGTGGCAAGATATAGATCAGGATGTCTGGAGATGGCCCAGCATACAGTAGGAGACTTTGGCCTTTTTAAGCTAAGGTAGGTTTCAGTTTGACTGAGGCAACTCCCATTCAGTGATTAAGTCTAAGTAAGAAATAAAGGTGAAGAATAGCCTCTTTTACCTAGTAAAAAAAAATGAAGCTGGGAGAGGAAGACCCTCAGAGTTTCTAGACAAAACAAAAACAATTGCTATTTACACTCACTTGGAGCCATCCAGGCCCAAACAAAGATCACCTAAGGCTTAGGGTGGGATTGGTTGTTGGCCAATTAATGAGATCCAGAGTGATCTGGGTTTAAGGCATGGTTCTTAAGAAAGAAATCTAGCCAGTAAACCCCAAGATACCTTGTGAGGTTTCAGCTATCAAAATTTATATTCATTTGGGCAGAGCACCCTCAGGCAAGGGTATGATGACCTATGTGGACAGAAGGAGAGGTGGGAAAGAGACAGGGAAGGGAGGAGGGAAAAAAAAAGAAGGAAGGAAGGAAGGAAGGAAGGAAGGAAGGAAGGAAGGAAGGAAGGAAGGAAGGAAAGGAGGGAGCTGTGTTGCCCAACTGCAGCTGGACAGTTGGGTCCCCAGTGGGGTAGATATTCCTACTCATAGGTTGTTGTTTTTCCTCTGTTCTAGAAGAGAACCATGATATTAGGAAGGTGATGCCATAACTTGCAAGTGAATTGAATTTAAGTGAGGGAGGGCTATGCAAAGTTACCAATCTCAGTCTCTCCTCTGGAGTTATCTGGGTCCAGTAGCAAGATATAGATCAGTACAATTGCAGATGGCCCCCACTACTACCATTCTGGTGAAGGCCTTCAACACTTCATTCCTGAACTATCACACTAGCCTTCTGGTTAGTCTCCCTGCCTCAAGTCCCCCCTTGATCTAATCTATTTTCTACTCAATCTTCCTAAAAGCTCATGTCTTACCATGTTACTTCCAACTCCCATCCAATAAACTACAATGGCTCCCTATTACCTCAAAGATCATGTATAAAATCTTCAATTTGACATTCCAAGTTCTTTATAACCTGGCCCCATCTTACCTTTCTGGTCTTTTTTATATCTTACCCATCCCTGTACTCTGATCCAATAACACTGTGACCTCCTCGATGTACCTTCCATAAGAAACTCAGTCCCCACATCTTATATATGTCCCCCATGTTTGGAATTCTCTCCTTCTTCATCTCTGCATCCTAGCTTCTCTGGCTTCCATCAAGAACCAGTTAAAATCCTACCTTTTACAAGAAGTCTTCCCCAATACCCCTTAATGCTAGTACCTTCTCTCTTTTGATTACCTCCAATTTAGCCTGTATACATCTTACTTGAACACAGTTATTTGTATCTTGTCTCCCCAAATAGACTGAACTCCTTGAGAGCAGAAACTGTCTTTTGTCTTTTTTTTTTATCTCTAGCACTTAGCACAATGTCTGACACATAAATGGTGTTTAATAAATGCTTCTTGACTGACAGATTGAGGTCCACTCTTGAGCTCAACTGCCAAGCATTCAAACTCTATTGCAGAGAT
The DNA here is from genome assembly GCA_011680675.1 of Gymnobelideus leadbeateri. NCBI lineage: Eukaryota > Metazoa > Chordata > Mammalia > Diprotodontia > Petauridae > Gymnobelideus > Gymnobelideus leadbeateri. Next base: position 409,040 of record WOXC01004720.1, read on the forward strand.
TGCAACTCCAATGGGCTGGCCATGTAGTCTATATGCCAAACATATGTTTATCTAAAAGATTGTTTTACAGAGAACTTAGCATAAGGTAAGTGATCACAGGAATGTCAGAAGAAGAAGTATAAAAGGACACTCTCAAGGTCTCACTGAAAATTTTAGCGTTGATTGTGAGACATGGGAGATGCTGGCACAGGACTGCCCAGCATGGTGTGCCTGCATCAAAGAAAGCACTGTGCTCTGTAAGCAAAGCAGAATTGCAGTAGCAAAAAGGAAACATGAGATATACAAATCTAGACATTTCCATCTCAAATGTTCAGATGGACTATTTGTACCCAACCTATGGTAGAGCCTTCTGAGCTTGTATTAGACTGATCACATAACGCACTGTACTGATGTCCTAATGTCATTAGTCCTCTTTGAGTAAGAAAGATGAATGACAATAAAAGCAACAAAACAATAGTCCTGCCTGTCCTCTCTCCTTTCTGAAATTCTTTCTTCTTTCATCAGTTTATTTTTTAATGTTTCCTTTCTACTCTCTTTTCTTTCTTCCCTTCTTCCTTCCTTCTTCCTTCCTTCCTTCCTTCCTTCCTTTCTTTCTTTCTTTCTTTCTTTCTTTCTTTCTTTCTTTCTTTCTTTCTTTCTTTCTTTCTTACTTTCTTCCTTTCTTTCTTTCTTCATCACTATAACTGCATGCCAACTCCCTCCTATCTTCTCCATCCCCCACAGAGTAGCTCTCCTTTGCATCAGTTAAATCTAGTTAAGCAAAAACAAATCTGCACGTTGGCTTCATCTGATAATCTATGTCTCATTCTGAATTTATAGGCCATCACCTCATTGCCCAGGGGTAGAAAGTATATACATCATTAGTTTTCTGAAATCATGATTGGTCAATGAATTGGTAACAATATACAACTGCAGCTATTTATCCACAATTGATTATGCTTCTAAGTCCTTCATATTGTTTTCCTTCACTTTATGAGAGTCATTATATAAATTCTTCTCTTGGTTCTATTGACTTTACTCTGTGTGTGTGTGTGTGTGTGTGTGTGTGTGTGTGTATGTGTGTGTGTGTGCAGACACTTAGTTGGTATAAATCTGAAAAGAAAAGCATAAATGTAATACGTTGACATTCACTATGTGACAGAAGAAAGGATTTGAAGCCTGAGGATTTGGGTTTGATTTCCAGCTGCTACTTATTACTTTGTGTGTGATCTTGATCAAGTCATTTAGACTCTAAATCTTAGTTTCCCCATCTGGTAAAAGAAAGTTTGGATGAGATTATTTTCTATGTCCCTTCCAGCTTTAGATCCCATGATTCTTTTCTATTATCTCAGCTAACCAGACAAGCTTAGGTTCACCAGAACAATTCTTAGTTTCACCTCCTTGCCCTACCTATCCTATTTCCTTTCCCAAAACCCTGATAGAGGCTAAGTGACTTTGAGTCAGTATATCCTCTCCCCTCCCAAGAGATCAGGAAGTTATACAAAGAAGAAGAGGGAAATAAATGAGAAAGAATTAATTCACATTTGCAAACTCAAGATAGAGTTTGGAGTACTTTATAAAACATATTCTGTTAGTATTTAGTCATTTCTACCAGCAAGATTATAATTGTTCTCACTGTTTTGGGGGAGAGGAAAGGAGGGGAGGAGCCATATCCTGCCTTACATGATTCTCACAAACCATGATGATGTGCTTGGAAATTAGCATGGAGGGCAAGGTGAATTGGGAAAGAGCAGCTGGGGAAATCATCCCCTTAACTTTCTTCACACGTTTTGAATTCATATCGACGATATGCCTGTAGTACATTTTCCATGGATTTATTTTAGAGACCAAGCTAACATAAGGGAACTGCTTGGTCATTCCCAGTTGCTGGAATTTGTAAAGAATTTGGCTTTTCCTTCTTCTGTAAGAATAAAAACTCAGGGAAGGAAGCACAACACAATAGAGTATTTGGACTGAAAATCAGAAGATTTGGGTTTGGGTCTCAATTTAACCTCCTATTTGCTGTGTGACCTTGCACATCACACACCTTTTTTGGGCCCTCAGTTTTCTCATCTGTAAATTGAGATGATTGGACTAGACCAAGAGTTCTTAAACCAGGATCTCTGAACTTGTTTTTTTTATTAATAAGAATATTTCAGTATAATTTGTTTTCTTTGTAATATTACATATTTTATTTTATGCATTTAAAATATTATTCATAGGCTTCAATCAGACAGCCAAAGGGTTCCATGATACACACAAAAATGTTTGAGAAGTCCTGGACCCGACCATTTCAAGGGTCTCTTTCAGTTCAGACATTCTATAATTTGTGAAAACTCCATCGAAAAAATACTACCTGTCTCATTGTATCAATTAGACTTCTGTAATAATTCCAAAGATCTATGATTTCACTGGTGGGGATACTCCTTCCACTGACACAGATAGCAACTCTTCTCTGCCTTAGTATATAACCTTTGAGAATTACTATGGCTAAAAAAATGTACTCAGCTTAGATATTTCTCAAATAAACATACTGGCTTCCCATAAAGTCATTGGAAATCTCTAAGGCTCTATGAACACTACATTTACATATTGCACCTTCTTCAGTTAAACCTTATTCAAGTAACCTTTGCATTGCAGGAAGCCTGCAGAGAGAAAGCTGTTTATTTTATAACTAGAAGAGTCTTTTCTGAAATTTTTTGTTTGTGGGTTAAGAATTTCATTGAATGCCAGGCTGTCCTAATGTTTACTTAGGGGGTACTTGGGTTTACATAATCAGGAGCACCATCTCTTCTCCTTTTTGTCACAACAATATTTAAAGACACAGTTCTGGTTTTGATGAGCATCCTCCGGAGACAACCTTGATTATTGTCTCACTGGGACTGTTAGTAAACGATTTTTAATCTGTTAAAATAAAACCGTTTAAATATGGTGTTTTTGTTGCTGTGGTTAATCTCCTTCTGACATGATCTGAGATGTCTTTGTGACGCTAAGTCTTGAAAAAGAAGGTAGATTGTAAAAAGTTGATGTCTCGTTAAGGAGCTACAATGAGAATGATGGTATGGTAACATCTCACTTATCCAGAGGTAATTTATCTATCTGAAACACAGCTGAGGCTGTGAGAATAAGCAAAAAGAGTCCTTCAGGAAGCAAAGCAGATATCATAGAACTCATAGGAAAATCCCTAAGGACTTTAGGCAGAATCTATTTACTCTTACTTTAGATACAATGCTAACAAAGTTGGTCATATGGTCTCCTGACCTCTAGCACATTAGAAGGAGGGAGGCTACTGTAAGGATAGCCATTGGACATTTCAAGAAGTGAACCCTGAGGACTGACAGTGTGTGAAGACACAGAAAATATATAAAAACAGACTCAATAACTCAAAACGAATAACAGTTTGGGATCTTTTAGCACAGGGGCAAACAGCTCGACAAACTTCAGCAGCCTCTAAGGGCATCACTGCATTAAAGTTCAGTACAATCATTGATGACTCCAAGTCATCAAGAAAAGGTTAAAATATGTTCAATAAGCTCTATTTAAGCAGACAGGAAAGTGTGTGGTAATCCATTTCAGAAAGAATTCCATTAAAAAAGGTCACAATTAAAATAAAAAAAAAAGTTTTGGCACTTAGAGGAGTAAGCTTCAGTCATCTGGAAAAGTTGCTTATAAAAGAACATGCCATTCCCTAATGATGCTAGATAGAAGTGTTATTTTAGTTAAATCATAGTAACTCATGTTACTATAGCACTTTAACATTGACAAAAGGCCTTCTTTACAACAACCCAGTGAGGTACGTAGTGTATATTATTATTCCCATTTAACAGACTTAGGAAACAAAGGCTTGGAGGCTTATCCATTATCAAGTAAGTGTCAGAGGAAATATTTGTATACCCAAGTCTCCTGACTACGAGTTGAGCATTTCATGGATTAGCTTGCAAGTTGTTAGGAGAGAGGACTTTATCATATTCTAGTGTCTTATCTGGAGGCAACTGAATAGTGGATAGAGTGGATAGAGCACTGGTCCTGGAGTCAGGAAGACCTGAGTTCAAATCTGTCCTTAGATGCTTAATAGCTGTGTGACCCTGGAAAAGTCACTTACCCTGTTTGCCTCAGTTTCCTCATCTGTAAATTGAACTGGAGAAGGAAATGGCAAACCATCTAGTATCTTTGTCAAGAAAACCTCTAATAGGTTCAAGAAGAGTCAGAGATGACTGAAATGACTGAACAACGTCTGTCATCATAACTTCATTGAAGATAAAGACTTCATCTTATTTCCTTATTTGTAACCCCAGGATATAGAACATTATACACATTTAAACCCTTAGTGAATATTTGCTGTTATTACTGTCATCTCCTTTCTTCCACTACTTCCTATAGCCCCTTTCCTCCTGTCAATTTTCCCCCTTTTCTTGTCTTTCCTGATATCTCTGAACCTAACTCCTCTTCACTCTGAACTGTGAACCTGCCTGAACTTCCATCTGTACTACTTTCTATTGACTAACCTGAAATACCATCACCTTGGCATAATCTGCTTCAGTCACAGTATTGGTTCAAATGTGACACTGACTCCCAGAGTCATTTCCTGTAGATGGACCTCTTTGAAACATCCTGTTCTATTATGTTGCATCAGAAATAATTGAGGACATTTTCAAATTGGGAAACAATGTTTGAAGTAATTTTTCATTTCTTCACATCTATTTGCAAATATTAAGCAATGGGCAGATTTTAAACAGATGTTTCTGAAGCAAGTACAAAGAAAAAAATCCCAATGACGTGATAATATTTCACCTGCCAAGAATAAGCCAGAACTTTTGAGTGGAGTTCACCAAGGAGAGGCCCACTGGCATAGTAGAGAGATTGATTGACCCGGAATTAGGAGACATGGGGTTCAATTTCTGTGTCAGACACATACTACCTATTTTCTCATTATAATAAGGGAAAAATAATATTTCCATATCTCAGTCTAGTTTTTAAGAGCCTCTACAATCTGGCTCCTGCCATACCTTTCCAGTCTGATTTCTCATTATTTTCCTTCATACATGCCACATTCAAGCCAAACTATTTCCTCAACTTGGAATTTCCATTTCTCAGCAACTTGTATTTGTATAGTTCCTCCCTCAAATCTGGAAGGAGCTTCCTAATCTTCCCCTGTCTGAATTGTTATCTTCCTCAAAGATAGCTCAACTGTCATCTTCTCTAGGAAGTCTTATCTGATGCTTACTCCTACCAATTTTTAGCATTTTTATTTCCAAGGGGAAGAGAACTGTGCAACAGGAGGAAGGAGCAGGACACATTCTTCATTATCCTCCCCCCCAAGTGGAAAAGTCAATAGAATGTAAGCTCCTGAGGGCAATGACTTTACATCCCCAGCACCATGCAGTGTGTTTTATATTTAGCAGGTTTTTTGTTTGTTTGTTTGTTCACTCATTTTCAGAAACTCTTTGTGACTGCATTTAGGATATTCTTGGCAAAGAAACAAGATAGAATTAAGTGACTTGCCCAGGCTCACACCACTAGTAAGTGTCTGAAGCCAGATTTGAACTCAGGAAGATGAGTCTTACTGATTCCAGGTTGCTGCTCTATCTGCTCTGCCACCTAGCTGCTCACATTTAGTAGACACTTAATAAATATTTGTTAAATATGGATAAAACTTGTGTTGCCTACCTCATTGGGCTACAAGTAAAGTACATTGTAAATCTCAAAACAGTATATTTAAAAAAAACCTTTTATTATTATAATAAAGTGTCAAACTGACAGCAATCCCTTCGGAGTTGTTTCCATTATTCTCAAGTTTTAGGAGCTCTTTGCTATTAATAACTGATATCTTAAGGATTGCAGGAAAAGCCTCGACTTTGTTGAACCATCAACCATACAAAGATTTCACCTCTGGTCATGTCAAGTTGTTCTTAAGTGTACTTAGCTGCCATATAACATATAATCTACTTTTGGGATAAAGTTAATCTATTTGAGGGCAAGCACTAAGATTTGCCATTTACTTCTTCTACCTTATTTTCTTTCACTAGCCTTTCTACTTTACCTGTTGTTTTGAAACAGCTATTATTTGTATTTCCATAGTCATCTGAACTGTGCTCTATAGACATTGAAAAAGAAGCAATTGCTGGGGAAAAATCCCTTCATACCTATTACAGGATGCTAGATTGCTATTTGCATTATGAGTTTAGAGGAAAATGGAACCAATAGTAAATGACTATAGTAGAAATGGATAAGTTAATGTGCATAAACCCCCTTTGGTAGGATATATTTCCTCATAAGCCCAGAGTAAGGAAAACAGAAATGTTTGGTATGTACAAGTATGTACATTTGGTATGTAAGATACATTCTGCCTATAATAGTATGTGTGCTGATCTCTCCATGTCTCTCTCTCTCTGTATGTGTGTGTGTGTATACACACACATACATGTATGTATATATGTATGTATATGTAATGTGTATACACATATATGTATGTGTATATTATAATACACATTATAAATTGACAATACATATGAGCATGCCAGCCTGCATTGCTTTGGGCATTTTCACTTAATAGGCATTTAATCAATTAAAGCAGTGGCTTGATTTAGGTATCTACATAGCATATCACACACACACACATACACACAGATACACACACACACAAAATTTTTACTGGAGCAAAAACCAAATTTCAACTAAGTTCTTGAAATAGAATGAACTTCAAAGGACCCCCTCTGGGGTCAATTAACACCTGCAAATGCACCTTCAAATGTTAAACTAAGCCGTCCCTTAATGACAACTTGGCTTAATTTGGGTATATCTAAATACTGAGAATTGGTTAAAAAAAGCCTTTCAAACAGGTTTTGGGTTTTACATGTGTCTAATTATTTAAAAGATCCATCCCTCTTCACATTCTACAATAAACAATTGAAAACTAAGTGCAGTACGGTATCCAAGGAAACTGGCATGTTCTGTCCAAAATACATCTCTACCATTGATGAGGCAAATGGTTGAACAACCCATGGCATATAAATGTAATGGGATATGATTGTGCCACAAGAAACCAAGAAAATGAAGAATTCAGAGGAGCCTGGGAAGTCTTATATGAATGGACTCAGAGCTACATGAGCAGAGCCAAAAGGAGAATATACAATGACTACAATAATGTAAACAATAGCAGTGCTAAAAGGCAGTCAAACTCTGATGAAATGTAAGCAACAATCTCAGGCCCAGAGAACCTATAATGAAACACAGGTACCTGCCCTTGGTAGGGAGGTGGGGGAGATCTCAATTGTAAAATATCACATGCCCTGCCAGTCAGTTACTGTGTCAGTAGCTCTCCTTCAGTGTTTTTCTTTATTAGAAGGAGCATGTAATGGGGACAGGATGGTTAAGGGGAAATGATCATGGCATAAAAACAAAAGGCAATGATAAAACTTAAAACAACAATAACAACAACAACACATGTTCAAGGGATTTGGTCTGCTAATAGTTGTACTTACTACCTGGGTCAGTGGTATCAGCAAACATGGTCATTTAAACTTGAAAAGACCAAGAGAATCCCTGAGAAGCCTCAAGGAAATGGGAATGAGCTGTATGTGGTATTAACTACACATGTGTTCTCAATGAGTCGTACATCACGGTCATATGGACCTCTTCCACCCTATGAGTCTTGTTCTTTTGGCCGACTTTCCTTGCATAAGTTGTGTGAGAGAATTAAATATACACAGACAGGGTTGGCAAAAGCAGAATGCTCCATTCAATAAATGTGAGGGCTAAGTAGCATTTTTACTACTTTACATAAAACATATGTTTTTCCCCCAGAACATGTCTGAACTCCATAACAGAAGTCAGTGTAGGAAATGATTCCATATACAGGTGTTCCCTTTGCAGACAAGAGGATCAAATATAATTGATAAAGTGAAATTCAAAATGCACCCACTTCAGGGAAACTGAAGACAGATGCTTTGGGATAAATGGAAATGACACAGAATTATCTCCAGAGAAAATCTCAACTTTAAATTATGTAATTGGGATTATTGGTGGCAAGCATAATGGATATCCTGTAGTATTTAAAGGATGAGTATTTTGATGTGGGCCTGTTTGAATGCTGAGGGGGCTAGTTAGTGAAGTTCCCTTTTGGGGAATATGTAGTATTTATTGCTGCTGAGCTGTGAATAAATCCACTTAGATATTTCATTGGTTCCATAATCTCTTTAGTGTTAGTCCTCACCTTTCAAATGTAGCTCATAATGTCTCCAGACCATCTGCTACATAAATCAAGCTTCTAGAAGCATTTCTTTAGTTCCTTCACCATGTCATAGAATCATAGAGTTGGAGCTGAAAAGGATAGGATAGCAGATAAAGAGCTGGCCTCAGACCCAGAGAGTCCTAGGTTTAAGTTCTGCTTCTGATACCTACTGGCTGTGTGACCCCAGGAAGTCACTTAAACCTCTCAGTATTCCAGGCAAATCTCTAAGTCTACAGTTTGGAGATAATGTACTATCCTGTGATGGCATAGGGAGTTTCCTTGTCCAAGAATTCCTATATTGATGGTTCTCAAACTTTCCAGTCTCAGGACCCTTTCATACTCTTAAAAATTATTGAGGACCCCACAGAGTTTTATTCTAACACATTTCCTACAAAAAAAATCTGCTTATCCACACCTTATTTTCTTCATAAACATAGCCTTGTTATATGAACAGATCATTCTCATTGATTAGAAAGTAAGCATATGGAAGGATGGTTGCTGACAGATTCTTTCTTGGATATCTTTTTGTTTGTAGAAGTAGTGCCAGTGATCTTTTCCATCCTTTGTTAGAATCTTTGCCCTTGTTGAGATATTTTGAAAATCAATCCATAAAGACTAATTTTTATTATCTTCAGTATGATCACCATTTCTTCATTCTCCATTGACTCCTGAGGAGGTTGAGTCTAAATGTAGTGGTTTCTTCACTAGTGAGGAAAGATAATTACAAAAACAGCAGTAGATCTATCCCAGTGGTTGTCTATTAGTTGTCCCCCTTTCAATTCTATCTACAAATGCTCTTGGGAGGGTCTGGATTAGCTGGGTTTCATGCCAAGTTCTCTGCAGTCTCAGTGCTTTTCAGTCTTCGAGTCGATACTGCCTTTAATCTTCCATAAGCTCGTAGGGTATTGTTTTATACTCTCAAGTCAGCACTGGACCAGGCTTCCATGTCGCTCTTCTTGGAGAAAGAGATCAAGTGGCTAAGGTGATTTCTGAACATTTTCGTCTTCATTCTTGAAGGGTGACTGTTTTGCAACATTTAAAATTAATGCCTTTACTCCTGTTCATTTCCCATTTTTCAGAATCAACAGCTTAACAGGTTGGATGAAACCTGTGTCAATTACCCACCCTGTCTTCTCATTTTGACTCTTTTTCTAATTTAGTTTTGATTTTGATCTTTGCTCTAAATATTTTATGATTTAAGTGCACACAGATAATATTGTGGATCAGTGGAAAAGGGGCTGGATTTGTAGTCAGAGAGCCTCAGCTGGAAACCCAGCTCCACTCCTACATGGGTGATCTTGGACAAGTCATTCAATCTTTAACTGGGCTTCAGTTTCCTCATTTATAAAATGAAGGGGTCAGACTGTATAATCTCTGAGGTCCCTTCCAGCTCTAAGTCTATGGCCCTATGGTCCACATTCTGAAATGATTGCTACATATGTAAACAGTTATTTCTTCTCCACTAATGCATACCCAATTTATTATTATTTTTTTCATCTTGTTTGGTGTTCTCTACATCCAGTGTCTTCAGACTCTATTCTTGAATTAAGTAGTAATGATGAACAGGTGTGAGGCCTCTGAGCCGTCCATGAAACTTCAGCCTTTTTCATTTCATGATCTTGAACCATGTTTTCTCAACTAGTTTTTGAGGCCCTTCCTTGCATTCATCTTCACATTGAAACCACCTAGGATTAGGTATATTTATACTTTGTGTAGAAGATCTTGATAAATTCTCCACCACATTTGTTTAATTCATCATTCTCTGCAAAAGATGTTACTGCATATAATTATCTACTTGGTGGTCCAACTTATGCTTATCATCAATATCACAAAGCAAGATGGCCAAGAGATCCATGAAATGATGCTTCTTGTTGGTGATTGGTGCAAATGATGAAATCGATTCAGTTGTTTTATCCTCTTAAGGGAGAAACTTTGAACTATAACTCCATTTAGTGGCCACCTTTTTACGTCTTCATTTTTCACTCGTAGCAAGAATTTCCATTTAGAAATAGTTTCATTTCTCTAGCAATGTATCAATGGTTTGTTCAGTAGAGGGTTCAAGTCTGGGTGAGTATAAAAGGACCAAAATAGAAGAGAAAACCCTATTTATTCTTCTTTCTTGTTTTATAGGTTGCCAGGGCCAAAAAATTCACAACCTAGTGCCCAGCTTCTGGGAATGAGCCTCTCCGTGCTAAGGTAGGTTGTCCTCAGATGATAGACTTGTACTGACCTTCTGTCTTGCCTTTCTAACTTGGTAGAAAATACTCCAGAGAGCAGGTACCATTATTAATTATGTCCTTTGGGAATTTAGGGCATTTTCTGTGCTATAATGAGTGAGACTAGAGTAGGGCTTTTAAGTGGGGAAAAATATATAATGATAACAAAAAGGACCATTATTAATATAGTGCTTTGAGGTTTGCATGATACTTTATAAATATTCCCTCATTTTATCCTCATAATAGCACTGGGGGGTAGGTATTATTATCCTCCTTTTACAGATGAAAATTAAGGTAGGGAGAGGGTAAGTGACTTGCCCAGAGTCACACAACTAGTAAGCCATCTGAGGCCAGAATTGAATTTAGGACGCAGGATTCTGGATCCTGTGATCTATCAGAAGACAAAAATTGAAAAATTGAAAAGTTCTGAGCACCAAGATCTGTAATATAATTAGGTATTATAGAACTAACTCCTCTTAAAAACAAAACAAAAAGTATCTTATTTTCTCTAGTCACAAATGATGTAAAGGAAAGCTGCTGAAAAATAATCTCCTCCTTGACTTATGTGCAATTACTGTTGTCTTTGTTTATACTCAATGAGGGCAGGTTCAGAGTAGCACTGAGGGCAGTTATGGGTCTAACTTGCCTAGTGTCATTAATTTGTTCCACAAAAAAATAGGTGAAATTAGGTGGGATGATGTTACAAGATTCAGATAATTCCATCAGAATGGTTTTTTAAAATGTTATTACTTTGTGATTGCCTACACAATATTATAATAGGGTTTCATGATTTTATTATAGAATCTGGTTATAATATATTAATGATATTCTTGTGAAATACCATTGGACAGGAGAACTCCATTTATTCATTTTAGGTTTTATCGAAGCCTTTTGGTTTTTAATCACAGACATTTCTCAACATGTTTTTCCTCCCCATAAGATTTTCTTTGTAATATATTTTTAAAAATTCAGCAAAAATAACCAACATATTGACTATATCTCATAGCATGCAACATTCCATACCCATAGTACTCTACTTCTTCAATGGAAGGAAGTTGGAATGTTTTCCTGTCTCTTCTCCAGTTTAACACTCTACTTACATAAAGTTGCTCCATTACACTAAAAGTTGGGAAAGACTGGGTTTAATCCTACCTCCAATATTTACTATGTGACCACTAGCAAATCTCTTTAAGTCTCAGTTTTCTCATGTGCATAATGGCCATATTTACTTTTGATACCTCAGAGGACCTGTGTTCATATTCCAACTTTGTCATTTACTACCTATGTGGCCTCTGGCAAATTCCTTAACCTCTCTGGACCTCAATTCCCACATCAGTAAAATGAGAATAATTAGAAGAGATCATTTTTAAGATCCCTTCCACCCCTGAGCCTGTAATCTTGTGATCCTAACTAACAAGGCTGCTAGAGGATAGAATGAGATAATATATATGAAGTTCTTCACAGAATCTTAAAAGCCTATACAAACGTCAGCCATCATTATTATTATTCTTAAAATGGCAAGTATCAGCAAAAAGGGAGTTCATGAATAGGACTATTCTGCGAATTTCAGACTGTAAAACTTTTCCCATCATTTGGACAAATAAGTTTCCACTAAGTCCCTTTAAGTGAAATAGCAGAGAATTCAAGGTCCTTCCCACTTGGCACACCAACGAGCCTTTCTGTAATGTTATCTTGACTGTGGAAAGAACAGACTTCTTGTTTACATTCATACTGGACAACTTTTAAATGATAATCTTGGGGGAAAAATCATTCTCAGGGGCCAAATTATGACCTCAATTATTTCATGCACAGAGCCTGGAGCTCTGCAGAAGAACAGGAAGGGAGAAACAAAAAGGATAAGAGGCAGAGAAGTCTGAGACATGGTTGGCCATAAGCCAATATAATCCTATAACCCATTTCATAGTCTTCCAGCAGGTCTATGAAACTATTGCACAGACACAGTCAGCTTCTTTGTTGGCTGAGAAACACCACTGAGCACTGGACCCAATACTTCATTAACACTATTTATTAGTTCTGGGGCACAAAATATGTCAAAAGGTAAAAGGTCAATCAGGTTAATGGCCCATCTCCTTCTATCGCCAAGGTTGCCCTTTTATTAAGGACACTATTACCCAGAGGTCTATTATGGAAAACAAAGGATGATAGCTTAAGCAAAGGTCACTGCACCTGCCCAGTGTTCAGTGAATGTTTTCTTTAAAGCACTGTAACTTCACCTTTGGAGTCAAGAATCCTTTTGCACCTGTTTTTCAAAACAGACAATGATTTATTTATGTCAGTGAAGAGAAAACCATGCAGAGAGAGTAGAAAGAAAATTTGACTGTGAGTTAGGAGAGTAGGTTCCAACTCAGATTTGCTATCATTTAATTGTGTGACCTTGAAGGAACTTATTTAACATCTCTGGGCTGGGCTTCATAGAACATAGGCTTATTAGCTAGAAGAGATCTTCTAGTTAGTAAGTCTACAACTTTGAGTATGTTGTGGACACCTTAGTGGTGTCATGGAAAGCACGTTCTCTTTAAAATCAGAGGATCTGGGTAAAAATCTACATCTGTGCTTTACTTATGAGACCTTGGACATCCAAACTCAGCATTCTTCTCATACCATATTACTATTCACTTTCCTTATCAATAAATTAGGGTATTGGGATGGTGGTAGAGTAAATCAATGGCTTCTAAACTTTTAAAATTATATACCTTATCAGTAAAAAAATTGTGAGCATGTATCATATATATATTCACTTATTTGTAAAATATACACATGTGCTTCTAAATTAATAATTATATTCATCAACACAAAAATAGAAATTTAAAAGGGATGAAATAATATTTAACTCTAAAGTCAACAGGGAGCCATTGAAGTTTCTTGAATAGGAGAATGACATGATCAGACCTGTGCTTTAGGAAAATTACCTTAGCAGCTATGTGATGAATGCATTGGAGTGAGAAGAGATGTGAGACAAGGAGATCAATCAGAATGCTATTGCAATATTCCAAGAGAGAAATAAGGAGGTCCTGAAACAGGGTAGTGATTGTAAGGAGAGAGAAGAGGACATTTGTGAGAAAGGTAGATGAGGGAACAAGATTTGGTGATTGATCTGTGAGGGGGAGTTAGGAGTTGAGGATTGCATTGAAGATGTGAGACTGGGTGGTTGAAGGGATGGTGGTGTCCTTGATAGTAAAAATGGGTGGATTTGGAAAGAAAGAGAATGTAATGAGAGCCCTAATACAGGCCACAATCCACTCGTTCTTATCCATTCTATGACATTATTTTACCCAAAATGAAAGAGGGAGGGGCTGTTCTTACTGATCAATGCCCTGGAATGCAGAGCCCACCCTTACTGCATCTCATCTGCTATAACCAAGAGTTGGTCATCTAGGAGCAGAAAGTAGATATGCTAAGGTTGGGGGTGGCAGGTAGGGGCCAGGCAGAATTTTTCTAATGTCACCTATGCAGTTGCTGCTGTTGGTGGTCTGTAGAGGTTAGGTTATAATTGCCCTGAAGGGCCATGCTCATCTCAGAAGAAGGAAAGTTGGGAATTTGTATAGTGAATGGAGGGGGCAAAATGGAAAGTGTTGAGAAGTAGGGATAGATGTGACTATTTTAGAGAAACCCCCTGATTGGCTCTCTTGGAGGGATGTGATCTGTCTTCTGACCCTCAGATTGTTGATCATAGCCCCCTTGGCAACAGGCAGACCCACAGCACTCCCTTTGGAACCTACTAGATTAGATGATCTTTAAAGATGTTTTGAGTAACTTTGGCAGTTCATACCTATGCCATTCCTATGCAATTTCACCATTGTGTATTGTTGTTCTTGTTGGTCCTCCAATCTCAAAGAGGACCATGACATCAGGGAGGTGATGCTATGACTTGCAAGTGAATTGGATTTAAGTGAGGGAGAGCTGTGCAAAGTCACCAGCCTCATTTTCTCCTTTGGAGCCATCTGGGTCCAGTGGCCAACTATAGATCAGGACAACTAGAGGTGGCCTTGCCTTTGCTAAGAATGTACATTTGGAAAAGAAATTGTAAATCACAATTTTCTCATTATGAGAATTCTCCTATTTTGAAGAAAATATGGATTTGAACCACAGGCTAACCCCTATTATGAGTAGAGAACTATGCTAGCAAAGGAGAGTTTGATGATTATAAATGTATATATACACACACATATATATATATACACACCACATATACACACAAATATATACATATACACACATATATATTAATACAAACATACATATGTACATACATAGTGTTTAGATAAGACACATCCCTGTCCTCAGGTAGTATATAAGACACATACACAGAAAATTAAAATATACAATATTCCATGTAATGCTATATGAGGACCAAGGGGAAAGGTCCTTACAGACAGTGGGTATGAGGAAAAACTTCACTGTAGGCTTAGTCTTTAGGCTGTTCTTTAAATGATGGTTGGGGATTCAGCAGTGGAATGTGAGAATTAATTTGAAGGAGTTTTCCAGAGTTTTTCCAGAGTTTTCCAGAATGTTAAGAGCAGGAGTGAGGAAACTTAGGTCTCCAAGGCACCTGTGGTTCTCTAGGTCCTCAAGTATGGCCCTTTAACTGAATCCAGACTTCACAGAAAAAAACCTGATTTGAGTCTTTGGTCATTGGATCTTTAGACTCATTTGTAGATTTAATAATATCAAAAAACAAGATCAGTGAAAGGATCTGTCACCCTACCCTACTACACAAAGACCTCTTCCCCAAACTTCTCTTTCCCTGTCCATCTTCCAAATTAAGAAAATAAGACTAAGGTCTAGGCAGATTCTGATGCATTTAAGATCTGGAAATGTTTAGACAATCTTAGAGTTCTTCCAGGGATGATTAAGTTGGAAAATGTAGCCCTTTTCCCTCACTCTTGTGGAAATGCAGTGAGAACTACTTATATCCTTCTGTTCCATCAACTCATATGCTCATATGACAATACAAAGGCCATCTAATAAATGCCCTGGTTCCAGGAAATCTAAACTAACACCTGTTCTAAGCTAGAGTTTTTCAGCCTATGCTCCCTGCTTCTTCTCAAGCTTTTTTTGTGTGGGTCATGGACTTCTTTGTCATTTCAGTGAAGTCTATGGATCTCTTCTCAGGAAAGTGTTTCTAAATGCATAAAATAAAATACATAGGTTTGTAAAGGAAATCAATTATATTGAAATACAGTCACGAAAATATTTACAAAAACAAGTTCACAGCAGCCAGGCTAAGAACCCCTGCCTAAGCATTGTTAGATGAAAGAAAGATTAGTCATTGTGGATATTTCTCTTGAGTATTGTTCATAATTTCGAAGAATAGGCGGATAACTAGACATGTGATTTCATTCATTGTAGGGAACTACCAAAGTGAAAAAAAACTCCCCACTCATTTATAACATAAAATCTTAGAGACTTATTTGAGCGCACAGAGTGAGATGATAAGTAATTTGCTTTTGGTCACACGGCTAGTGTTTTAAAAGGTAGACTTGAACAGAAGTATTACAATTCCAAGGCTAGCTTTCTATCCACCACTCCAGGCTGCCACTGCTTCCATCACTAATGGCCAGCAACAAAAGCATTCTAAGTCTAGGTTTGTTGGGTATGAAAAAAAATTATAAAAAAGAGTATTACAAAAACTTTGAAAATCATCATTGCAAAGGTCACTTGATCACCATAGTAGTAAAAGTCCCTAAAACCTACACCTATAGAATATTAATTTTTTTAAATGGCTTTTAAGTTTGGTAAAGCTTTCAGAATTTGACTCAACCTCAATTTTTCTACTGGTCTTTACCTCATGTGTTCAATAAGTATTCCTTGAGATCCTTCACTTTAGTCAGCATATCAGTAGCACATAGAAAAGAAGGCAAAGATATTTCTTTTTCCTCAAAGGGTTTATAATGCAGTGGGGAGATGGGCAAATATACAGATGAGACAACTTGAAGACAAAAATAATTCTACTGGTACTAGAAGCACCAAGGGTGTTGTGATGAAATAATGATGAAATGTGACTGTAAGAGACTGATAAGAAAATGCTCATATGAGATAATGTATGTCAAATACTTTGTAAATCATAAATTGCTATATAAATGCCAGACATCACCATCACCACCACCACCACCATTATCACCATCACCATCATCATCATCGTCGTCATCATCACCACCACCACCATCGCCATCACCCTACAGTCACCAGGCCTCTAGTCAGGTGTTGACTTCCTTCCCTGAGCCTTCTCTTGCACTCCTGCTGGCTCAAGCAATGAAGCTTTTCTTGAATTGACAGAGAAGACACAGGGCTGGAGCTATAACTAGACAGGGCCAATCATGGCTTTGTTTCAATGCCCCAAAGTTTAAAGGGCATTTATAAGCACTTTTACTCCATCAGTAGCATAGAAAAAAATTGAGCTTAGTGCATGAGCCAGCAGGAATAATCAAACAGCAAGCTATTCTAAGGCCTGTTTCTTTTGAACTGGTGGCTACTTCAGGTAACTTCCTCTCCACTGGGTCTTGTCCATCAACAGCCTCTCCAGGAATGGCCTCACAGTGACCCAAGATCTCAGGTTTGTTTTTTTTTTTTCCCCATGGGGTCTTGGGTCACAGAATCTCTATTCCTCCTCAAAACTGAATTTGTCTTTAAAGGCTTGATTTGAAGACATGTTTTAATTATTTTTTTGCCCAGGGTGTTAAAATTGCTAATGGCAATTTTGCAGAGAGAAGAGAATGAAAATGGATGGGGATGGGAAATAAGGAAGACACACATGAAAGGAAGAACTGAACAGAATTATAAAGTAATGACAGCTGAAATTGGATCAGTATGAGGATTTTGGTGAGGGTGCAGGTCAGGAGAAAGGAAGCCCACTATAAGGTATGCCGAAGTCATGGCATTCACACAGGTAATTTAATTTAATCCTTTTAGAGTGAACATTTATTGAAGTCTCAATCACAAAAAGCATATTTCAGGAAGGTGTCCTGAGAGAGGGACAAGAAGTATATTTGTCAGACCCTAGGTACCTTCATCATTATCTCCCTTGAGACCGTGAGAGTAATAGTCCAGGACCCCTTGACTGAAGCCCCTGGAAGAGCAGTGCCTTGCAGATTACCTGCCCATCATCCAGCCCACCCCATGTAGTCATTGTCCAAGGAAACCATCCCTCTGTATGTAAAGATTCTAGATAACAACTGCTTCTAATGGGAATGCAACCTCTGTTTCCTCAGCTACTAAAGGCTACTGAAGAATCAGAAACAAAGTTTTCACCACCAAAGTCCTTGGTTCCCACAAACGGCACAACAGATGTGGTTTTGGCAATGGGAATTACTTTAAAGAAGTCTCTTTAACATAGTACTTGGGACATAGGTGCTTAATAAATGCTTTTATTCCACCATTCATTCACTCTTTCATTGTCATTGATTAAACTAAAAAAAAAAATTATCTTAATTTTTAAAAATATAACAAAAATTTCCTTAAAAATTCAAACTTAAAAATGAAATGCAAAATGACATTTTTTTGGAGACAGAGTATACTTATGGAATCCCTCAATGGTTAACAACTAAGACCCAAAGAGAGGATGCCCCTATCTTTTACCAGCTCCCCGTGAGATTAGATTAAGTGAACACCAACCAACACCTACCTATCTGTTTAAAATTCCCACATTACAACATACTTTTTGGCAAAGCAAAACAAAAAAAGATTTTAAAATACAAGTAAGTAAATTAAATTATTTTTAGGCCTACTTTCTGATTCACATCATCCCCATTTCAACACTGGACACAGATCTGGAAATTTACCCTATACAGAGATGTTCTGATTCTACCCTGCACATAGAGGATTGATATTTGTTTTTGGAAGTATGAATTTTCCCATTATTTTATGATTTATATAGTTCTTTGATGACTCTCCACTACCTATCACTACATGAACCAGAATAATTTTTGTCCAGGGCAGGTCAGCTTTGCTACTATTTGGGGAGAGAATTGAAAAAAAATGTGTTGTACCTCTTAATTAGAACAAGTCATGAAGGGCTGGAAGAAACAGTCGATTAGAAAAATGTATTAGATCAGGACAGATAGGTTCTGACTGATTACCACTGTGCTTTGTTAAATTTTCAAAAGACATTTATGGTAACCTGTTCCTGATAATCAACTTTCTTAACAAGAAACTGACCAGTGGGTGGATTTTTCTTTCCTTTTAAAGTGTACCAAAGAAAAGAATGAAAAGATCACTAGTCATGGAATGAGAGGAATTGAGTTCGAATTTCACCTTTGTTTCTTACAACCTGTATAACCTTAAACAAGTCATTTAACCTTCCTTATCTGTAAAATATGGATGGACTAGAGATTCCTTCCATTTCCATATCTATGATCCTACAAACTGAATGTTTGTTTTTTTTTTTAATTTCTTCTTCCACCTTCTCCATATATTTTGATATTTCAAAAACTGCAAGATTTAATAATTATTGTTATTTCCTCTCCTTAGCACAGCCTCCCCACAGCCCATGGGATGACATATATCCAAGGCCTATATTTGAAACCTATCCAGTGTAGTAATGCCTACTAGACCATGTGTTCCATTGTCAGAGCCTTCTGGAACTCTGGATCACCTCCATGTGCCTCTCTTAGGGCAATTCAGTGGGAATCTGGTGTCACCTTCACCACACAATTTATCTATTTCTTTAATATTTTAGCAAATTAATTACTCCCCCCCCCCCCCCCCCCAGCCAGCAGCCTGGATTTAACTAGGAAGCTCTGTAACTGTGGCTTAGCAGAGTAAGCTATCCTGGTTAATTGGATTGATGGAGACAACAGTAATTACCATAGATGAGATTGCCTGTACTGTAATTATGTTTCCATCCTCCATATGAGCCAGACTTGTGGAATACATACTGGTAGGTTCTTCCAATTACAATCAGGTTAAGAAGAGCACAGTATTTGCTATACAAATCATGTTTGCAATTTATAGAATTAAAAAAGTGTCAGGAGCTGAAAGAATTGTTCATTTGAAGCAGTTTTTATGATTCAAAGGCATTAATTTGCAGAACTGTATGTTTAGTAAGATAACTATAGTGCAGGGAGATTTATTTATTTATTTTTTAATCAAAGAATCATGGCAAAAAGAGGTCTTGGAGGTCATCTAGTCCAAAAGAGGAAAGATCTGAGATCCTGAGACATTAGGTGACTTGTCCAAGGTTATATATGAAATAGCTAGGGTCCATGTCTGAACTCAAATTATTTGATTCTATGCCCAACATTCTTTCCACGGCAAATTGCCCATCAGTGCTCAAAAGACACTAGAACTGGCATTCAGAGAGGTAGCCAGAGCAGAGTTTAGGGAGCTGCCCTCTGAGTCAGGAAGACTTTGGTTTATATCCTGCCTCTAGCTCTAAGACTGTGGGCAAATCACTGAGCCTCTCTGAGTCCCAATATCCCCATCTGCAAAACACTAATATTAAAAACCCCATTGCTTACTGCATCATCATGGGGTTCGAATGAGATAATGTATATGGAACACTTTGAAAACTCTAAAGTACTATACAAATGTCAGTTATTATTACTATCTGCATTGTAGATCATATATCAGTAGGAAGATTGCATCCATAAAGTTACTCTTAGTTTAAGAAAGAATACATGACACAGAATGAGTCTGATTCAAGTTTTCTGAGGTTCTGAAGTTCCTTATTGCAAATGGCTTAAGCAGTAGCACAGAACAGCAAATTGGAATTCGATTTGAATTGGTAGAAATGATGGTAAAATTGCCAAAGCCATAATCACCCTCTTGCTCAGTGGTTCTTAACTTTTTTTTTTTTTTAATGTCATGGATCCTTTTGACAATCTGGTGAAACCTGTGGCCTCCTTTTTAGGATATATTTATTTTTAATCAAAAAAGCTAAATCTCAGTTAGAGGTTGGTGGGGAAAAAAAACAGATGTATTTTCCCTCTCAAATCAACAGATCCCCTGAAAAGTATCCAAGGAACCATTAGGGTTTAGAACCCCTGCTCTGACCACTGGCTTCCCTAAACCGTATGCTCAGCAAAGACTGTAACCACAATCTGGTATGTGGGGGGCATCCAGGGCCTGGCTGGAAGTTTCTTCTTTTCCTCTCCCACCACACCCACTCCCCAGTTGACAGTTACTTTCATTTGGTAGGGAGTGGCGTGAGGGGTGGGTAACTTTCTGGTACCTCTAGAATTTTGTGCATTCAGCCCTGGATCTCACACGCACACAAAAAAAAGGGGGGGCTGGGAAGTAGGGTTAGTGATCCCTCTTTATGGTGTTTCTATCTGGGCACAGGAAGCTCAGTACTTACAAGTTTGTCCTCCAAAAAACAAAACAAAACAAAACAAAACAAAAAAAAACACAAAAGGAAAGGGAAAAAAAAGTGTTTCCTGCATTTACAAAGCAGATGTCACCCATCAAATGAAACCTGATTTCCTAACAAGATAGGAGAGTGTTCCTATTGTCTTTCTTAATGAGATTAGGGCTTCCTCGATCTCTGTTTTTGACTGATACTATTGGAAAGTTGAGCAACTTGGTTAATTGAGCTCTGTTGGACTCCGGTGGTGGGAATACCTCAGTAAAATCTTCATCTGATTTGTACTGGAGCTCTGACGCGAGAAGGGGCAGTGGGGCTGGGAGGAGGGTGTAAACCACTTTTTCTTTCTTCCCTTCCCAGAAAAGGCTTTGAGGACGATGTTGTGCCCTGCCACAGAGGCTCACAAAGGATGTGTCTCATGTGATCCAGCTTCAGAGACAAGTCGTCCTCTGCCTCATAAAAGGGCTAATCAGGCTAGAAAACCAAAGACAAAAAGCTGTCTCCTTTCTCTCTTTCTCTTGCTCTCACTTTGGAGCCCCTGGACTCACTCAGGCTTTATTTGCTTGGCTCCTCACTTGACAAATACTGCAGCTGAAATTTCCAACTCTGAGCATCTACTGAAAGTCACATTATTGTATATGGGATTCAGTGAAAGGCTGCAATAGGGGAAAAAAAGGCAAAAGAATATCAGTAGAGAGCAGACCTTTGAGTCAGGAAGACCTGAGTTCAAGTCCTTTCTTTGACACATACAGGCTGTGTGATCTTGGTCAAGTCACTTATACAAGTGCCTCAGATAATTTTCTGACATTGAGTTGCAGATCTTCTTTGGCAGCAGGGTTTTTCTCCCAAGAGCTTCCTATACCTACCATTCTAGAGGTATAATTAAATAAAATAAAACAAAAAAAGCATAGCAACTTCATCATTCAACTGAGAAATAATAAAATTAGGTCTTACCTTGGAGGGGCCTGGGTTTATCCACTCAAAAGTCTATGGAAGAAAAAGGAAAGAAGGAAGAGAACAGGTTAGTTCCTTATTATTATTTATATAAAGCACATTGTTGCCATAAAGAACACATACATATACATATAAGTTACCCTTATTAACTGAGGTTATATACATTAATTTAACAACTCAGTTGCCGGTATCCCTTGATTTATGGACTAGGCGTATTTCAGCAAAATTGCCCACAAAACAAATTTCCATAACATGAATATTTTCCCCTTTATTTCTACCATTAAATTAGAGGCACATATTCTCAAGAGGCAAATAACTTCTCCCATAGATTGAGTTGAAAACTGTTCCCATGGAAGGGCAAGAAAATGATAAATAGACCTTATCTCCCTTTGGTGGGGAGAAGCAGTGTGGTTCAGGGGACAGAGTGCTAGGCAGGGGATAGGAAGAACTAGGCTCAGACCTAATTTGGGATGTATACTAGTTGTATGCCCATGGATAAGTTACCTAAATCTCTAAAACAGGCATAATAACACCAGTAGTAACCATCTCGTAGAGTTATTGACTTAACTGATGTTAATGTATGTTAAGTGCTTTGCATACTTTAAAGTGCTATAGATGAATTATTATTAAATATAGAAGTGTGACACCTGGGACCTATATGGTCGGTAGTTGTTGTCCTTCATTCTCTAAGAGGACCAAAATGACATCATGATGTCAAGTTACAGTGTGTCAGACTATGGCAGATCAGACCAATAGGAGTTAGCAATGTTCTACCATTTGGGGTGAATTTTCTAAATTTGCCTTATCTCGAGTTTCTTTCGGTCTACTTCAATTATGCTTTGCTCATAGGGCATGGCACCTTCTTTGATGAGTTCTGGGTGGACATATGCCAGTGTCTCCCATGTCATTTAGTCAATTCCAAAGTTCTTAAGAGAGACCTTGAAAATGTCCTTGTATCACTTCTTCTAACCACCATGTGAGTACTTGCCTTGTGTGAGTTCTCCATAAAATTGTCTTTTAGGCAAGGGTACAGTTGGCATTCAACCAATGTGGCCAGCCCATCAGAGTTGCAATTTCTGCAGTAGAGTTTGAATGCTTGGTAGTTTAGTTTGAGAAAGGACCTCACTGTCTGGTATCTTAACCTGCCAGGGGATATTCAGAATCTCCTTGAGATAATTCAAATGGAAGTAATTCAGTTTCCTGGCATGATGCTGGTATAACGTCCAGGTTCCACAGGCACATAACAGTGAGGTCAGCACAATGGCTTTGTAGGTCTTCAGTTTGGTAGTCAATCTAATACTGCTTCTCTCCCATGCTTTCCTTCAGAGTTTCTCAAATACTGACCTAGCTCTGGCAATGCATGAATCAACCTCATTATCAATGTATATATCCCTGGAAAGTATACCTCCCAGGAAAGTGAATTTATCCACAGTATTCAAAACTTCTCTATTTGCTGTAACTGGTGGTTCCATGCTTGGATGGTATTCAAAATATTAAAAATATGAAGGCCCCCACTCTGTACCTGGACTGTTTTCTTTATGGTTATACCCTCCAAAATTCACATATTGTGACCATGTGGTTTATTCAATATAACAAACATGGAAGAAAAAAATTAAATGCTCCTGCATGGAGCCTCTAGTCATTTTCCCAAACTGCTTTAGGGGTACCCTCCCAGTTTTCTGAGTGCAGTCAGGGAATTCCTAAAGCACATTGGAATGGAACTTCTAAGGCAGGGCTGCACTAACTGAAGCTACAGCCTACAGTTTTGGCTACTCTGGTTTTGTTTGTGAGAACCCAGCAATTCCATGCCAGTATTAGTGGTCCCTTGCCACAAAACACTGGGGTGGCAATCAGGAAGCATGGTTCCAAAAGCAACTGTCAACCAACAGTTAACTGAGACAACTATCTCAGTTCCCAATACATGAACAAGAAGTCTGAATCCCAAAGGCCTACATATAGCTCCCATGCCCTTCTCCTATCTTCTATTTTTCTTTTTTTTGCTTTTTGGAAGGCAATTGGGGTTTAGTGACTTGCCCAAGGTCACATGGCTAGTTTTTGTGTTAAGTGTCTGAGGCCACATTTGAACTCAGGTCCTCCTGACTCCAGGGCCGGTGCTCTATTCACTACACCATCTAGCCACCCCCCTTCCCCTATCTTTTCAAAAAGGTTTTTGCCCATCTCTCAGGCTTCCAGTGATGGGGTTTGTTTGACTATCATTTTCTTTCTCTCCCGATCATCATCACATAAGGGCCAGAAATAAATAACAATTCAAAGGTAAAAGAACATGATATGGATGCAGAGGAAATTACATTTTTATCACTTTATCAACTAAAGGGTCTCTTCTCTGTCATATTCTTCATCTCTCCTTTCCCAGATCAAAGAAATGCCTCGATACTCAGCTCACTGGACTTAGCTCCCTTCTTTTTATCCTCAGAATTCATAGTATCTACAGTACTTGTAAAGCTAGGCTGCAATACCACCCTTTGCCATTGGTGGTGCTATATAACACAAATACTTTAACCTGAAATTTTCTGCTTGAGGTTCTGGAAAATGAATGTTACTTTTATCAAATTGATACACCTAACCGTAAGTGCTATTAAAACATATGTTTCTCACATTTCAGAATTTCAAAGCCCTGAAAAATAGCTTAAAGATCATCAAAGAAACTTAGGGCTACCAGGAGCCTTAGAGATCAAATAGGCATGATAAAGTTGGCCATTACAAAATGAAAATTTAGACCAGATGGCCTCTAAGGTCCTTTTCAACTTTAAATCCGTGATGTTCTATCTGTTCCAACCTTCTCACTTTAAAGATGAGGAAACTGAGACTCAGGGAGGTATAATATCATACAGCTAATTAATGACAGGATCCAGATTCAAATTCACATCTCCCTACTCCCCCTACAGCTGTTTCTTCATTTTCACCTTTCTAATCATCCAACTACCGAATTTGTTTATGGATGTGCCTTCTAAACAAACACTAATCCAGGAATGATTACTTTAAATTTGTGTGCCTTCCAACCCTGGATACATAGACTTAACTTAAAATAATACCCATAGCAATAATGTAGGCTTCAGCATTTATTATGACTCTTGGCATCTGGGTTTGTTTTTCCAGGATGTCACATACTTCCTTTGGGTCTAGAAACGTTTCCTCTCCCTGGGCTGAAAGAATAGATCTCACTTCAGTGTTTTGCTTTGGTTTGTAATCTGTGTTTAGCCAACAATGACTGAATTTAACAGAAAGGTTAGAATACTTTTGGCTCTAGTACCTTTCCTTTAGATGCAAAGAAGTATTGATAAGTTCATCTGTAACATACTTTGCTTCAGGGGTAGAAGCTATGCTTTTTACACATTATTAGTCTAGATTAAAGCAAAATTAGCATTCAAGTCTTCCTTACAAAAGTCGAGGAGGAATAAAAGGAAAACGGGAATATGTGGAAATCCTTTTACTTATTTAAAAATAGTAAAGGATAGGTTTTAAATTACATCAAATTTACCCTTTTTTTGTTGGGTGTCTGCTTTAGAAGGAAACATGTAATTATAGCGTGCCTTCTGATCTCCACTAGAGAGGTTTTTAGGTGAATAGTGTAGTACACTAGTCTCCCATTCCCATGTACCTTTTGAAATAAACAGTATGACAAACACCTGCTACAACCGCCACCCCTCCACTCTCCCTTCTATTTTAGAACTCTGTGGTTCCAGGACAGATTTCCCTAAAGACTAAGAACTTTGGCTTTGCTAGAGAAGACAAAGGGTTACTTTTAAGGAACAACAGGCTACATGTCCATGGTTGGAGTAAAGGGAACTGAGAAGAAAGTCAGTCATCTCTAGTTCTACCCCTATGCAAGTGCCTTATAGACTTCCCCTTTTATCTCTCACCTAGAGTTGGATTATCAGCCCCACGAAGACACTTCTAATATTTTGAGAAGATGTAAGAATTATCTAGGACTGTACTAATTTGCTTGGTCTTTTTTTTTTTACACTCTGGGGCAAAAAGGTATTTTAAAATACCTTTATTCATCAAATCTTAATTGACTTGAAATTTGAAAGGAAAGGGCTTTCTTCAAGAAAGGAAAGGCCATCTTTACATATACATTTTGTCTTCCCCTCCTCTTTTCTTCCTATAAAACTGGGGTGGAGGGTGTTTCTAAAAGCAGGATTTTTGCCCTAAGTGCCAAGAACTTGCTGAAGAAAGGAGATAAACATGAAAAGATCTAGATTCCAATTAATATGGGGTCAGCTTGCTGTGTGATTCTGTATGAGTCATAGAATTGCAGAGCTGGAAGGGAGCTTTGGTGGGATGTTGCTCCACTTTTATTTTACTGTGATGAAAGAAACTCCCAGAGGTTAAATGACATGCCTGAGATCACAATGTCTTTTCTGTAAGCCAGAAGAAGGGGGTAAGAATCTTAAAGATTAATGAAGTTTGAGGAGATAGGGAGCAGTTGCTTTCATTATCTATCCCCTCCCCCCAATTTTAGACTTAAAAAAAATCAAGGAAACAGGGAGACGTCTACAAGTAAACACAATTAATCACGAACCTTATGTTTTTAGTTAGAAACATGATAATGAAATGGGTATGTGGCATCTTACTTTTTCTAGTTTTTTTTTTTCTTTTACTAATTCATTGTTTTCTTGTGCTTGGGACAGCACAAACCTTTCAACTTCTTGCATGAATTAATTTATTAATATTATCAAAGGTGCTGAAGCATCTATGTATGTTACTATACTATAATGGACTTCTTTTCAGCCCCACTGTATTTGACTCCCTATCCTATACTCTGTAATCCAATTAAACAAGTCCTTTCTGTTCCTCAAATCCAATATTCCATCTTCTAAACCCATGCCTTTAAACAGGTCATCTCTCATACCTGGGATGCACTCCTTCCAAACTTCTGCCATAGAACCTGTCTTTTTCTTCAAGACACATAATAAGTACCATTTTCTATATGAAGCTTTTTCTGATCCCTGCCTTTCCCCCAAATGCAAGTGCTCTCCTTTCTTAACTATCTTTCAATTCTCTGTATTTACTTATATTTGTTCTGTATATACTCAGATATGTACTTGCTGCCTTATCCATCAGAATATAAGCTCCTTGAATATATAGATTGTTTCATTTTTTGTCTGTATCCCCAGTGCCTAGCACAGTGCCTGGTACATACTAGGTGCTTAATAAATGTTTAGTGATTAACTGATATACAGAATTGTCTTTCATATATCAGGGCAACCTCTACAATTTTGTTGTTGTTTTGTCAATTTAGTCATGTCTGATTCTTTGTGACTCCATTTAAACCCCATTTAGAGTCTTCTTGGCAGAAATACTGGAGTGGTTTGCCATTTCTTTCTCCAGCTCATTTTGTAGATGAGGAAACCGAGGCAAACAGGGTCAAACAACTTGCCCAGGCTCACATAGCTAGCAAGCCTCTGAGATCATATTTGAACTCAGGTCTTCCTGACTCCAGACCTGGCATTCTATTCACTGTGCCACCACAATTAAAGATTATAGACTCATATAATTAAAGACATGTAATAAATATTTGACCCTAATTTTTCAATTCATAGGATGAAATGCTTATTTGATAAACCCATGTGAGGAAGCCCATACCATTATAAAGCACAAAGGAGTTTCTTCCTTCCGCTCTTAAGAGAACAAGGTGGGACTTTGCAACACTGCTGCAGTCTTATTTTGGGGGCCAAAGATGGGGCCATATGCTGGGATTCTTGCTACCTACAGGACTTTGTTTTCTTAGTTATGACAGTCTCTAGCTCTGCATCAGTCCCAAAGTCTCATTGATTTGCCTCCTTAAAGAGGAAAAGATGATGTGTTTGGCAAATTCCTGCTCCATCAAACCTTTGTTTGAGCTCTGAGTGAAGGAGCCTGTCTGTCATTCAGTGGAAAGCTTTGAATTGTGGTCTCAGGCCTTCACTGTCCTTTTCTTACCTCATCTCAGCCCATTGCTTCATACTCTTTCTAGTCACTATTCATTCTCCCACTCTTTTGTGTCCACCCGACTTGAACTCCTTCTCTGCTTCTGCTCACCCTTTGGTCATGACAATTCTTGCTCCCTCCCTCTCCCCCTCTTCCTTTCTCCCTTATCTAAGTCTCTGCCTCCTCTTCCTCCTCTTCCTCCTCTTCCTCCTCCTCCTCTCCCTCCTCCCCCTCCTTCTCCTCCTCTTCCTCCTTTTTCTCTCCCTCCCTGTCTGTTTTCTGTCTCTGCCCACCCGAACCCCCCCCCCCACAGTTTCTCTCTTGGACTGTAGCCTCAAACACTGACTCCTCTGCAGACCTCCAAGTTCACCTCCTTCATTTCTGATAATTCAGTCATCATCCCTTGCTTTATATTGCACAATACATACACATTATTTCTTTTTTATGTTTGAGGATTTTTTTAATAGTATGTACTTAAGGTATAAACTGAACTAAATTCATTTTGATATAACAATAAAGAGCAAGGAAAAACCCCCTTTG
This sequence comes from Gymnobelideus leadbeateri, assembly GCA_011680675.1. Lineage (NCBI taxonomy): Eukaryota > Metazoa > Chordata > Mammalia > Diprotodontia > Petauridae > Gymnobelideus > Gymnobelideus leadbeateri. Next base: position 437,211 of record WOXC01004720.1, read on the forward strand.
CCCATGGTAACACCATTCTGTTTTTCCATCCTAAGATTTTTACTTCTTTTTTGCTTTTTAGAGGGCAATTGGGGTTAAAGTAACTTGCCCAAGGTCACACGGCTAGGTTTTTGTTTGTGTGTGTGTTAAGTGTCTGAGGCCGGATCTGAACTCAGGTCCTTCTTACTCCAGGGCCGATGCTCTACTCACTGCGCCACCTAGCTGCCCCCAATCCTAAGATTTTTAACAACTTTTCCTTCACAAAGTTGAGAGGTGGTGTGCACAGACCTGCATATGATTTGTCTTTAACTTGTATATAACTGGAACATGGATTTATAAACAATTCATTTTTATTTGGGTTGTCCTTTTCTTTGGAACATATACATTATTACTGAGAGGCACATGTAGAAATTTTTAAATTGGGACTCATGTATTAGTTTCAGAATAGCATTTTTTTCTGGGATCAGAGCATCTAACAAGGAGAAAATGGAATTAGAATATCAGAGTAAGGGGGCGGAGCCAAGATGGCGGAGTAGAAAAAGCTCATCCAAGCCACTCTGCCCCCATATTCCCCCCAAACTATGCAAAAGGGGACTCTGAACAACTTCTGGAGCCCCAGCACCCACAGAACGACACAGAGAAGCTAACCTCTGGCTGAGGACAGCCCAGCAGCCCTGCAGGAAGGACCAGCGCAGCAGTCTGGGACCTGGCAGCGCGCAGAGCGCAGGGAGCCAAGCCGAGCCCAGGTCCCCATGAGCCGAGGTTTTAGCCCCAGGGAGGCAGGGCCAGCAGCCGGCTGGAGGAACCCCAGAACACCAGGAGCTGTGGCGACTCCAGAATTATCAACATAGACATGCCTAGGACAAAGTAAGAGGTTAGTGTCCTATGGACTTTGGGACCTGTATTTGGGGAATGCGTCAGCTCCCTCCCCTGGGGGCTAGAAGCCACTGAGGAGACACGCCATTTTGTAGTTTTCAGAGGCAGCTCCAGCTCCTGGCCTGCAAATTAATTGTAGGGAGATCCAGCGATCAGTCTTGGGGGGTAATCGCTCTTGCTTTAACCTCCCTGGATCTGGATTGTGATCTAGGGTGGAAGTTGTGGGTGGGTTTACAGCTTGCCAGAAACGGAAGTTGCCCCCCACACGTTCGGGACGAAAATTCCTCTATCTGGCCTTAAAGCCATAGTGTGGCAACAAGCCCAAAAGTCAAGCAATTAAGTGGCAACATGCCAAGGCAAAGGAAACAGAAAAAAGCAACCCTAGACTCCTATTTTGGGGGCATAGAGCGGGAAAAGGACTGTGAGGTCAGAAGTCCTGCTCCAAAAGCCCCAGGGGAAAACATGAGTGGGTTGCAGGCCATAGAGGACCTTAAGAAGGACTTTAAAAATCAAATAAGAGAAGTGGAGGAAAAATTAGGAAGAGAAATGAGGATGCAGGAAAAGTATGAAATGAGGGTCAACAGCCTGACTGAGGAAAACAACACCTTAAAAAATAGACTAACTCAAATGGCAAAGGAGGCCCAAAAGGGCAATGAGGAGAAGAATGCCTTAAAAAGTCGAATTTGCCAGATGGAAAAAGAATCTCAAAAGTTCACTGAGGAGACTCATTCCTTCAGAGTTAGACTGGAGCAAATGGAAGCTAATGACTTTATGAGAAATCAAGATGCTGTTAAGCAGATCCAAACAAACGAAAGATTAGAAGGCAATGTGAAATATCTCATGGGAAAAACCACTGACCTGGAGAATAGATCCAGGAGAGACAATTTAAAAATTATTGGACTACCTGAAAGCCATGATCAAAGAAATAACCTAGAAATCACCCTTCAAGAAATTCTCAAGGAAAATTGCCCTGATGTTTTAGATCCAGAGGGCAAAATAGAGGTTGAAAGAATCCACACATCACCTCCTGAAAAAGATCCCAAAAAGAAAACTCCCAGGAATATTATAGCCAGGTTCCAGAATCCCCAGATCAAGGAGAAAATACTACAAGCAGCCAGGAAGAAACAATTTCAATATTGTGGAAACACAATCAGAATAGCCCAGGACCTGGCAGCTTCTACACTGAGGGATCGAAGGGCATGGAATATGATATTCCAGAGGGCAAAAGAACTGGGAATGAACCCAAGGGTCACCTACCCAGCAAAACTGAGTATTTTGTTTCAGGGGAAAATATGGTCATTCAGTGGAATAGAGGACTTTCAAGCATTCTTGAGGAAAAAGCCAGAATTGAATAGAAAATTTGACATCCAGACACAAGAAGGAAGAGATGCCTGAGAAGGTAATCAGGGAAAAGAAATCAAAAGGAACTTATCAAAGTTGAACTATTTACATTCCTATATGGAAAAGCAATAACTGTGACTGATGATATCTTTCTCACTATGAAAATAATGGAAGAAGGGTGTGTGGTCATATGAATACATATGTGAATGTGTGTGTATATGGTTACAGTTATATATGGATAGAGGGCATAGGTTGAATTTGTTGGGAAGGGAGAATACTCAAGGGATGAAATTATGAGGTGAGAGAGGAAAGTGGCAAGAGGAGATGGGGAGAGACAGGGTAGGGTAAACTATCCCATGTAGAAGAAGCAAGGGGAAGTGGTTGCAAGGGAGGGGGAGAATAGGAAGGCAAAAAGGCAAAACCACATTCTCATTGAATTTGGTTCAGGGAGAGAATGACATACATACTAAATGGGATATCTCAACCTGCAGCAGGATAGGGGGAAGGGGGATGAGAGGAGGGATGATGGATGGGAGGGCATCCTTGGGGGAGGGGAGGTTGGAAGTACCCACTATAGAAGAGGGACAGGATCATGTAGGGAATGGACCAGGTGAGGGGTGGGATGAGTGGGAGGGAATTATAAGCAGCCTTGTACAATATATCTACTATGATAATGTTTTGCAAAGCTAGACATGTACAACATATACTGAATTACTTATCTCCCAAGAGGGAATGGGTGACAAGGGAGGAAGGAAATGGATCTCAAATTTGAGGTCTTAACATTAAATGTTTCAAATATATATAAATACTATTATTAATACTCTTTTGCTTGTAATAGGGAGATAAGATGTGCAGGCATTGGGGCACAAGATTCATCTTCCTCCAATGGAAAAGTCGAAGGGGGTATGGGAGAAGGTATGGGAGAGAGCAGATTGGAGGAAGCGATATCTTGTGGGACTGCTATTCTGGGAAGTTGGGTAGGGGACTAACGGGGGGAAAATGATTGTAACTCAAAATCTGGTGGAAATGAATGATGTAAAACAGAAGTTAATAAAGCATTTGTTAAAAAAAAAAGAATATCAGAGTAAAGCAAAATTATTTCTGTCCATCCCCCTATCAAGGAGTGAAAATCAGGAATATTTAATTCTATTATATGTTCTATTGTGCAGCTAGGTGGTACAGTGGAGAGATTGCTGGTCATGGAGTCAGGAGGATCTGAGTTCAAATGCTGCCTTAAATACTACTGTGTGACCCTGGGCTAGTCACTTAACCCTCAGTCTCCTCATCTGGAAAATGAACTAGGGAAGGAAATGCCAATCTACTTCAGTATCTTTGCAAAGAAAACCCCAAATGAGGCCACGAAGAGTAAGACACGACTAACTGACTAAACGACAATTATTTATTCTGTTCTGTTCCTATTCCATCCCATTCTAGTCTATTCTAGTCTAGTATTTATTCATTTATTAAATATTTATTATGTGCAAGCTGTGCTGACATACTGTGTGATTAAGGATAGAAAATAACGTAGTCCTTATCCTAAAGGGGCTTAAAATCTAATGTATAGATATGAGACCTATACACAAATAACCATCATATTAAAATATGATTGGTGTGCCTACCAATGTCTACCAGTCTACCATAAACAGAGTGGTGAGAGATAGTTGAGGAAAGGGGAAAACAATTTCTATCCAGCACAATCAGGAAGTTGATTGGCACCTGGAATGAGCCTGGAAAGAAGGAAAAGATTTCAAAAGGTAAAGACGAGGGGGCAGTTCATTTCAGGAATGGAGGACAATGCAGGCCTATATATGGAGGTGGGAAAGATGTAAGATAGGGTCTTGGTACAATGAATAGAGCCTGGAATGTGGAATGGGAAAAATGGAGGATGTGAATTAAGGCTGAAATGGTAAGGTGGAGTCAACTCAGGATGACCCTTTGTTAAATGATCATTGTGAGCACTTATTTCTTAGGAATCAGAAAAAATAAAAATCAATTTGGTTTATTGTTTTGTTGATTGTCTAGATTTAAGAAAGTGAAGGAGAAAAATATTAAAAATACCAATTAAATACAAATTAAAGCATCAGATATACACTCCCCCCCCCCCACCGAAAGCTGGTTGTTAAATATTTACCAGCATACTCCTACTGGGAATCAGACTATGAAGGGCTTGAAGGCCAAGGTAAAAATTTTCACTGTATTCAGTAGGCAATACATCAATGAGTAGCTTTTGAAGGTTTGTGAAGAGGGTATATCATGGTAACCTGGCATCAGGGAGATAGTGTGGCACTGATGTTAAGGATGCGTTGGAGATGCAAAAAGATTAAAGGCAGGAAGACCAGTTAGGAGAGTCAGGAAGGGAATGAGCATTTATTCAGCACCTGCTGTAAGCTAGACACTTTTACAAAAATTCTCTCTTTGTTCCTCTTAACAACTCTGTCAGGCAGGTGCTATTATTACCATCTCTATTTTACAGTTGAGGAAACTGAGGTATATAGAAGTTAAGTGACTTCCCCAGGGTCACACAGTTAGGCCACATTTGAGTCTTCTTATTTCTAGGGCCTCTACTCTAACCACAGGGCCACCAGCTGCCCCAATTAGGAGTGTCCTAACTGAGTTCCAGCAGAGGTAATGAACTAAGGTTTAGGATAGAATTTAAAAAGGTAATGAGGTTGCATCAGCTTTGCAAAAACAAATACTGTCTTTGAAAGTTTGAGAAGCCTTAAAAGCACCTCTTCCTCTTGCCAAACAGGAGACAGCAAAACTCTGCCTGCAAGAAGTTCACTTTCCTCCGGCATGACTTTGTTCAGCTTTGTTTTATTCTAAATAAGGAAGAAGACCCTGGAAGAGAGTGTTTCAAAGTTTCTTTAAGCAATACTCCAGACCCAAGGCCTTAAGAAGCATTCCGGATTTGGAGAATTTGTCATGTGAATTACCTGGGGGGCTCAATGGCAGAAATCTTTTTCTGCCTGATCCTAGAACAAAGAAAAAAATTTATATGCATGTGTGTATGTGTACACATGGATACACATATAAACACAACACATATACATGTATATATGTATGTAAATGGGTATGCACATACATATAAACATATGTATATATAATTTTATAATTATATATCTATAGATTTATAGTCTTATAAAAGCGTTTAGCACAGTACTTAGCACATAATAAATGCTAGATGAATGCTTATTCCCTTCCTCCCTGCCCTAACTGATCTTCCTGCCTCTAATCTCTTTGAATCTCCAATCACCACTGCCAGACTATCTCCTTAATGCCAGGTTACCATGATAATAATACACATATATGTATATGTGTATTATTGCATGCACACACATATGTACATACATGTAGATATGTATGTGTACACACATATGTACATACATACACACATATATTAAACTTTAAAATTATTATCTTATTCAATCCTCACAACAACTTTGGGAGACAAGGGTTATTATTATCCCTGTTTTACAGGTGAGGAAAATGAGGCAGACAGAGGTTGACTAGTAAGTTGTCTGAGGTAAAATTTGAACTCAGGTCTTTTTGACCCCAGGCCTGATACTACCTAGAAATGGGTGGGTGGGAAATCCAGACATTTTAGAACAGGTTAAAGATAAGGATATATCACAGCACAGAAACGGTACTGCTCTGGCTGGAGGCCAGAATGACCAGAGGACAAGCCAACCTTTCTACAATTTCTATGCTGCCAGGACCCTATCTTTAATGATCCCAGACCTGCCTATATTCTGGGAGATCATCACTCATCATACAACCCTGTCACAGGCTTGTCAAGATGAAATTTATAACGGTCAGAAGCAGACATCGTTACCTTTAATAAGGAACAAAGTGATGTACCATAAGGTTTGTGTAAATAATAGTAGGATATAAAATATTACAGACCATCACTACAATTATGTTGCCATTACCATGGTGGAACTAGTCCATAGGCAATGGAGAGAATTCACAATCATCGATGTATAATTTTCTTGAAGGGCCCTTCTCCAATGCAAATTTTTATTTATGTCACTCTCATAGAAGGTAATTGGAGGAAGCCTCCCTCTCCTAACTGAGGGGTTTGTTGTAAACACTTTACTCTATTTAGCTCGCAATTACCACACAGTTAAATGGCTAATCATAGACACCAGACTCCACGATCATTGGCTAGAACAGCCATATTTAACATGGTAGAAATTAGCACTGGGGAAAACAAGGATCTTTCTCTCTTTTTTTGTTTTCTCCCACTAATTCAGTTTCATCAAGATGACCCAACCACAAAGGATGAGACAGAATTAGTCCAGGTTGTCTGAGCCAAAAGAAAATGTATAACCTCAGGCCCTGTCTCACTCTAAATAGCAATTGACTCACCACTGCTTTAAAGAAGGGCGAGGGAGAGGCTGCTGGTTCACTCTGAGTGGGACTTTGGCAGGAGGGGGCATCTTATTTTTAATCCCACCAGTGTGACAGGACTGGACTATTCCTCACCATCTCATTCCTACTTAACCCTTTCCTTGTAGGTCACAAGATACTGAAATGTCAAAAATGTTATTAATCTCCTACTCTGTGTTAGGCACTTACCTTAGACACTCTAAAGGTGCAAAGTTAAATGAGACATAGTCCCTGCTTTTAAACAGGTTATCATCTACTGGGAGGAAATATGAAAAAAATTGGGGGTGTATGGGTATGGGAAAGGGAAGCTGTGATTCATCAGTGTGGTGATGGAAACTCCCTCTACTGACCCACAATTCATCTGTAGTTAATCTCTCAAGGCACCAGAAACTATGTCCCCTGCCCTCAGGTGAGCCCCTGGTATGTGTGAGGGGCAGGTCTTGCTAAGTTCCACAGCTTTCCACCATCTACTATGTAACTACACTGGGCATGTAAACATACATTACTCTAAAAGACAAAATAGGGCATAAGTATCCAATAATTTATTATGAATGTTCCAAGGAGGTAAAGATTATTTTCTGACTCCTCAATGTCAGTGTGACTACATATATATGTGAGTAAAAGAGACAGAGAAAGGCAGTGAGAGACAGAGAGAGGTAGAAAAAGAGACAGAGATAGAGAGTTAAGACAGAGACACAGAAAGATAGAGTCAAAGTCAAACACACAGAGAGACAAGTCAGAGAGCAACAAAGAAAGAGGGAGACAAAACAGAGACACAGAGAGAGAGTCAGAAACAGACAGACAGATATAGAGAGACAGAGACAAGACAGAAAGACAAAGAGAGACAGGGTCAGAGACAGAGATAGAAATACAAGCCAGAGACATAGAAAGACAGAGTCAGAGAGAGAGAACGAGAGAGAGAGAGAGAGAGAGAGAGAGAGAGAGAGAGAGAGAGAGAGAGAGAGAGAGAGAGAGATACAAAGAGAATGAGTCAGAGAAAGACAGACATAAGACAGAGAGACAGAGATAGAGAAACAAGTTGGAGAGAGACATATAAACACAGTCAGAGATAGAGAGACAGAGACAAAGTGGAAATAGAGAGAAAGAAACAAGATAGACACAGAGACAGACAGAGAGAGATGATTCAGAGAGAGACAGAAATATGAGTCAGAGACAGAGAGACAAAGAAACAGAGATATGGAGGTGGAGAGAAAGAGACAAAGCTATCTGAGAAGCTGCTTTATATAAATGTGTGCTTTAATAGATGATGATCAAATCCTCATCTCCTATTACACTGCTTAGGATAGAATACCTAAGTTGAGCTCAGTCAGAAACCTGTCTGTAAGGGCCTAAGCCCAGGTCTGGAATAGTCAACAAGGCTCTTCATAATTATCTAGGACAGTAAAAAATAAAACATCAACCTCTCACCCTCTTCTAGGGTTTCAAACTCCACATCTCAGTTTTCCCTTCAGAGTTTCCTGCAGAATATCATCAGGTGTTGGGGTACCCCTACTTGTAGCCCAAATTCTGGGCGCTGAAGTTAGGGTTACCCTTTGGGGATAGGTCACATAAAGATCAGTGAACAAAAATGACTTCAAGAAAATGTCAATAAAACATACCTCCTGCTGCTTGACAGAAAAATACTGGACTAGAAATGCAGAAATAGATCTATCTATATTCTTAAACATGGCCAGTATGCTAATTTGTTTTGCTGGACTAGACATATTTATTTCAAGGAAAATCTTCCAGGGTTGTGTGTGGTAGATCAGTAGGTAGTGATAGATATCCCCAAAAGACCATTTAATAAAACATTTTAATGAATAGAAGGAAATAAATTGCAAGAGTAGTTTTGTTGCTATCTTGTTAAGTTTATTCATCAACAAACATTTATTAAATGTTTTCCTTATTTGTGCCTCTTTCAAAAATATATTGAAATGTTTGTTAATCATTTTTAAGTTCACAACAAATGAAAAAAAAATTTTTAAGAGTCCATGAACCTGGAACAGGTTCTCTGGACTTCCTTACTGAGAATAACAATAATAAATAGCCAGCATTCAAGGTTTGCAAAGCACTTTGCAAATATTATCTCATTTTTTCCTCAAGACATTCTTGGGAGGTAGGTACCACTATTATCTCCATTTTATAGGTGAGGAAATTGAGGTAGATAGTGGTTAAATGACTTGTCCAAGCTCACACAGCTACTAAATATCTTGAGACTTGATCTGAACTTGGGTCTTCTTAACTCCAGGTCTAATGAGCAATGTGACAATTGGCTACTTCTAAAGATGGTAAAATGATGGGTTATTGTTATATTAGTTATTAGGATTATACTATGCTAGCTTATTATGCCACTATGTTATTATATTATTTACTAGTTATAAAATAACTCAATTAATACTAAGATTCTTTGATTCCATGTCTTGGCAATTCTATGTCCATGACAGCTAGGCCGCACAATGCATAGAGTACTGGGCTTAGAGTCAGGAAGACTTCTCTTCCTAAGTTCAAATCTGGCCTCAGACCCTTACTAGCTATATGACCCTGGGTTAGTCACTTAACCCTGTTTGCCTCAGTTTCCTCATCTGTTAAATGATCTGGAGAAGGAAATGGCAAACCACTCCACCATCCTTCCCAAGAAAACCCCAAATGGGGTCATGAAGAGTCTGACATGACTGAACAACAACAAATATCATTGTCTAGGGGCCACTGGGGATTACAAATTGCTCTCAAAAGGCTGATAAATGGGGTGGCTAGGTGGCACAGTGAATAGAGCGAGACCTGAGTTCAAATCTGACCTCACACACTTGACACACTATCTGTGCAATCTTGGACAAGTCACTTAACCCCAATTGCCCTACCTTCCTCCCCCCCCCCCAAAAAAAAAGCAAAAAAAAAAAGGCTGCTAAAGTAGAGTAGATAGCACAGAGGTGTTGGAGTAATGACATACAGATCTGAATCCTGTTTTTTACACTAGAATCACAGGATTTAGGGCTAGAAGGGACCTTAGAGGACCTCCTCATTTTACTAGTTGTGTGACATTAAGTAAATCCCTTAACTTTTCTGAGTCTCAGTTTCCTCTTCTATAAAATGGGGATAATAATATTCTCCTTACCTACCTCAGAATTGTAATGAGAAAAACACTTTGAAAACCCTGAAGTGTGAAATGATTGCATTCATATGTCAATAAGCATAAGGGGCCTCAGAGGTACTCTAGGCCAATCTCTTCAATTAAAAAGAAAAAATCTAAGGGATGGTGTCAAGTGACTCATCCTCATTCATACATATTGTTAGCATTAGAACTGAGAGCCAAATGCCTACAGGTCTTGTGATTCTATACTAGCTGTGTGACCCTGGGTTAGTCACTTAACTCTGCCTCAGTTTCCTCATCTGTTAAATGATCTGGAGAAGGAAATTGTGATTCTATACCAAGTCCTCTTTCCACTGAACTAACTAGATTCCTGTTCTCTGAAGGAGGAATACTTTGGGGACCTAAGATAAGGGTATGAATATATACGTAGGAAGGCTGAGGTATGAATCTCTCCTCAAATACTTATTAGTTGTGCGACCTTGTGTAGCTCTGGTTGTCAGTTTCTCCACATGTTAAAAGAACAGGTAAAATTCAAAAACTTAAAAGTTCCCTTTCAGCCCTAAAACTAGGATTCTACCAGCTACCCAAGCCCAACCAGAAAATACTAACCATGCCTAGATAACACTGTCTTTGAAACCATTATCAAGCATTCATTCAGTTCTTCCAGGAATGTTTCTTTTCTCCTACATTGAGAGAATACTCAACCTAGACTCAGATGGAAGGATGGCAATGTAAAGATGTAAAGATTAAGCCTAGATAGGAGATTCATTGCCCTCTCAGATCCACAATTTATAGTTCTGAACATATGCAGTTCACTGGGACAAACACTGCTATCTCCCCAAGGGACAGATCTTTGATCATTCTGATCACCAGGAACTCTGATTACAAAGATGAGGAAGGTAAGGGTGGAAGGAAGGAGTCTGCAATGCTAATTCTATGTACTTTACTCCCTGCTAATCAGGGACTTCCCTGAGAGGGCTGACTGGGCAAGGAACACAGACTCAAAATATCTTCCTCCACAAAGCCATATATCTATTTATAGGTAGTGTGTCAGAGTGGAAAAACAAACAAACAAACAAACAAAAAAAACCAAACTATACTACATGTGGAGTCAGAATATCTGAGCTGAAAGTTTTAGGTCCTAGTTATGTGACCTGGAGTAAATGGATTAACTTCCCTTCATTGGAGGAAACTCAGTTTCTTCATCTGTAAAATGGTAATTACCTTCCACACAAGGTGGGAGTGAGGAAAGTAATTTATAAAGCTTGAAGACTTTAAAAATATGAGGACAGTAATTAGATATTAATTTGGTTTAATAAGATTCTCTTTAAAAAAATGTAAATCTCTCTCCCCCTCAGGATAAGTCTCATTTACACCTTAATGTTAATTACTTTAAGCAGATTATCAGATCTATGCCTAGCTAAAGTAGCACCCACAGGATAAGAAATTAGAGGAGGTAGGTCTGAGTAGAGGAAGTTGGGCTTTTGGGTAGCCAAAGTATATACTCCAGCAGGATATGGGGCAGGGCAGAGGAGGAAGAAATAATATAATTTTATACCTAGAAGGGATGGATCATGAACTCTAGTGTCCTTGTCCATGCTTCAGGAAAAAAAGAGAGAAGAATATGTGTATGTTTGTGTGTGGTGTATGTGTCTATATGTATATATCCTCCTCCCCACTGTGTGTGTGTGTGTGTATATAATTTTTATTATCAAGCACTCATGTTTTTCTCACTCTTAGTCCTCCTACCCATTGTAGAAATAAAGGAACTAAAGAGAGAGAAAAAAAGAGAGAAGGGGAGAAAGGGAAAAAGAAGAAGAGAGGAAGGGACAGAGGGAGAGTAAGGAAAGAAAAGAAAGGAAAGGAAAAGAAAAAGAAGAGAGAAATAAAGAAATATAGAACTCCTCTCCATTAGCACAGTTAAACAAAACATTTCCATATTGGTCACATCCAAAAATGCATTCCTTATTCTGTATATTAATCCATCATCTTCAAGACATGAAGTGGGCAGTGTTCTTACTTATCAGTCCTCTGGAATCATGGCTGATCATTATATGACCATTCTTCCAAATTGTTTTTGTGATGTTGGTGTTATAGTACAAATTGTTCTTCTAGCCCTGCTCACTTCACTCTGCACAAATTTCTACATGTGTTTCCATGTCTCTTTGAAACCATACTTCGTCTTATTTCTTATAGCAGAAGAGTATTCTATTACATTCATATACCCATCTGTTAAGCCACTTACCAATTGATGGGCAAGCCCTTCATTTCCAGGGTTTTTTTGCCACCACAAAAAGAGTTTCATTTTACAGATTTCAGACCTAAAGAGATTTGGGTGGCTTGCTCAGAATCCCAGAGGGAGAACCTGATGTGTTAAGAATATAATTCTTTAGACTTACCTAAGCAGCATTGTTGTAAAGGGCACTAGTTAAGGGTTCAGAAAAGGACAGAGGCAGAGATTATTTTGCAATGTTGCCTAGAGGATGCCTGAGTTAAGTACTAATTTAGAAGGCAGGAAACCTCAGTTTTACCCAATTTAGCCTGATGCCTTCAGTCTGGCTTAAGTTGGTTCATTCTCTCTATTTGGGCATGGTATTATTTCCCTCTTCAACCAATCAACAACCACCCCCCCCACCCACCCAATCAATATATATTTATTAAGCACTTACTATGTTCTGGGTTCATAGGGATTTAACAGAAGCAGAAGAGATTAAGAAGAGGTGGCAAGAATACACAAAAGAACTATGGAAGAAAGATCTTAATACCACAGATAACTACAGTGATGTTATCACCCATCTAGAGTCAAACATCCTGGAGAATGATCTAGAACCAGACATCCTGGAGAATGAAGTCAAATGGACCTTAGGAAGCACTGCTAACAATAAGGCTGGTGAAGGTGATGGAATTCCAGCTGAGCTATTTAAAATCCTAAAGATGGTGCCCATAAAGTGTTGCACTCAATATGTCAGCAAATTCGGAAAACTCAGCAGTGGCCATTGTATTGGAAAAGATCAGTTTATGTCCCAGTCCTAAAGAAGGGCAATCCCAAGGAATGTTCACATTATTGAATAATTGCATTCATTTCACACACTAGCAGGGTTATGCTTAAGATTCTGCAAATTAGTTTTCAGAAATATGTGAACTGAGAATTACCAGAAGAGCAGGCTGGTTTCTGAAGAGGCAGAGGAACTAGAGACCAAATTGCAACATTCACTGGATTATGGAGAAAGCAAGAGAGTTTCAGAAAAATCTACTTCTGCTTCACTGACTACACTAAAGCCTTTGGCTGTGTGGATCACAACCAAATATGGCAAGTCCTCAAAGAAACTGGAATACCAAATCATCTTATTTGTTTCTTAAGGAACCTGTATTCAGGCTAAGAAGCAACAGTTAGAACTGAACATGGAACAACTGATTGGTTTAAGATCAGAAAAGGAGTATGAGAAGATTGTATATTGTTACCTTACATCATGGGAAATGCCAGGCTGGATGAATCCAAAACTGGAATTACGGTTGCATGGAAAAATATCAACAATCTCCAATATGCAGATGGTACTACTCTAAAAGCAGAAAGTGAAGAGGAATTAAGAAACCTCTTAATGAGGGTTAAAGAGGACAGTATAAAAGCTGGCTTGAAGCTAAAAACAACCAAAACACAAACCTTAAGATCTTGGCAACTAGTCCCATCACTTCCTGGCAAAAAGAGGGAGAAGAACTGGAAGCAGTGTCAGAGCTTATATCCTTAGACTCAAAGATCATTTCAGATGGCAACTGCAGCCATGAAACTAAGAGGTGCTTAGCTCTTTGGAAGGGGAGCTATGGCAAATATGAAGGTCCATATGGTCAAACCTAAAGTTTTTCCAGTAACAGCGTATGACTGTGAGAGTTGGACTATAAAGAAAACTGAGTGCTGCAGGATTGAATTTTTCAAATTGTGGTGCTAGAGAAGACTTTTGAGGGTCCTTTGGACAGTTAGAAGGCCAAATCAGGGAATATATAAAGAAATTAGTTCAGGCTATTCATTGGAAGGGCAAATACTGAAGCTGAAGCTGAAAAACCTTTAGCCACATAATGAGAAGATGGGACTCATTGGAAAAAAAAAAACACAACAAACCTGATGTGAGAAAAGATTGAAGACAAAAGAAAGGAATGGCAGGGGATGAGATGGATTGATGGTATCATGAAAATAATGAACATGAACTTGGACAGACTTCAAGAGGTAACAGAGGATAGAAAGGTCTGGTGTGCTATGGTCCATGGATCATGAAGAGTCAGACAGAACTGAATGAGTGAACAAAATGTGCCAGGCGCTGTGCTAGGCACTGGGGATACAAAAAAGAGAAAATAGACCCTGCTCTCAAAGAGCTCATGATCTAATAGCTGTATTAGAATAAGAGGAGGAAAAAGAGAAAAAGGAAAAACGAGGAAAAGTAGAATAATTTGGTGTTGTATACATGTATAGCTTACCCCCTCCCTGCAAGCCACCACCATTGCCTTGAAGGCACAGTAGCTGGAGAACTTTAGGATATATTTTGGAAAATGTTGAATATCTATTCTCCTATTTGTCTGTTATGGTTGTTAACAACTAACTATAATCTATCTAGCAAGAATCCCATTGGAAGGAACTTAATAGAACATCAAAATCACTTTATTCAATACAATAATTAATCTAATTTATTCCAGAACACCAAAGGAGGTCCTGGTTATACTGTTAATTGCGTTGAATCTAGATAGAAATGCAGTGCAAAATTCATGGAACGAAAATAGATCTAGAATATGTTTGTGTTTTGGTTCCATTTGCTTTCTCACAAATGCTTTATAGAGGAGCTTGGAAAGTTGTCAACAAATGGAAGGCTGGCAGCTGAAGTTTTGGAACTCTTGTATTAGAGATCACAGAATGGGAAAATGACATGAAAGCGCATGGAAGAGAATTAGAGGGATAAAATAAGGAGGCTGGGAGCAAGGTCAGGAACTAAGCTGCTAATTCTAGATTAAGGTGATGATGATTTGGGTACTAGGCCATTGAGTCAGAAGAACCCCATCCATAATTCTGTCCCTGTATTATTCCAATCCTGATTCATTATTGTCTCTCTGATATTGAAATTAAACGAAACACTGGTGTGTCATTTAGCAGGAGTTAATTTGGTTATGGCATAGAAAGTATACTCAACAAGATTATAGCATGCAGCTCTGGTAGACTTGGGCCCCCACACTTCCAAAGTATATGCCTTGGGACATCTGCTGAGTTTGAAGGGCCTGGGTCCTTAGATGAATGGGAAACTGCTTCAATATAGTTTAAGTCTACCCCAAAACACTGACTTTCACCTTAGGTGTCCCCTCCCCCGGCTAGTTTTTGAGGATAACGTTTTTGGTTTTTCAAAAAATAACTAGGCTACCTGCATGGCAGGGGAAAGAAACCCTGAATTATCATATCCCCAATGTGAAAGGGAATCATGGAGGAGTTCAGGAGCTAGCCCTCTTGGGTCTCAAGGAAGATGATAGATTTTCACCTTGTAACCAGGTAGTTAATGAAGGGAGTTTTTAAAGGAGGGGAAATATGGAAGAGAAGGAGCAAACTCTCCAGTCTTCAGCTATAATAAGCTTCCCATCATGACTTTCCTATCTTCTCTCCTTACCTTATCTTCCTTCCCTCAACCCCTACCCCCCTCTCCACCTCTGGGACCTCTAATATTTAAGCTATTGCTAGAAAGGAAAGAATGGAGAGTAATGTAAAGGTCATAAATCTGGAAGCCTGGAAGGATGGTGATGACTTCAATAGAAATAAGGATTTTAAAAGAGGGGACAATTTGGGGGGAAAGATAATCACCTCAGTTCTGGATATAGTGAGTTTGAGATATCTGCAGAGATATTAGTTTGAAATGTTTAATAGGTAATTGGTGACATGGAATGAAGCTCAGGGTAGAGACTATGGCTGGATATATAAATAGATCGATCTGTCTATCTGTCCATCTGTCCATCTATCTATCTATCTATCTATCTATCTATCTATCTATCTATCTATCTATCTATCTATCTACCTATCTACCTATCTCTCTCTCTGAGTCATCTGCATAGAGATCATTGTTTAACCCATTGTAGCTGAAGAGGTTACCAAGAAAGAGAGAGTGAGGAGGAAGAAGAGAAGAGGGCTTAAGACAGAACCTTGGGGAATACTCTTAGTTAGGGAGCACAATACTGTTGATAAGCCAACAAAGGAGATGGAGCAGGAATAGTCTGACAGGTAGGAGGAGAAACAGTACTATCATAAAGACTTGAAGATAATAGAGTACTCAGGAGGAAAGGGTGGTCAACAGCATCAGATGCAGCTGAAGTAAGCAGGTTTGGGAAGTACTTAAAAACTCCCTGGTCTCAGTTCCCTCTGAATCAGATGAATTCTGAGGTTCCTTCCAAACTTAATGCTATTCCCATATGAACAAGAGAAGCAGCTCTTGTTCAAAACAAAAAATTGAAACGGAATGATATGTTTGGCTCAAAATAAGAGATATAAGGATGTCTTTTATGCAAAGATAGGGAAATATGAGAGCAGAATAGTACATACAGTGTCTATACACTTGTTTGATTAGTCTTGCTGAATTGTTTTTTCTCTCTCTCTTTTTAACTATTTGTTATAAGCTATGGCTTTTTGCAAAGGAATAAGGAAAGGATATATTGGAAAACTCATGTGATAAAAATAGGAGATTTCAACAATAATAATGACAAAAATTTAAAGTTGCGGTACACAAAAAGGGAAAAGAAAGGAAAAGAAAAAAGAAACCAAGAAGTAGGGTCTGGTGGTAAGGCAGGGGCTCGATGGCAGCCAAGAGAGCTGGTGACAAAGTAGTAGTTTGACTAACTCTTAGGTTCCTCCAGTAGATCAAGCCTGATGAAGTTGTTGAGAGCTGTGGCCTGAGAACCCCCTGGGGAAGTGCCAGGCTTGGAAGACCCCTCCTCTTAGTACCCTACTTGATTGGCCTTTGACAGAGGGGATGAAATGAGAAAAGAGGGCTGGCTCCTCCACCCCTGCTGTGTCTTCCTGGAGATACCTCTGCCTTCTCAATTTCTGGGGTTCTTAACTTTCCTCAGAAGTTTTGCCTTCTTAGTCCTACAAAATCCTTTTTATGATACAAATATGGTGCTGAAACCTAAATAAGGAAGAGCCAAAACAGAAAAAGAGAATTATAGACTAATTTCCCTATTGAATATTGATGCAAAAATTCTAAATAAAATATTAGCAAAAAGATTACAGCAATTTGTCACCAGGATAATTCACTCTGATGAGGCAGGATTTATATCAGGGATACAGGGTTGGTTCAATATTAGGAAAACTATCAGCATAATTGACAAATAACAATACCAACAGAAATCATATGATTATCTCAACAGATGCAGAAAAAGCTTTTGACAAAATATAGCACTCGTTTCTATTAAAAACATTAGAAAGCATAGGTATCAATGGAGTTTTCCTTAAAATGATAATTAGCATTTATCTAAAACCATCAACAAGCATTATCTGTAATGAGGATATAAGCTAGAAGTCTTCCCAATAAGATTAGATGTGACACAAGGATGTCCACTACCCCCAGTACAAATGTTAGCTTTAGCCATAAGAGAAGAAAAAGAAATCAAAGGAATTAGAATAAGCAACGAGAAAACAAAACTATTGCTCTTTGCAGATGATATCATAGTATACTTGAGAATCCTAGAGAATCAACTAAGAAACTACTTGAAATAATTAAAAATTTTAGCAAAGTTTCAGAATATAAAATAAACCCACATAGATCATCAGCATTTCTATCTATTACTAAGAAAGCCCAGCAACAAGAGATAAAAAGAGAAATTCCATTTAAAATAACTGTAGATAATATAAAATATTTGAGAGTCTACCTGCCAAGACAAAACCCAGTAATTATATGAACATAATAACAAAACACTTTTCATACAAATAAAGTCAGATCTAAACAATTGGAAAAATATCAATTGTTCATGGGTAGACTGAGCTAATATAATAAAAATAGCAATTCTTCCTAAATTAATTTACTTATTCAGTGCCATACCCATCAAACTGCCAAAAATGTTTTCTAGAACTATAAAAAATAATAACAAAATTCATCTGAAAAAACAAAAGGGCAAGAATATAAAAAGGACTTATGAAAAAAATGCAAAGGAAGGTAGCCTAACGGTACTAGATCTAGAGCTATATTACAAAGCAGCAATCATCAAAACTATTTGATACTGGCTAAGAAATAGAGTAGTAGATCAGTGGAACAGATTAAGACAGAGTAGCAAATGACTATAGTAATCTACTGTTTGATAAACCCAAAGACTTCAGCTTCTGATATCAGAACTCACTATTTGAAAAAAAAATACTGCTGGGAAAGCTGGAAAAATACTATGGGCAGAAACTAGGCAAAGAGCAACATTTCACACTGTATACCAAGATAAGGTCAGAATGAATACATGATTTAGACATAGAAGTTGATACCATAAGAGTTTACTGGTCTGATCTGTGGAGAAGGGAAGAATTTATGACCAAACAAGAGATAGAGAACATTATAAAATGTAAAATGGATAATTTTAATCACAAATTTAAGAAGTTTTTGCACAAACAAAACCAATATAACCAAGAAAGCCGGGAAACAAATTTCATAGCCAGTGTTTCTTAAAAAAGGTCTTGTTTTCGGGGCGGCTAGGTGGTGCAGTGAGTAGAGTGTTGGCCCTGGAGTCAGAAGGACCTGAGTTTGGATCCGGCCTCAGACACTTAACGCACAAACGAAAACCTAGCCGTGTGACCTTGGGCAAGTTACTTAACCCCAACTGCCCTCCAAAAAGCAAAAAAAAAGGTCTTGTTTTTCAAATATATAGAGAACTGAGGCAAATTTATAAGAATGAAAGTTATTTCTCAATTGATAAATGGTCAAAATATATGAACAGGCAGTTCTCAGATGAGGAAATTAAAGTTATCTATAGTCAAATGAAAAATGTTCTAAATCACTATTGATTAGAGAAATGCAAATTAAAACAACTCTGAGATACCACTTCACACCACATCAGGTTGATGACTACAAGAGGAAAGGAAAATGATTTGGAAATGTGGGAAAAAGTGGAACACTAATACATTGTTGGTGGAGTTGTGAACTAATCCAACCATTCTGGAGAGCAATTTGGAACTATGTCCAAAGGACAATCAAACTGTGCATACCTTTTGATCCAGCAATACCACTACTAGGTCTGTATCCCAAAGAGATCACTTAAAAAGGGGGGGAAGCACTTCCATATACAAAAATGTTTATAGTAGCTCATTTTGTGGTGGCAAAGAATTGGGTGTAAAGAGAATGCCCATCAATTCGGAAATGGCTGAATAACTTGTGGTATTCAGATATAATTGAATACTGTTGTGATATAAGACATGATGAGCAGGTAGATTTTAGAAAAACCTGGAAAGATTTACATAAACTGATGCTGAGTGAAGAGAACAGAACCAGAAGAACATTGTATACAGTAACAGAAACATTGTGTGATGATCAACTATGATAGACTTAGCTTTTCTCAGCAATACAATGATAGAAGACAATTCCAAAAGACTCTTGATGGAAAATTCTATCCACATCCAGAATTGGAATGCAAATCGAGGCATACTATTTTCACTTTTTTGTGTGTTTTTTCCCTTTCGTTCTGTTTCTTCTTTTACAACATGACTAATGTGGAAATATGTTTAACTTGATTGTACATGTATAACATATATCAGATTGCTTGCTGATATGGGGAGAGGAGGGAAGAAAAAAATTTGGAATGTAAAATCCTATAAAAATGAATGCTGAAAACTATCTTTATATGTAATTGGAAAAAATAAAATACTATTTACATAGAAAAAGAAGAACTTTTGCTTTCTTTTGTTTTTTCAAACTTTCCTTTGGCCTAGACTTGTCAGTGTGCTGGGAAGGACAACAGGGTATTCCAGGCCTGGATGTTCCCTGATATCTCCTGTCATTGTTTGTAGCAAGAGAAGGGATGTGAGAGAGTGGGTGACCTTCAGGTGGGATCACTGGGAAGTAAAGGCATTCCCAGAAAGGAGGGGAGGAAGTTAAACCTTCTGGGAAAAGCCACTGCTTCCCTCATCCCTTGGGGTTTTTCTTTCTTTTGAAGCTTTGCTATATTTGCTGCTTAAACGTGGTGAGGGATGGTGAGCTGGGAAACCAGGCAATGGCTAAAATGATGGAAGGGCAGACCCTTTATGTTCAGCTGCTTAATGTAAGTCACCAGACCATGGACAACTGCTTTGGAACAGCTGGTATCCCCATATATGCCCCCTTGGTAGGTCAATAAAAAAACATTTATTTATTTATTTCGTGAAGTATTTCCCAATTATTTGACAAATTTTTAAACATTCATTTAAAAAAAATTGAGTTCAAGATTATTTACCTCCCTCCTACCCTTTCAACACACCTTGAAAAAGAAAACAATAGGATATAAAATATACCTGTGAAGTCATGCAAAACATAGTCTCATATTAGTCATGCTGTAAAGGAGAAAACACACACATACACATACAAGAAAAACAAAGAAATTTTTTTTAAAAAGTATGCTCCCATCCTATTTCAAATTGGGCATCAGAAATTTACTAGCTGTGTGACCCTGGGCAAGTCACTCAATCTCTATTTACCCCAGTTTCCTCATCTGTAAAATAGGAATAATAACAATACTTCCCTCCCAGAGTTGTTGTGAAGATCAAATAAGATAATGTGTGTAAAATGCTTAGTGTAGTACCTGGCGCACAGTAGGTGCTTAATAAAATCTTCTTCACTTCCCCTCTTCCCCTAAAATGATGGAGATGTTTTAAAAGAGGGTCTAAAGGCAGGACCCCCCCCCCCGCCCCAGCCACTGCTACTGCTACCACTGCCACTGCCAACACCACCATGGCCTCTAGTTCTATGATCCAATGAGATGGTCCCTAAAATCTAAAATTTCTTCCAGTTCTAACTTAGTACTATTGTTTTTCTTTTCTTTTTGTGGTGGGATATTGTTTTATTTTGTATTTTTTTTTATTTTTTGGGGGGAGGGTATTGTTTTTAAGCCTTCTTTTAGAACCATCTCCTAAAACATGAGTTTGCTATAAGGAATACCAATGTAACCCAAACCCTCCCAAGGATCAGGCTTCTTGGATGCTAAATGTGAAGAAAAAAAATCATCTTTAACACCTAGTTATTGAGAATTAGTTTAAATAAGAAACTACCAAATGGCCTGATTCCTTAGAGTAGGGGGTTGGGGGGATGGGCAGCCTACTTGCAGAAATCTTGTGGTCTCACCTCGGTCTCCTGGCATGGGGTAGCATCTTTCCCCCTCCTTCCAGTCCCTCTCATCTCCTGTACCCCCCACATAGATACTCCCTGGGGGTGCCTTTCACACCATTTGTCCTGTGCACAGTTTGTGGTACTTATCCCAGGTACAAAATTTCATAGCCACACTGATTAAGCTTTTGACTTTTGACCTCTCTGTTACCTGGTTTAAAGCCTTACAGTCTGCCTTAAATCTTCCATTTCCCCAACCCACATCTTCAGGGCTAAAGCCCTGGAGACTCCTAGCTTCCAGCCTGCCCTCCTCCCCTATTGACAGCTTTCCAGGCCCTGCTGGAAGCACTCTGGGGAAAACAGAAAGAACATAAACACAGGCATATCTTGTACAAAACCTGTCAGATTTTATTTCTAAAATCTCACGCTGCATTTAAATACAGTTAGAGCATAAACCAAAGTACCAAAACAAAGTTTTCTTTACAGATGGTCTATTGCATGGACAGGATTTGTGAATGCATCTGTTCTATAGGATGCTACATTTAGGAGGAATTCATTTTAACCAGATAAACCAAGCCCTGTTACTATGGGCCATCTGCTGGGCTATGGAAATAGCTATGTAAATGTCATTTGTTTAGAAGTGATTTTACCTCATATAGAATAGGCTCACAAGAACATGAGAGTGCTTTTCAGCTCTAATGTTTAAGGCTGTTTTTTTAATCATTATTTAATTTAAATTAATAATATTTAGTTGTTAATTAAAATTAATAATACTATTATTGATAGCAATTAGCATTGATACATCTCTTTAAGGTTTACAAAATGCTTTACAAATATCATCTTATTTTATACATGACAATCCTAGGAGGTTCACAGATAAGGAAATTGAGGCAGCTAAACTGAAAAGTCAAGTGATTTGCCCAGGGTCACATAGCCAATAAGTATTTGAGAGGTGGATGTTATTATTATCCCCATCTTACATTTGAGGAAACTGAGGGAGTAACAGGTTAAATGATCCTCCCAGGGTCACACAGGTAGTAAATGTCTGAGGACAGATTTGAACTCAGGTCTTTCTGACTCTAGGTACTGCACCCTACCCATTGTACCACCTAGCTGCCTATTTCAGTGGTTAATCCCATAAAAAACCTTAAGATTTAGAGCCAGAAGGATTCTTGAAGAAATATGATATTGTATATATGGCACTGGAGTTGGAGTCAGGAAGAACAAGATTCAAATCTTTCCTAAGACACTGATTTGCTGTGTGACTGTAGGCAAGTCACTTAATTTCTCAGGGAATCAGTTTCTTTATCTGTAAAATGGGGTAACTGAGCTTACTGGCCTACAAGGTTCCTTCCAGCTCTTGATCTATGATCCTATAATCATCCTCTCACTTTGCATATTAGGAAATTGAGATTAAGTAACTGCTGTAATATAGCTAGCAAGGAGCAAAAGCAGGATTTGAACTCAGTTCCTCTGAATCCATATCTGAAGTAGTAAGCCTTGACATTTCACTGGCTTACGAGGGGCCCATCTTTGTATCCTGAATTCCTGGAACCCAGTGTGCCCCCAGCACCTGCATGATATCTTGCCTGACTGAAGTAGTAAGCCTTGACATTTCACCCCTTACAAGGGGCCCATCTTTGTACCTTGAATTCCTGGAACTCAAGAATCCTCCCCTCGGCTTGATTAGTGAACAGCCTGCCCCAGCCCACATCCTGCACTTGAATGATATCTGCCTGACCAGTCTGCCCCATTACTGTTACTCCTGATACGATGGTGGTCTCTGACTATTTAAACTGTGTGTCTACTGGGGTTCAGTGCAGCTCTTGGGACTCTATTCCTAGGACTGCCGCTGGCCAGCTAATAAACGCTTCCTGAATTCGATTACTGATGGTCTTGGCCTGTTGATTCTGTCCGAGTGTCCATTTCAATATCCAATATTCTTACTACTTCACCATGCATGTTATGCCAAGGATAATCTGGTCAGGAGAAAATTTGAATAGTTCAGAGAAATGTCATAGACTCTTCCCCTTTCCCATTTCCTGAATTTAATTCAATGAAGACTCATTAAGCAGTCTGAATAAAATGCTAAGCTAGAATTTGAGAGACTGTAGTTATTGTTTAGTCATTTTTCAGTCATTTCCATCTTTTTGTATCCTCATTTGGGATTGTCTTGGCAAAGACACTAGAGAGGTTTGCCATTTCCTTCTCCAACTCATTTTATAGATGAGGAAACTGAGACAAACAGGGCTAAGTGACTTGCCCAAAGTCACACAGTTAGTGAGTTCCTGAGACCAGATTTGTGCCACCTAACTATCCCTTGAGAGAGATACAAAGATTAAAGAAAAGTAACATCTTCAAGGTAATTGCATCAAGTTAGACGGTATAATTCAAGTGGTCTTACATAGATGTTTCTGAGCAGCGTATGAAATAATTCTCTGTAGAATAAACAAAAACACCATCTACCGTCATTGTAACTTTCTAGTCTCCCTGCTGGGACACTAGTTGCAAAGGTTGCTTAGCTCCCAAGAGTAGAAAGTTTAATTGAAATGGCTCCTATTTGCAAATGCTCATTACATGCAGACTCATTAGCTTCCCCTGAAGCATAGAGGGGAAGCATCTTAACATTTTTTCTGTTGATATAAACTAGCAACTTATCAGCACACATGAACATTTAATACAAAACAAAGCCTATACCATGGGTATTACATATGAAATGGTGGATTTATGACATAGAACCTGTTTTAAAAAATACATATATTAAATTTAATATGGTAGTGTTAACATTACTCTGCTTGTTCATATCACCTTATGAATTCCCTTTTGTTTTCTTTGGCATATTTTTAAGTGTTTCATTGGTGCTTTTTTTTTTACTTTTTCCACTTCTCTCTCTTTAAAAAAAAAAATCACCATTGCTACCCTCTACTCTCCTCCTCCCTATGAAAAAAGCCTCCTAAAATAAAAATATAAACGAGCACAACCAAATTGTGTTCTAATTTGCTATGTCTAAAAATATATATGCCTCATTTTGCATTTACAGTCTATCAGTCTATCACTTCATTAAGAGGTAGGAGGGATGCTTCATCATTGGTGTTCTGAAGAGGGGCGGCATCTTTATCAGAAAGATAGTTGGATAGATACTGTTCAAGATAATCCCTTAAGGAAATTATTTCTGAAACTTGAGAAGACACATATGAACTGATGAAAAGTGAACTGAGAAGAACCAGGAGAACAATTTAGACAGCAAACCCAACATTGTAAAGACATACAAGGCTGAAAGGCTTAAAGACTGGTTTAATGACCAAACACAATTGTAGAGGACTCTTGAGGAAACATGCTACCTGCCTGCTGACAGATGGAGGCATATACTATAGATGTGACAAATGCAGATTTTTGTTCTACTTGATCATACAGATGTGCTGTAAGAGTTCTGTTTTTCTTCCTTATTTTTTTCACAATGGGAAGAGAGATGAAAGGGAGAGAAAATAGAATTTGTTAACTGAAAAAACAATTAGATTAAAAAAAATTATCCCTTCAAGAGGTGCAGTAAGATAGCCATTGAAAACAATGCCCCATTTTGTTGTTGTTTTAACAATAACAAAAGTCAAAGGCTAGGCAAAACAAATTGTTCCAGACAGAAAGAGATATTTGTAGACAAAAGATCATGATAAACTTTAAGGTACTAAAGAAAAATGAAGTTGGAGATATACCTTCTTCTCTCCTATCTCAATTAGAAGTCTCTTATGTTATAGGAAATGATTCCAAATGATTGGGGTTAGGATTGGGATTTTACATGTGCACAGAAGCCCAACACTATAGCAGAAAAACCCTGCCTTTTATTTGCTGTCCCAATGCACTGCCTTATTTTTGCCTGCCTTACCCTAGCAACGAGCCCTAAGCTGAGTCACTTTTTTAAGATTTCTACAAATTCACCAGAATTGGGAATGTTAGGGAGAATATGTGTCATGTAATCCACTTGAAGCCAATTATACATGACTCTGTTTAACACATTAAAATAAAGCTGTGTTCTTAAATTGAAAAAAAAAAGTAGGATTGTGTCACAGTAGATAGAAAGCTGACCTTGAAACTAGAAAGACCTTTTCAAATCTTACTAGCTTATGTGACCGTTAAACTCAGTGCCTTGTGTAAGTTTCAGAGAAGACTAAGACCTGCATGGATAGAGAGAGTTTTTCCACACAGTAGTTTCTCCTACCAGTGAAATTAGAGGTCCAGTCTTCACACATTTATTAAAAGGATAAATCTCAAGTTTAGTCATAGAGATAATAGAATGCTGATTGTCTATTAAAACCTCTCTATTAATCTAAGTGAGTTAGTGAAATTTGCCTCTGTAATGCCTATAACTATTCAATAATGAATAATTCTTATTTTCATGTTTTAAAATGCCAAGTAGGACCTTTGTTCAGGTCACGTGTGACAAGGTGACAGGTACATTGCAATATGTCAGGTCACATCAGGTTGCATGTGGGATCTGAGAAAAGATTAGACTTGATATAAACAGAGGCCAAACAATGCACATCCCTCTCCATTCAAGCAATTTCACTGGATGCTTATATAACAAAGCAGATATAAAGACTCTTTCCATTTATATATTCTCTATATCTATAGAGCTCAAGGGACTTTTTCAACATTATCCCATCAATATCCATAGGATTTTTGAGCAAAGTTTAGAACCATAGCAATGGGAAAGACATTATGAAGTCATTTAGTCTGTAAACCCTACATCAAGGTTATTATTTATAGTAAGGTGGTCTGGTATTCAATAAATATTTATTTAATGAATGGCAAAATTTATCAAGTCTCTAAAAGATGTCTGTTCCAGGGATAGGCAAATCTAGGGGAAGACTGGGTGAGGATAGTACAGTATATTAGTGGACCATGGGTTTAGATCCTGACTTAAGATCACCCCTAGTCAAAAATTATTACATGTAGGGCAGGGATGGGGAACCTATGGCCTCCAGACCACATGTGACCCTCTAGGTCTTCAAGTGCAGCCCTTTGACTGAATTCAAACTTCACAGAACTTCAGTCAAAGAGCCATAAGGCCACAGGTTCCCCATCCATGATTTAGGGCATTCTCTCCTCTTTGTCCACTGCATTTTAGGAAGATCACTGACAAGTTAAGAGTGAATTCAGAGGAAGGTAACCAAGATGAGTAAGGTACTCAAATGAAGAAGAGCTGAAGGAAATGGGGATATTTAGCCTGGAGAAGAAAAAACCTTGGAGGGGGGAAGGGGGCATAATAATTGCTATCTTCAAACTCTTGAGGAATTTTTATGTTAGAGAGAAGAGATTTATATTTTTTGGCTCCACTGGGCAGAAATGAGACCAATAATTATAAATTACAAAGAAAGACATTTTGGCTCAATATTAAAAAAATTTCTAACAATTAGAGAAGTTTAAAAATAGAATGGCCTTGGGAGGTAGGGGATTTCCCCTCATTGGAAATTTCCAAATAGAGGCTAAAATTTATCAGTTGTCAGGGTTGTTATAGCAGGAATCAATGCTTGAGGTAAGGGTTGGATTTGATGACCTCTGAGGTAGGTCTTTCCTAACTCAAAGATTCCACAATGAAAAATCTTTTCTCTAGGGATTGTTTTCTTGAGATATTGAGTATCTGCCAAATAATAGGTGAACCTTGTTCTTGCCTCAGTTAAATGTTTAGTTCAAGACAGATAATACTGATGGGGCTAACATATGGCATTCCTGCCTTTCTTTCTAACCCTTATCCTTCTTTCCCTCCCCTCCTGTTAGCCGGTGTCTTCAAGCTGTTCAGAGCTCTCAGGATCTACTATAGTCCCCGATGAGTGATACCCTCCTGAGAACTGTACTAGGTACCCTCTAATTATTCCTCCTTTCTCCTCTGCCTCTCCTTTCCCTTTCAACATCACTCTTCTCTTGGTGCTTTGCTCTTAACTAATTATTTCAAAGGGAAGTAATTTGGCAAAATAATCTATATAAAATATACAGAAAACTAAAAAAAAAAAAACAAACCAAGTTGAAGGTGTTATTCTCCCTTCCATGAGTATTTGCATGTTCAAAAAGGATGATGTTTAATTCAAAGGAATAAATCTCTATTTCAGGCAGCATGAGAGGCTTCTTAGGAGTGATACTTTGGTTCAGTAGGGGGTAGAAGAGGGAAATCACAGCTTTTTCTGCCCTTCAAATTATCCCTTCTTTTCCATCTATGAGTAAGGCTAACCTAGAAAATAGACCCAGACAACAAATTAAATTGCTGAGCACATGGATGCTTGTTTCATATGCTAACCCTCTCCGGGCATATTATTTCTAGGCAGGGAGAGTAGTTAGGGCCACCATTTGAATACCTGTTGTGTGAATCTTGTCTTGAGGGCCTGAGATGATGGCTACTAAAAAAAATGGAGGATGAAGGTCCTGCCCTAGGGAACTTTCAGCCTAATTGAGTGAACGGAGCAAACACAATGAAATAATGGAAGGACAACTGCTGGATAAACTATTAACAAGGACAGGAGACAAAGTGTGACTTGAATGCCCCCACACTCAGGGGATACAATGTCAAGAAGTAATTGGAGTGTGGTGACCTTAGTCAAAGAAAGCTTCCTGAGAAACATGACTTTTGAGCTGGCTTGAAGAGAAGGCAATCAGTATTGGATATGCAGAGGCAAAGAGGAGTGAGTGGTGTTTGAGGTGGCCATGAGATTCACATGGGAGTTATCCAGTCAGATGCAATGTGTCCACAAACATTTTGGTTTAGCAAAGGATCCCATTAGAGGATGATGAGACAAATGAAGTATGAGAGAAGCCAGGAGGTGGGAGAAAAAGCAGCTATACTAGATTATGGGGCTGATTAGCATAGAAGTTTCAAGATGAAGGGGAGGGGGAAACAAAAAGAAAAATACTGGTGGCTTTGTGGCAGAGGTGGGATAATTGGTAGAACTTGCTCAGGAATTATTTGACTTAGGGCAAAAATGGTTGAATTGAGCTGGGGCACAGGGGTTGGAGTCATGGGAATAGCCCATTCCTCAGGGTCCAGCCCATGCCCCTGTGAGGCTGTCTTGGTGGGGAGGAAGATGGGGTTTTAGAGTGGGATGCTGTAGTAATGGGAACCTGGGAGATATGGCTGGAGAAAGAACAAGGTTATGAAGGTTATCAGACAATGGAGAACTCTGGGGATGGTTGCTACAGGGACCCTTACAGATGATGTCATCATAGGGCAAAGCCCAGTAACCGCATTTTATTGCCAACTCCAACCATTGGCATTTTGGAAATGAAATCTCTTTGGCAGGTTTTAGGTTGGGGTGACGGTGGGGTGGCGAATGACTTGTAGAATCATTGGCTGAAGGCCTTCTGGTGGGTGTAGGGTGATTGGATAAAAGAATTTAGATTAAGTAAACCACGGATGAGTGGAGAGTATAGATAGAATATTGGAGACGAGCAACTGAGTAATTGGGGACATCTGGAAGAAGAATGGTTTTGAAGTATAGCTTGAAAATTGTATGCTTGATTCATATGATAATGGTACCATGGATTGGGAAATGGAAGGGATTTGAGGTCAGCTGGTCCAAACTCCTGTGGTCCCTCCCTATGATTGGAGGGAGGAAGGCTCTTCCCAGAACTTTTATTTAAGGAGGGCACTGAAGCCAGCCATCTCTTCATTTTCCTTGGCTATATACCTCAAGTCTTCTCCATAATAAATTTGTGACCATTTTCTCTGTCCCTCTCCCCACTCCCGCTTTTCAGCTTCCATTTATGTTTTGTCTTTCTCATTGGAACATGAGCGTTTTGAGGTTAGGAACACTTTCTGTCTCTCTCTCTCTCTGTCTCTTTGTCTGTCTGTCTGTCTGTTTCTTTCTTTCTTTACTTGTATTCATATTTCCAGGACTTAGCACAGTGCCTGACATATAGCAAGTACTTAATAAATGCTTGCCAATTGCCTGACCCTTCATTGTACAAATAAGGAAAAAGGCACAGAGGGGTTAAGAGACCTCCCTAAGTACACATGGGTATTAAATGGCAGAGATGGGATTTGAGCCCAGGTCCTCTGACTCCAAACTCAGCTGTCTACTGTATAAGGCTACCCCTTGTGGAAGGAAGCATTCATTGAAAGAAGACAGTGCTGATCAGAATTTAGATTAGGGTTGGGGAAACCAATGAGAGAGGGCCAGTTTTTGAGCTAGGGCTCTGGCAGTAAAGATGGAGAGGAAGACATGGTAGGAAGATGTAGAGAGATTTCATTCCAAGAGGCCAAAAGATCTGACAGGACTAGTGGAGGCAGGAAAGTCAGCCTGGGTTTGGGATTCCCAGAGCCCATCGGTTACAAAAAGTCAACTTCAACTCTCAGATTCGTTCTAACCCTTTGAGGCTTGAGAGAGACCTCTACCATACTGTCAATTTGAGACATATATACATATACACATACATGAACATACACACATATATGCCACTGCCCATTCTTATTCTGGACCTGTACACCAAGGCCTTGGTTACAACTGGATTATTCTAAAAGAATTTCGATGAGAAGGGATTTATTTCAGCTAAATTATGATGGAAATGGACATTTTCTTCCACTGTCCTCTTTCTACCCACTATGTAGTATTCAACACAAACTGCCCATTTCCATAGCCAAGCAGGCTGGACCTTCTTGCATTGGTATTCTCATATATCCTTCTCCCACCCAGGTTTTACTACTAAATTGGGCCTCTGTCTTTACTGAAACTTAAGCTGCCTTGTGGACAATCAGGCTTCTTGAAATTATCAAAATGTATTTTCTGACAAGTATTAATTTGACTGATTTCTTTGAAATCTGCTACTGAACTTCCCTTTCCAAAACCAAGTTTCAAGGTCAGATAGTGTGGAGAAATGTTATTGTTTAGTCATTTCAGTCTTCTCTGACTCTTTGTGACCTCATTTGGGGTTTTCTTGGCAAAGATACTGGAGTGGTTTGCTGTTTCCTTCTCCAGCTCATTTTACAAATGAGGAAACTGAAGCAAGTAAAGTTAAGTGACTTGCCCAGGGTCACACAGCTAGTAAGTGTCTGAGATCTGAACTCAGTAATATGAGTTTTCCTGACTCCAGGGCTGGTACTCTATCCATTGTGCCACCTAGCTGCCCAATGTGAAGAAGTATTTGATTTTTATAGGCCATTTGTAGATTAATTGTGCTTAGTCTCCAATTTCCCATTTATTTTAAAGAAACTACAGCAACTCAAACTAAAAAGTTCCTATAAATTTCACCCTTCCTAACTTTATCAGGACCTCTATTAATCTCATCAGTATTAGTTCAATTCTACCTTCTTAGTGATTCAATTGTGAAACTTATACACACTGCAAGTTATCCTGTGGATATCCTGGCCACTTACCTTAGAATTCAGGATACTTCCTCTCTTCCCTCGCTTTCTGTGGAAACATCTTTCCAATGACTGGACCACTTGCGTGGTCACTTTGATTCCCAGTCTATTTTGGCTACTGATGTCCATATTTGTTTTATCAGCTATCTGTTCCTTTTACCAGTTTTTAGCATGTACCCTAGTCTATTATTGCACTCCCCCAGGATTGACCTCTCATTCTGACCAGTGAGTCCTTCTCCACCACCCCAACACCCATGCCATGGTAGAAATTCCTCTTCCCACACATGGGACCAGGCTGTTTCAGCGGTTACCCTTTGGTAGTTAGCACTTCATGAGATTGTCTACTCCCTTGCCTCTTGACAGGTCTATATCTAAACCAGGTGTCTATCTATTGAGGGAAAGAGATCTTACCACTTCTTTCAGTTATTCACTGCTGAGCCTAATAATTCTGACAGTCAGGAAATTCTCATGTCATGTGTCTAATCTGTTTTATGTCAGATACACTGAAAGCAAATGGAGTAGCAGCAGCAAGATGTCTCTACTATTTTCTTAGACGTGGCACAGACATTCCCATTTCATCTGTAGCCCTGGTCTCTGGTGGCTAAGGAGCAAACGTGACTGCCCCAGGCAATTAGCCAGCATCCTGGCAGTGCAGGAGACTTTGTCATACCCGTTCCCTCTCACAAGTGGGGTGAAGCAGGCATATATGACAAACCTAGACTTGTCCAACCTTATTTTCTATGACCTTTTAAATATGAAAGTCACTGAAACATTTTGTAGGGAGATCTCTCTGGTATTTCCCACATCTTTAGAAATCTTGGTGTATGTGCTGTTTCAAAATCCAAAGTTGAGAGCTTTAGAAGTTTGCTCTGGCCTCATTAGCAATTTACATATGAAAGGGCTGTAATCTGGAGATTTACTGCTTAATGCTCCTGAAAGGTGAGTGAGTTAGAGAATGACTGATTAATTTAACATTCATGTTCAAGTTATGTTATTCCTCTACCAGATGCTTGCCAACCATAAGCCCTTGCATTGTTCACAAGTGATACCTGTAAAACGCACTAATAATTCCTGATGTCCATTATGATAGCATAATTTCAGGATGAATTGTTAGTGAACTCATTTCCCCCTGTGCTTCCAAGAGAATAAGTAACATTCTTCTTTTTGAATTAAACAAATTGAAAAATATTGTGAGCATATTTGAGAAGAATTACTGAGAGGTCTGTGCATAACTAGAGATTTTTGTGCCCAGAGCAAGGGTAGGGCAGAAAGATAGGAGGGTAGAAAGGGGAGTTCACCAGGGTATGGATGGGAGAATGAAGAAGTGTGGTCAGGGGCCAACTAGGTTTATGAGCTTCTGAAGGATTGGCTACTGGTAGGGAGTTGTAGGATAGGTAATACTGGAGGTATAGGCACTGGGTATAAGGCTTGCTGAGGGTGGGGCTGAGTGGGTAGGAGCTCACCTAGGGTATGACCAGTAGTGGTATGGCCTAAAATGGTACTGTCTACATTCTCTAAGTTTTCTGGCTATCTGGAGTAAAGATCTACTCATCCTGCTTTAGTTACAGTTTTGCCAACCTGCTACATTTATATAGCAGAAAGATCAGTAGACTTGTGATCAGATAACCTGGGGCTGAGTCCTAGTTCTGACATTTGCTAGCCATGAAATTTGGAGGAAAAATCCTAATTCCGTTGAACTCCAGTTGACTTGTTTGTAAAATAGTTGTGGCAAAATTTACACTATCTACCCTGCAAGGGGTCAAGCACTTAGTAAGATGAAAAGCATTGTAGAAATGTAAGCTATCATTATTGTTATGTAAAGTTGTACCACAG
This sequence comes from Gymnobelideus leadbeateri, assembly GCA_011680675.1. NCBI lineage: Eukaryota > Metazoa > Chordata > Mammalia > Diprotodontia > Petauridae > Gymnobelideus > Gymnobelideus leadbeateri. The sequence continues at coordinate 469,345 of WOXC01004720.1, forward strand.
TGTATCTTTTTCTAGGTTGTAATTTTCCAAGTGGAAATTGCAAATAATCAGACTTCAAGGTGAGTTGTTTCTGTATTTCCTGGTGAACAAAACAGAGGTAACTGTTGAATGAATCCTGGCATTTCCTACTTGCATAAAAATATGACAACATCTGATGCCTTTAGGTGGGTATTTCTGCAGTATCCTTGTTTTAAGGTGTTTATGGGTCATGTGAAAGTATGAAACAGTGGAGAGAGAACTGGCTTAAAAGTGTACAAGACAGGATCTCAATCAAGTCCTATCCCTGAAACATATTAGTGGTTGTGACTCTGGGCAAGTCAGACAAACTTTCAGTTTCCCCAGCAATATTCTTTTTTTTTTTTTTGCCTTTTGGAGGGCAATTGGGGTTAAGCAACTTGCCCAAGGTTACACAGCTAGGTTTTCGTTTGTGTGTGCGTTAAGTGTCTGAGGCCGGATCTGAACTCAGGTCCTTCTGACTCCAGGGCCAGTGCTCTACTCACTGCGCACCTAGCCACCCCTCCCAGGCAATATTCTGACACTAAAAGTTAGACTTATAGAACGAGTGTTTATTTGCATTGACAGTGCTTCTTCACAACAATTATATAAGGACAGTGGGATGAGCATGAAAATCCCATTTTACAGATGAGGAAACTGAGGCTAAGAAAGGAAATAGGTTCATAGATTCCAAGTTGGAAGGGGGCTTAGAAGTCGTCTACTCCAATGTCTTCACTTTAGAGATGAGAAAACTGAAGCCAAGTGCTTTGCTCAAAGTAAGGAGGTTAGTAAATAGATATAGCATAGAATACTTTTGGGTAGCCTAAGAGTCCGGAAGCCTTGTAGCGAATTCCTCTGCTTTTGATGTATTTAACATAAAACAGGTAACAGATCTATTTAACAGATGAAGAAATTGAGTCCTAGAGAGGTTAAGTGACTTGCCTTTCCTTGAGCACAGACAGATCATCTGATTTAAAATCTATTGTTCTTTACATTATTCATCTTGTTTTTCTTTTTCTTTTTGGAGGACAATTGGGATTAAGTGACTTGCCTAAGTTCACACAGCTAGTTTTTGTGTTAAGTGTCTGAGGTCACATTTGAATTCAGATCCTCCTGACTCCAGGACCAGTGCTCTATCCACTGTGCCCTATATTATTCATTTTAACTAAGAATCCTACTCAAGGTCAACTAGTTAGGTAGTAGCAGAATAGGGTGTTAAATACAAGCACACATTAGGAATACTTGAGAAGGGAAAGGGATAATGTTGTATTCAGTGTTTAAGGATTTAAGAAGATGTACTTCAAAATGCAAATGTGTATTTGTACTGATTTAGTTTATCAAGGAAAAGAAGCGAATATTTTGTTATGACTCTTTACTTCCTCAGTTACCATTCAATCTTATGGAGAGTAGCATGGAGTGGCAAAGTAATTACATGGTGAATACCATATATTTACGATTATTTATATTTTCTAGATTGGAGTACAGGGTAATTATTTTTGGTCTTATTAAGTGCAAATTACCAAGTAGTCTTCAGGAACATGTAATTACTATGTTCTGTAGTCACATGCCACTTATTGAGCAAAACTGATGCTGCGAATTGTCATTTAAGTCAAGAGAACAGGCATGTGTGTGCCTCTCTCTGGGAGACAAACTGCTAGTTACCTCGCCTTGTGGACTGGGCTATAGGAAACCAAAGCACGAACAAATCAGTGCTCTATTATTTCAGCCATTTTCTAATCCTTCTCATTTTTTAATGCATATGCCATTACTAGGGTACTATAATACTTTGATTAGCCAAAGAGCTAAGGCCCAAATGATAAACCATGGGGCATTTTTCAAAGTGAAAAGAAAAAATTCTTTTTTTTTTCAGATGCCAACATTTGGTTATTATTTCTGACTTTTAGCCAGTTTATTACTTACCCTTAAAGACTATGAAATGTATCTGGCACCCTTAACCCTTTTGGCTTCAAAAAAAGGGTGGGGGGTATATCTCATTTTTGTTAATCATATTTTTTATTACCTAAATCTTTCTGGATTCCACTTATCTTTTATGTTTGAGATTTTTTTGTGATTATGTGTTGTATTTGTATATAATTCAATTTAGTTGAAGAATATTTATTAGCTTCTAAGTATGTGCAATACACTGTTAGGTGATGACATACAAAGACAAAAATGAAACAGTTTAGCCTTCAAGGAGCTTCCATTATCTGTAGCCATACAACATGTGCACAGGTATGTAAATGCTTCATAATACAAAGTGTGTGTGTGTGTGTGTGTGTGTGTGTGTGTGTGTGTGTGTGTGTGTCTGAGAGAGACAGAGAGAGAGAGACAGAGAGAGAGAGAGAGAGAGAGAGAGAGACCTACAGACAGAGAGACAGAGAGAGAAAGAGAGAGAGAAATAACAGAGAGAGAGAGCTGAGGGTATCATGAAAGACCTAATACAGGTAGAATTGTGTTTTGAAGGAAGCAAGGGAGTCCAAGAAGCAGAGGTGAGAATAGAGTGCATTCCTGTATGTGGTTGCATGCACATACAGATTTAGGACTTCAGAATCACAATTTTATCCCTTCCTCTCACTCCACCTCTATATCTAATCAGTTGCCAAATCTTCCTCTATACAGCCACCTCTGTTTTTCTATGCACATCACTACCACTCTAGTGTAGATCTGAATTTTTTCTTGACTGGACAGATACAGCCTTCTCATCTGATTTCCTATCGCCAATCATTCCATTGCACCAGCACCTACATGATTTCCCAAATGTACTGCTTTGAGTATATAACATCTGTATCTTTATTGCTCATATTGGGTAATTTCTCAGCCTGGGTTCCATGAGAGCCTTGGGAGAATCTTACTAGCCCTAGCCAACAGATCTGCAGAACTGAGGATTAAATAAAGTGAGCAACTAAACTGTTCCAACATATGTACAAATACAGAAATACTGAGAAAGAGAGACAGACAGACAGACAGCAGAGACAGAGACAGAGAGACACAGAAAGAATAATAAGAGCTAAGGAGATGATGAAAAATGTGTAGATGGACCTGTGTTTGGAAGGAAGGAAGGATTAAGAGGTAGAGGGAAGGAAGGAGACGATTTCTTGAATATGTGTGTGTATGTATGTATGTATGTATGTATGTATGTATGTATTTGAGCAGATAGAGCACCAATATGGGAGTCAGGAAGATCTGAGTTCAAATTTGGCCACAGACATTTACTAGCTGTGTGACCCTGGGCAAGTTACTTAACCCTGTTTATCTCAGTTTCCTCACCTATGGAATGAACTGGAGAAGAAAATGGCAAACCACTCCAGTATCTTTGCCAAGAAAACCCCAAATGAGGTCATGAACAGTCAGACATGATTGAAATGACTAAATAAGAAAATACATGGATACATGCATGCATGTATTATAGTTATATATAATTATTAAAATTATAATATCTTATAGTCAGAAGCCTTCTAAGATGATGAACTCCTTAAGGGCAGTCACTGTTGAGATGACTACCATTCCATATGTACACACATACACAAGGTCATAGAATGTTAGAACTGGGAAGGACTTCAGATATTGTCTATTACAACTCTACTATTTACATTCAGGGAAACTAAAACTCAGAGAGTTTAGATGATTTGACTAAAATCACACAATGAATGGGTGGCAGAATTCAGCCTGAAACCTATGTCTTCCAATATACTTGCTTACTAACCTGTATAATCCTGGACAAGTCACTTAGTCACCTTGGGTCTCAGTTTCCCTAGCTATGAAATGATGGGATTAAAACAATATTGCTATTACTGAATACAACGTTCTCTTGGTTCAGTTCATTTTGTTTTTCATTATTTAGATTGAAGGCTCTTAACATAATTTTATGTCATGGACCCTTTGGGCTCTCTGGTGAATACTATGGATCCCTTCTTAGTATAATGTTCTTAAACGTATAAAAGTAAATAAGTAGGATTACAAAGGAAACTCATTAAATTGCATAGTGATTGAAACATTTAAAAAAAAAAACAGGGGCGGGGCAGCTAGGTGTCACAGTGAGTAGAACATCAGCCCTGTAGTCAGAAGGACTTGAGTTCAGATCTGGCCTCAGGCACTTAACTTACACACAAACAAAAACCTAGCCCAGACACTTAACTTATACACAAACAAAAACCTAGCCGTGTGACCTTGGGCAAGTTACTTAACCCCAATTGCCCTCCAAAAAACAAAAACAAAACAAAACAAAAAACAAACAAACAAAAAAAAGGGGTGACTGGTACAGTAAATAGACCACCCGCCTGGAGTCAGGAGGACCTCAGTTCAAATCCAACCTCAGACACTTAACACTTACTAGCCATATGACCTTGGGCAAGTCACTTAAACCCAATTGCCCTCCCAAAAGCAAAAAACAAAACAAAACAAACAAACAAAAAAACCAAAAACAAACATTCATAGGCTCTAAGTTAAGAACTTTATGGACTAGTCAATGCTTAAGGTTCCTTCTAGTTCTAAATCTTAAGATCCTGATTCCCAGTTAAGTGCTCTTTTCTCTGTATATGTGTGTATACACACACACACACAGAATATATGTACTCTTTGTGTGTGTCTGTATACAGAGTGGAATTGCTAAAGAAATTGGGAGATTAAAGCAAACAGCTGAGCATAATTCTTTTATAAGCACTTAATAAATACCTATTGATATAAATGCATTCACTTAAGAGTACTTATTGTACATTTGTATTCAGGGGCCTATTTATATAACCTAACAAAGTACCATACCATAGTAGGTGCTCAATAAATATGTTTAAGTAAATGAATGGATGATTGAATGAATGTATGCTTTAAATTATGGTCTATTTATGTGGAAGAATTATACATGAAATATTTTTTGTTTGCTTGCTTGTTTCTGCACTTTGCTTAGCTTCTTCTCTGATTTTGAGAAGAAAATCAGTCAAAATGTTTTAGCCACATTTCCCCCCGCCACCACTGTTATATTTTCACTCTTGAAAAAATAGCCATATTGCCAATCAAACTTCTCTAAGGGGAACATCGTAGGAAAAAGAGTTAAAAATCTTATTGTGGAAGAAACCAGCTGGAAAAGCTAGCTACTTGCTGCTGGCTGCTTGTGAGGGCAGGGACAACTAGTCATTAATAATAACAATAGCAATAATTAATAATAATAATAATTGAATGTATGTAGTACATATAGTACTACTATGTACCAGTTACTGTGCTAAGCGCTTTATGAATATCTCATTTGTTTCTTACAACTCTGGGAGATAGATGCTATTATAATCCTCATTTTGCAGATGAGGAAGCTGAGGCAGCCAAAGGTAAAGTGACTTGCCTGAGGTCACTTTTAGCAGATAAACATCAGAGGTTAGATTTGAACTCAGGTCCGTTAGACTCCAGGTTCACCACTCTAACCACTGCTTCACCAAGATGCATTTAGCTATAATAAGGAGGGTAAAAGGGCAGCTAGGTGGTGCCATAGTGTATAGAGTGCTGGGCCTGGAGTCAGTAAGACTCATCTTCTTGAGTTCAAATGTGACCTCAGCCACTTACTAGCTCTGTGACCCTGGGCAAGTCGCCTTCCCCTGTTTGCCTCAGTTTCCTCATCTTTAAAATGAACTGGAGAAAGACGTAGCAAACCACTTTAGTATCTTTGCCAAGAAAACTACAAATTGGGTCAGGGAGGGTCAGACACGACTGAAAAACAACTGCACAAAAGGCAACTGGCTGAGCATAGGAAAATGAGATCTGACTGAAGCTCTCTTCCTCTTCCTTTGGCTGAGAAGGGAGTTATGTCCCTCAGTATTATCTCTAATCCTGTTAGGAGTCATGAGTGGTAAGCTGTGGAACAGTTGCCTGATCCCTCTTTTCCTGGAATTAAAGATATTTTTGATAGAAAACTAAAAGATAATCCTACATGTACACATTGCCTTTAAGACATATGTAAATCATCTCTTCGTCTGTCTCTCAGAAGTACACTTATAGCATCACTTTAGTCTTCTGATGCAAATTACTTTTAAAAATTAAATTCTATTTTGCTTTCAGATATGCATTCTCTCCCTTGGGATCCTCTCTCTTGTCCCCCTGCTTCCCACTCTGCTAAGAGAAAGGAAGGGAAATAATCTCCTTGTAACAAAGGTGAAGTTGAGTAAAACAAACCCCTTCATTGACCATGTCATATTTATATATATGTGTATGTGTATGTATGTGCATGTGTATGTACATATATGTGTATGCACATGCATATGCATATGTATATGTGTATATATGTATACGTGTGTGTATGTATATGTATGTGTACATATGTATGTGTATATATATGTGTATGTGTATGTATACATATATCTGTATATCTGTCATCTTTTTTTTTTTTTGCATTTTTTGGAGGGCAATTGGGGTTAGGTAACTTGCCCAAGGTCACACGGCTAGGTTCTTGTTTGTGTGTGCATTAAGTGTCTGAGGCCTGATCCGAACTCAGGTCCTTCTGACTCCAGGGCCGACACTCTACTCACTGTGCCACCTAGCCGCCCCCATCTGTCATCTTTTTATCCATCTATCTATCATCTATCCATCTATCCATCTATCTATCTATCTATCTATCACACACACATAATGTCTATTGCCTCTCTGTCAACAGGTAGGAAGCATGATTTATCATGATTCCTCTGAAATTATGGTTGGTCATCGTGTAACAGTGTTTCTAAGTCTTTCTAAGTTGTTTGTCTTTACAATATAACTAATATATAATTATATAATATATTTTAATATATTAATATATGTATATTTTTATATAAATATATTATATATAAATTGTTCTTCTGCTCTTTTCACTTTGCATTAATTAAAATATATCTCATATTTCTCTGAAATCAACCCCCTTTATTACTTTAGATGAGGAAACTGAGGCAAACAGAGTTTAAGTGACTTGTGCCAGGTCATACAGCTAGCTGAACTCAGCTCTTCCTGACTCTAGGCCCAGTGCTCTATCCACTGAGCCATCTAGCTGCCATGAAGTCAGAGGAACTGTATTCAAATGCTGGATTTACTTGTATGTGGCCTATGTGATCTTTTTTTTTTTTTTTTGCTTTTTGGAAGGCAGTTGGGGTTAAGTAACTTGCCCAAGGTCATACGGCTAGGTTTTTTTGTTTGTTTGTTTGTTTGTGTATGCCTTAAGTGTCTGAGGCCTAATCCGAACTCAGGTCTTTCTGACTCCAGGGCCAACGTTCTATTCACTGCGCCACCTAGCTGCCCCCAATGGCCTATGTGAGCTTGAGCCAGTCAAACTCTGTAAACCTTAGTTTCTACCTCTGAAAAATAAGAGGATTAGACTAGATGGTCTCTAAGTTCTCTGTAGCTTTTTTATCTTATGAATTTAATTAAACTGAAATATAAGTCACTTTGGGAGTGCTCTCCTATTACTCAGGAAAATGTGCCCATGTGTACACAGTAGGTTTACCACCAGGGGTATGTGGGCCAAATGAGTGTTAAATTTTTAATGTGAGCACTTACACCTTAGAACTCCACAAAAAGCTACAAGTCAGGGATTGATTTATTGGTGTTTTTTTATTGTCTAGATCAGGGGTAGAGAACCTGCAGATTCGAGGCCATATGTGGCCCTCTAGATCTTCAAGTGTGGTCCTTTGACTGAATCCAGACTTCACAGAACAAATCCCCTTAATAAAAAAATTTGTTCAGTGAAGATTGGATTCAGTCAAAGGCCTGCACTTCAGGACCTAGAAGGCCAAATGTGGCCTTGACATGTGACTTTGAGACCACATGTTCCCTATCTCTGTTCTAGATTTAAGAAAGTGATGGAGAAAATGTTAATAATGCACATTAAACTAAAAGTACATCTTATTATTTCCCCTCATCCACAGAACATTTACCAGCATACCACTGCCAATAACTAGTATGCCACATGTGGCACCTTTATTAAACAATTCTACCTGAATTCCCAATGGACTTATTCTTAGCACCTTAACTTTGGAACTTGCCTTGGCTCTCAGTGCAGGATCAATGAACCCTTGCCAGACACTCATTACTTTAACTCCTATACTTGGGATTGGCAGGTCTCCTGCTTTCCCCACACTGCCCAGAATCATTTCCTCCCACATACAGATGCTGTTTGGGTTGTTGAGTCTTAACAATTCACCCTCTGTTTATTTGACACAGTTCTGGGGATCCCTTTTGCTCCATTTCCCCAAGCTCTTATAATCTTGGTTCTAAACATGTCACAAGTTGTACTCTAATTAAAACCAAATATAAGTATATACTACTTTATGCAAGAGATGAATTCCTAAAAAGTTGTACAAAAAACCTAATTGGATCATATTTTAAATGCACTTAGGGGAAATCACTGTTTCAAGTATAACACCGTGTATCATTTTGTTTAAAAAATATGACAAAACACACACACAACAATTTTCTGAAACAGACCTAGAAGGCACTTCTCTCCATCTTCTCCAGCAACCTTCTCTGCAGCCCCCTCGCTGCCCACACCAGAGCTCACTTCTTGGAGGGACTTCAGCCCTGGGGCACTGCTCTCCTGATTGGTGGCCATTTCTCACCACTGGGGAAAGCCAGGCCATGCTTCTCTTCATTTCCTTCTCTCCACAACCACCTTGCAAATGGTTTTGTCTTTCTTTTCCAACTCTATCCTTTCTCTCCCTGCAATTCTGGGATTATGAACCATATATGAGCAAGCCGGTTCTGCTTTTGCTCCTGAACGGGATGTGTTGATCTATCTACTCCAACTCTACTCCCATTTATTACACCAGTAAATTTCTGGGCCAAAGTATCCCTCTCTGACCTCAAGTCCTCAGTGTCTATGATTTCTTCTGTTAGAATGTTAACTCCTTGAAGGTAAGGACTGTTTTTGTGTCCCCAGTGCTTTGTTACAGTTTTGACACATAATAAGCACTTCAGATAGGATATTTTCATTCATTCATTAATTTATTTATATATTTATCTCATAAATTATATTTTCTTTCAAGTAGATTTCTATGTTTTCATTTTCATTGTAGATCACATGTGCAGAAATTAGAAGTAAAAGAGACATAAGATAATTTAATTCCTCTAAGTTTAATCAACATATATTTAGTGTCAACTAACTGGAAGATGAGATGAGTCACATCTCCTGTTCCCCTCTCATAGCCAATGGCAGGGTTCATCTACAACAAAATCACACTCCCAACACTCTGCCCTCCTGTCATTCCTTCCTCTGTTTGAGTCAGGTTTGGGCCCTAATACCTTGCCAGGCACAGATAGCAGGAGCTGCTCAGGTAACACTGGGAAAATCCTCCTCCTCTCCCAGTTTATTGATTCCCTATTCACCCAGATCACCTCTTGGTTGAAATAGGTTTTTTCGTAGTGAGGACTCCATACTCAGGGGCAGTGACAGGTGAGTAAGACATCTACCTCTCAACTCTTTATTTTGAGTGGGATAGAGTAAGTAATAGGCAAGAATTGGGTACAATCTGTACCACCATTTTCACTACATTTTCTTTCTTTTCAAGCCACCCCTTTCCCAAACTTCCCTAGTACTATATTGTCAAAGGCACTAGTCCTTTAGGTTTCTAATCTTGGTGTCTTCACTTGCCCTTACCCTACATACCCAATTAGTTGCTAGATCTTGTCATTTCTATCTCTACCACATCATTAGTATCTTCTACAATCACCACCCTAAGTCTTGTACTCTTGCACTAACTTCCTAAGCGGTCTCCCTGACTTAACTACCTCCCCTCTTCAATTTATCCTCCACACAGCTATTAAAGTGATTTTTCTTAAACTCAAATTTGCTCATGTCACTCCCTTACTGGATAAACTCTAGTGACTCCCTTTCGATTCTAGTATCTCATCCCATCCTTAAAAAATGTATATTTTTGTATGTTTTATGGTATATACAATTCTTAGTATAATAATATGCTAATATAATTTATAAACAATGAAATATATACATATTGGTGGTACATGCTAAAAAATTTTGACCTATGGTTAAAAAAGTTGAAAGCTTACATATCTGGCTCTATGATTCTATGATCTCTTCTACTAAGGGAGGTAGAATGGAAGGAAGCTGTCTTACTTTAATCGCTCCCACCCAGTTCTCCTACAGCAAGAGAAGACTGTAGGATTGAAGAGACAGATCTGGAAGAAACTATAGAGACCACTTAGTCCAACTTCCTCATTTACAGATGAGGGAACCAAAGTCCAGGGAAGGTAAATGACTTTCCCAAGGTAATATTAGAGATGGGAACAAATTATTATTGCACACTGACTAGTGCATCTATCTGTCTGATTAAGCTATGTCAGTGGACTGGGGAGAGATATTCAGATTTACTTATTTTTTGCTATCTCAGGGACAAAAATTGGTTATTGTGTATGGATACAACTTATCAAATTCCTTTTGAATGGATTCCACCTTAATAAAAACTATGGTATCTGACATTGAATGACATGTTCTAAATTTTTTATTCCAAAGGTGATGGTTAATTGATAATTATAAATAAGGCTAGGAATGGAGTTAAAACTCAGAGTGGCCAGCCATTTCATTTAGACCAATGCAACTAGCCAAAATGTCAAGCAAATTCTCATTTGATCAGAAACCATTTATTGAAAAACTTATTGTGGGCTTAGTTTCTTGCTAGAACATGAGCATAAGACAGTTCTTACCTTCAAGAATCTTATAATCTAGCTTATGAGACAAGGTATATACTAATAATTATTGAATAAGTCATAATAAATATTTATATAATGCTTTATGGTTTGAAAAGCACTACATATATGTGTATATATATATATATATATCCTCGTTTGATACAAAGAAGGCAATATTAAATTGTCCCTATGTTTATAAAACAATATAATAAAATACTAAATTTTACAGTACACACCATTAGAGACTAGAACTGTGGTCCAACTACTTTACATCTCTATTTTAAAAACCTTTCTCTTTTGGTGAACAAACCATCTCAAAACACTATTTTAAGAGAAATTTGCTGTTTTAGAAAATACTTTCTAATATAATTTGGCATTTTTGAAAAGGCTATCAGAGCTATAAAGAAAAAACGGTAGTCAAGGGAACCATTGTATGCATATAACTAGCTCACTGTGAGATTCAGTTGCTTACAGGAGAATGCAAAGGAGTACCATGGACCTCTGAGAATAGGAGTAGGTGCTAAAGCTCAGAATGAGTTGAGAAGACTGTGAATGCTAAGAACAAAAAAAAAATAGGTTTTTATTTTTTCCTAAGAGCAGTAAGATGAAAGAGATCTAAGAAGGGATAGGACCATTGCTTGGGTGAATGGAAGGATCATAACAGAGAAAAAGCAGCATTATTCGTCTCTCATTTTTCATCCATTTTCTCTATCAAGAAGAAAAATCCCCAAGTTATGAAGGATAAAGTAAAAAGTGTTAACAGAGAGTTGCTACTCAAAATGAACGAGAAAATTGGTAAAAGAACACCTGGCTATCTTCAATGAATTAAGATTAACAAGTCCAGAAACACTACAAAAGAACTAATGGATATGATTATTAAACCGTCCTGTAGAATGAAAAAGTGTCACAAGTCTGGTAGCTGTATCCCAATTTCCTCGAAAGGGGAGAAGACAGAATTCCACAAACTGAACTACGTCACTTAGCATGACTTCAAATTTTGACAAAATCTAAATTTCTGTTGAGAGAGAGAATTTTCTTTAAATCCTCATAAGAGATAGTAATTTCACAAACCACACTATTCCTAATTATAATGTAAAGGGGGCAGTAGGGAGTATGTGTGGTGGTATTTATTGGTAAAAGTTCTTCTCTGGCATTCTTCTTAAGCTATTTGGTTCCTGAATCTCTTCAGCATTTGGGTGGGGAAGGAAGCATTTTCACGAGCTCTCAGTTGGTAGAATCTCATTTAAAATTTTATTATTCTTCAAATACTCATTGAGTATGGAAAAGGGGATAAGGAAAAGGAGTTGGATCAATTTCCATGATCCATTAATTCTGGATAGAGAATGATCCCTGGCACTTTTAGACATGTAATAATAACAACAGAAACAACAACAATAGTAATGGTCATTGTCCTTTGTTCTTGGAAAGGACCAAAGTGACATCACTATGCTAGAGTCAAGTTTCAGTGTGTCTGACTGTGGGTGATCAGACTAATGTAAGCTTGGAATGCTCTACCACAGGTTGGGTACAAATAGCACGTATGAACGTTTGGAGTGGATTCTCTAAATTTGTACATCTTGCATATTCTTAGAATTATTTCAATTCTGCTTTGCTCATAGAACACAGAACCTTCTCTGATGTGGGCATGCATGCTGGGCAGTCCTGTGCCACATGTGATATGTCATACAATCATTTCTAAAGTTCTTAAGAGAGACCTTGGGAGTGTCCTTGTATTGTTTCCTTTTTACACCATGGGAACACTTGCCCAGTGTGAGTTCTAGGTAGAATAGTCTTTTTGGCAAGCATATGTTTTGCATTTGAACAATGTGACCAGCCTATCAGAGTTGTGTTCTCTTAAGTAGAATTTGATTGCTTGGCAGTTTAGTTTTAATAAAGACCTCAGTGCTTGGTATCTTATCCTGCCAGGTGATTTTCAGAATCTTCCTAAGACAATTCAAATGGAAGCGATTCAGTTTCCTGGCATGGCACTGGTAGACTGTCCAGTTTAACAGGCATACAACAATGAGGTCAGCACAATGGCTCTATAGATCTTGAGTTTGGTAGTCAGTCTAATATATCTTCTCTGTCATACTTTCCTTCAGAGTGTCCCAAACACTGAGTTAGCTCTGGCGACGTGTGCATTAACCTTATTATCAATGTGTTCATCTCTGAAAAGTACACTACCAAGGTAAATAAACTTATCCACAGCGTTCAGAACTTCTCCATTTGCTGTAACTGATGGTTCCCCATATGGATGTTGTGGTGGTGGCTGAGGATCACGTATGTTTTCTTGGTGTTCATTATTAGACCAAAATTAGCACAAGCAGCAGAGAACTGATCCATACTTTGTTGCATCGAGGTTTCAGAGGCTGCATTGGGTGCACAATCATCTGCAAACAGAAAATCATGCACCAACTCTCTCTCCACTTAACAACAACAACAGCAACAGCAGCAACAACAATAATAGCAAGTGACATTTAAATAGCACTTTAGAAGAGTTTTCAAAGCATTTTACATATGCAGTATCCCTTCCAGGCTACCAGCCCATCCCTACTTATTATTCACCAAGTGAAAGTTGGGTCTCCCGGTGGGGCAATAGCCTCAAGTTCAAAGGTCCTCTATGGGTCCCCATTCCTAAAACTATAGCTCAGGAACCCTCATTACTATGCTTACTTTTGATATCCAGCCAGTAGGCACAATTACCTCAAAACAAAGAGATTTACTAAGATAGCATAGTAAGGACAATAACTATTAACATCCTCCCTCCCCCACCATCATAAATCTAGGGCATACCCTCCCACAAATACACATAGAATCAGTAGGAAGGAAGTAGTGAAGGACACCTTTAGGGAACAAATGTGAACAAGGTCATACCTTTAGCAGGGCTATAATGCCCTTCTCTCCCACTAGTCCTGTGCTACTCAATATAGCCCCTCTTCCCCTACTCTGGGCACAGTGTCTCTGTTTGGCAAGTTGTTCAGCTGGGCTCCCTGGGCAACTACACTCTCTGCAGCTTAAACCTCAAATGCTATGGTTAATTCTTTCTTGAAACTATAGCTGACTCTCTTCTCTGCTGCCAGGAGTCAGTCATATTCACTGGAATCACCTTCACTGTTTTTTTTTGTTTTTTTTTTTCTTAGGGAATGTGTCTAGTTCATTTTTTTTAAGGCCACCAAAGGTATAAATAAATTATCCTTGGTTAGCCAGTAACTTAACTAGTTACTCTTCTAATTGAATCAAGGGAAAAAAAATCTTCCTATTTTTTAAAGAGTCAAGAAAGTAAAAACTGGTTTTTTTTTACTTTGTGATGTATTTTGAAATATAATACATGAACACTCTGCCATCTTTGTTACCTTATCCTTATGTAGTTTCACCAACTGGGTTGAGGGAGGGCAAAAATCAGGGGTGTCCTGACCATACATTATCTTTTTTTTTTTTTTGCTTTTTGGAGGACAATTGGGGTTAAGTAACTTACCCAAGATCACATGGCTAGGTTTTTATTTGTGTGTGCGTTAAGTGTCTGAAGTTGGATCCGAACTCAGGTCCCTTCTGACTCCAGGGCCGACGCTCTACTCACTGTGCCACCTAGCCACCTCCCGTACATTATCTTAATTAAACAACAACTCTGCAAGGTAAGTACAGGTATTACTATACCCATTTAAAAAAATAAACCATCTCTGAGAGGTTAAATTGAATATCTAGTAAGTTCCTGAGGCAGGATTTGCAACTGAGCCTCTCCTGATTTCAAATTCAGAATTCTCTCTAGTATACCATACAACCTCACATCTCCAAGACCATTTTTTTTACCCCTAATTGCCTAATTGCTACCTAAAAGGTAGCAATTTACTCCTAATAAACCATATAGATGGAAAAACAAAGGCAATTCCAGAACTGAGTGAATTAAGGATGCTAGGAAGACAAGAAAAATCCTTCCTCTGATCTCTTGGAAGCAGTCAGAGATAAGACTTGTACTTAAAGAAACAACGAAACTACCTGGAATAATTAGTAAATTACGGGAAAAATTTGTCTCTCAAAAAAGGGCAGGAAAGTGAGTTACACAGAAATATGCCAATGAAATCTCTAAACAAGATCAAGGCTTGAAATAGTTATTATGGCAATTAAAATCTATCAGGAAAATATGAATTTTTTTGTTATTAACTGTGGTATAATAGGCCCTTATGGGTTCCTTACACAGCTTTGGGACCACTTGATACTTCCCAAATTTTATGTGATGTCTTGGACCATCATTTATTCAGTTCCAGAGCCCCATCCCCCAATGCCTCTTTGCCAGGCTATTTCCAGGTGACATGTGGAATCAGAGCAGAAGACATTTAATTAAAACAGAATGCAAAGTAAATAACAAGGAATCGGATTAGGCCATAAACATCCCCTCATTGAATCCCTGTACCTCCCCAACACAGCAGGAGAGGGACATATCAGTTCAAATTCACAGCACAGGTAAGATTGCAATCCTGAAAGCAGTTCTCTATTAAGACATTTCTTTTTCTATCTGAGCACAGTAGCTTCTGAGTGACCACTTTTCCCTTTGCAACTGGAGCTTCAGAATGTCTGGATCATGTTCCACCTCTAGGCATTTCATTCTATCTATCTGCCATCTATATGCTTACCAGTCTGACTTTCACAGTCCACATCTATACCCTCTACTTGGCATAGATAGACATGTCATTTTTCCTTTTTCTCTTGTCTCCCTAGTGCCCAAACCTGCTAGCTATAACAATACACTTCTAGTCGATTCTGGAGAGAGTCCCATAACCTCTCATACTGTGGAGTTCATGCACAGTCTTTCCTTCACCCATCCTACCCTCCAAAGCATAGTGGGAAAAATGGAGTCTATCCTTTGTGTCTCTTTAGGTTTGGTTCTTCATGTATTACTCTTTAAAATATTTAATGCATTGGGTAGATTCAGGATAAGAATACAGGAAGTCAGGAGGAGCTGCAGACATGTTATAAGGGAATATTCATAATGTGAAATTATAGGTTCATCAAAGCATCAGTTATGCAAATTTCATTGTGTCAAAATAATTGAGGTATCTTGGGGAAATCATTATGGGATTTTTACACATTTTACAGTTTGTGTTTAATTTTTTGTATGTTTTATTTAATTCTTCCTCCCCCCAATTTTACAAAATGAACATTTAAATTCTTTTATTGCATTTTATTTGGGGATTTTTAAAACCAGTGTTTTGTGAGCTGTCAGCCTCATACTTTTTCAGAATTAAAAATACTGTTTTAAAATTTACTGTTAGCTTTTATTTTTAATTCAGTACTTTGCATGAGTCAGATTTTTTATTTTTACATTAAGAAAACACGGTTTCTTTTTGTTTAACACATATTAGACATAATTAGAAAATAGTTAAAACTATATGTGTGATATGCTTGCTGCTCCAAATAAACTACAAGTTCTTTGAAAGCAAGCATTGTCTCTTAATCATTTTCTGTATCTTCCACGGAGCCTAAAACAATGCTTCATACAAAACTGATACCCAAGAAAATTTCTGAATATATTGCTTGCAAATTTTTAAAATAATACCTTTTTCTTCTGAAGGACACCCTTTAAAAACATTTTTAAACATAAAAACTCTTTCCCCTCAAATATTCTTCTTTTGTTAAAGTGCTTACTTTTTGGGGAAAAAATGGTTCAAGGGGTTATATCTCCATACTGTTTGGGAAAGCAGGGGTACGTATGTCTCCAATTCTTTTCCCTGGGATAGATGCAGCAGGGTTTAGTATTAAAAAAAAAAAAACATTTCCTTTTGCTGTGGACATGATAGTCATTCATAGTTAGGCATGGAAATAATCCTTAGTTCTCAAAGGCCATGGCAGGTTGGCAGCTTCTGACATGTTCTAACCAAACTACAAAGGTAGCAAGTAGAGTCCTGGTGACAGGCTGTGTCTCCTGTCTGAGGACCAACTTAGCATCTAAGTATGAAGAAACTCATTGTCATTAGATTGACCAACAGCTGAGAAGATCTTTGACCAAGGTCACTCATATATTCTTCAATATTTTAAGGGATCTGCTATCTCTTTAGTGTGGATACCCCTTCCAATTGTGCCAGTCTACACAAACCATCCACCCTTTATCCCATGTGATTCTTACCCATGTCTTTCTATGGATGCTCATCAGAAAGTAGTTGCTGCAATGACTTCTCAGAGGAAAACAGAAAGCCTATGTCATCCCCTGGCTTGCCAGCAAATCTAGAATTTGTGAATTTCTCAGCAATGAAAATCAAAAGTAATATGAAATTCCTGTTTAGCAATCTAACAAAATTACTTTAAAAAAACCTTTCTAGGAGAGTATATTATGATTAATGAGTTAGTATTTTATATTTTAATCAATGTGTCAATGTACATTTATTAGCCCCTTGTCCTTTAAATATTTCTTTTGCAATAGAGAAATAAATAGCAGTCCTATATATGATACCTACTTTGTGCATTGATTTCCTTTCCAGAAGGGATCCTGCTACTACTTTATCAGGAGATTCCAAAAAGGAATTAAATTCAAACTTTATGTAAGAGATTTCCCACATAACTTTAGGGTGGGGACATAATGAACTAGAGAGTTTTAAAAAAGAATCCCTGAAAACTAGCATGAATCCCTCCCTGTGTGATCAGGCTCACCCAGGACTGAACCCAGTCCATGTGAATCCAGAACCAGAGTCTTTTTTGAGCTCAATTCTGATCTTGGGCCAGGGGCCACATTTCTGTCAATACTCTCACTGAAAGTTCCTAGAGGGTTAGGATTATTTTTTTGCATTTTTATTTTCACATCCCCAGTTCCTAGCACATAATAGGCACTTAAATAGTTGTTGAATTGAACTGATTTTACTATATATGGAGAGATTTTTTTTTTCATAAAGATTTGCAAATAGGTTTACAATCCATACTGGTGGAGAGATGAGAACACAAATCCATCCACAAATAAGCAGGTCACAATAGAAGCAGATTTGAGAGAGAAACTTGGCTTCTGTTACCAAAAGCATAGCCAGGCAACCTGTATAAATCCAAATTTAGAAAGGGGGACATGATCAAAAAGGCCAGAGGCATCCAGGCTCTCACTTTTGAACAAGTTGGGACAGATGATGGCAAAGAGAGGAACAATAGAATGATAGAATTTAGAGTTAGAAAGGACCTCAGAGGTAATCTAGTCCAACATCTTCATTTTGTAGATGAAGAAAATGAGGCCTAGAGCAGTTTCATGGCTTGCCCAGGCCCGTCCAGTTAGCTGATCACAAACCTGATATTCAAACTCAAGTATTTACCTTCAAACCCACAGCTAATCTTACTACATCCCAAAACTTAGACCATGGGTTTTAACTCGAGGTCAATGGATGTCAAAAACAAAACAACTATATTCAGTTTAATTGGTTTCCTCTGTAATTCTATTTGTTTTATTTTAGTCATTTAAAACATTATTTTGAAAATGGGTCCATGGATTTCATTAGACTACCAAAGGGGTTGATGAAACAAACACAATGGCTATATATTCCTGAGCTAGAGGGAAGGATAGATTTAGCCTATCAAAGTCTACTACTATTTGCTAATCATTTGATTTATCAATTACCAAGCAATGATAATGTACCTAGGCCCTGTGCTAAGTACTGAGGATACAAAGACAAAAATGACAGTTTCTGTCCTCAAGGGATTTTTATTCTATTCATTGACAAGTTCTAATAGATAGGAATACTAAAAGCCAGGGAGAAGAAATAGAGAGTTTCATGGTCTCAGTGACCAAAACCAAGGTTCCAAGAAACTTAAGCTTGAACTTAACTTTCCAGAAGTGAGCTCAATGTTTCTTTCCCACCCTCTATCAGGGGGATGGTGAACTACACATGGTCTTGTAGGCCCAAGTGTTGGCTGTAGAGAGTGGAACTGAAGCTAAGGTAAGAAAAAACCAGGGAAGGTGTAGAAACACAAAACTCTTTACTGGTTTTCTTAGTTTTTGCTTTTAAATGTCTTTTATTAAAAATATAATTAAAATTAAATTTTAAAAAGTATCCTTTTTAACCTAAAATTAAAAATTCAAACATTAATTTAAATAAAAATTAACTGAAATTAAATGAATTTTTAAGTTAACATTTGTTTAAAAATAATGAAGAGAAATAAAAACAAAACCTAACACCCAGTAGCAATTAAAGGAAAACAACCCCTTCAAAAAAACAAACAAAAAGCCTAACCACCATTTTAAAGAACTCATAGTGTGTCCCCAAGCTCCATTTGACCTAAATTTTGTCAGTCAGCTCCAGTAATCACCTGGACAATTTCAGATAAAAGGATTTATACCTAGTTTGGACCATTTGGGCTAGACAAAACTAGAAAAGACCAATCCATTTGAGTTTGAATTGCTCTCAGGTCTCTGGCACTAGTATGTACTGTTACAAGATGCAGAATCCTCTAAACCAGTGACATAGGCTTTTAATGGGCATACACTATTCTGTGATCCAGAAGGTACCTCTTACATGGAACATTTCTATCTCACGTAATGTTTTAGGGCAGAATTGATTTCAGCTTAGGAAAATGTGTGATTTGGCTTCTATTTCTATGATATTTTGAACAAAATACTGCATAAGAAACACTGCTTCAAACAGGAAATCATAGGTTTTGTTTTTCAAGGACTTGCTGCCAGGAGAACAAATATCTTTTGGTTCGTTCCAGGAGAGAATAAATTCAGACAAATAGCTTCGAGTTTCACATTTCCTTTATAAAAAGAAACAACTCACACTATTTGTGCACAAGCAGTCTAATCCCTAATCTTCCAAATTAAAAAAACAAATACATAATTTGACTATTTATCCAATTATTTGATCAATTTCCTATCCCTTACTGAAAGGAGATAATACCAAACCTAGCTATATCTGACACCATTGAATCTGGAAAACAGACTATGATAAAATGTGTGATAACAGAGCTTGGTCGGGAAACCACAGCTTTTAAGCAAAACCTACGTAATAGAGTATTTTCCAAAATGTTTTTTCGGGAAAACATCCTAGTTACAAAATAGTTCACAGCCTCAGTCTCCTGGCTTTCTTGGGCCTGGATAAAATCTTTGGAATGTCTTTGTCATAGGCTTTTTTAATCACTGTACTTGTACACTATGTTGTTTTAGATGGTTAATCAAATTCAGAGCAGAGAGCAAAGGCCTAGCCCTTTGACTTAATGGACTGCTTTAAGCTGAAGAGTTTTCTAATCAGAAAGCTCCCAGCCTGTTGTGAATCAGTAAGAGGTAATCGGCACTCTCAAGGCCATTGGCCAGAGAGACTGTTTTTATGAATTCCAGGAACATCGGCCTCTGTGAATGTTCTTTGTTTTGTTCTTAAGTGCTTTCTTCCAGACGGGGTTGGTGGATTTTTTTCCCCCTTCCCCTATCCCCAGAGCTTAATGAATATAGCAATGCTGCTAATATTAGCCTCAAAGATATTTCAGGTAAGTGGGTCAGGAAGTGAATCCCAGTGGGAAATGAACTTGTGACCTTGTCAATTAAAAAGGTAATGCTGAATTTATAAGATAGATGTTGAGCCACAGCTTGTAGACAGGAAAAGGAAGGGAAAATTCAATTCAGGCTCATCACCTCATCCTATTCCAAATTGTACATGGAGTCAAATTAACATCAGCTCTTGGATCCATCCAGAGTGGCTGAAACCCTCCCATCTGGCAGCATACAAAAAAGTCTGCGCCTCCGTGACTCCATTCAGAGCCACTGCGACATATTGGACCACTCTCTAAGCATCTACCAATTCAATTACTTGGATTCCACTGACCTTTCTCAGACCAGCTGAAACATTAGGTAGGACCTCATCGAGCCTTTTGGCACCAATTTAATCACTTGGGTAGGAGCATTCTAGGAAGAGCTGTAAACTATCCTAATTTGTCTTTTGCCAAGGGATAGCCTCTTGGAAACAGGACTATGTGGAACATGCTTTACTGGAAGTGGAAAAAAAAAACCTCACTGATAAGATGGGGACAGAGCTATAAACACCAGGAGTCTGGGAGGGGAAGGAAGGAAGCCTCGGGCACAAGGGCTATGTGCATGAAACTTACACTAATTGGGCCCCAGAAATAGTTATGGGGCATATGAAATAGTAATTGCTTAAGTTCCTATACAGCAATGTTTTATAAAGTTATTTTTCTTACAACATGAGGAGGCAGGTTATAGGAGTATTATTGTCCTCATTTTAATAAAGGAAGAAACTGAAGGTCATTGTTGGCATGTAGAGGAGTCAGAACTTGACCTTGGGTCTTTGGACTCCAAAGCTCATGACTTCTCATCAATTTCCATTGCATGCTGGGAAATTTGAACCTAGAGTAAAGATACCCCCAAATGGGGAAATACCTCACCAAATGTCTGAGTGTAGCTGTAATTCACAATCAAGTAACAATTGGATTAGACCCCCAATGAATCTGTATGTCCTTATGATTTAACAATTAACTTAAAAAAAAATCATTTTCTAAGCTCCTACCAGGTAAAAGAAACTTTGCTAAAGAATGAGCATACAAAGATAAAACAAGACAATCCCTGCCCTCAAGGCGTTTACAGTCAACTGTGATATGACTTGTAGAAAAGTAAGTAAATGTAAGCATACACAAAGTAATTGGGGAGAGAGGGGGTGCTAATAACTAGGAAGATTAGAAAACAAAACAAAGCAAAGTTGTTTTGGAGGCTGAGTTGTGCTTTGAAGGAAGCTATGGATTCTGTGAGGTAGAGATAAGAAAGGAGGGCCTTCCAGATTTAGGGAACCACTTGTGCAAAAAGAAGCAGGCAAAGAAATAGAATGTCATGAATAAAGGACAGATTAGCAGGAGAATGGAATGCTCAATGCTCATAGCAAGGAGAGTGATATGAAATGAGACTAGAACGCTAGATGAGAGCCACATTAGGAGGGTTTAAAAGCTAGGCTGAGGCATTTGTATTTTATCCTAGAGGTAACAGGGAAACACCAAAGATTTTTGAGTAGGGTGGGGATGACACAGTCAAATCTGTGTTTTAAGATTTTTCAGTTTGTCAATTGCGCAGATGAACTGAGGGGAAAGTCTGGAGGCATCGAGATTAGGCAGTAGTTCAGATGAAATGGAATCAGGGCTTGAAGTAATGGTCTCCCTTGGTCTCCATTCCATTCAATCCAGCCCTTCCATTCAGAACGCCTCAGGTTTGCCACTTAAAATCAAGGGAAAATAAACTGTTGAGGCAGCCTTTTGGTGTGTTAGCTTATTTCTCCACTGACTGAAACAGCAGACAATTAGAAACCATTCTCCAGACATCCCTGCCATCAGGAAGCATATTGTGTTTCCATAGGGAAGATTATGTGTTTTCAGTTGAGGCTTTTGGCTTTGATGTTAGTACCTGCCTCCAAACCCATGTCAGAGAAGAGAGAGCTTCGAGGTCAGGTTCGGTCTAGTCTATCTTATCTAAATCAGGCGCATGGCTGAGCTTGTCTGTGAGTTCCCATTGGCAAAGGATAGTGCCCAGGGGAGAACTAAGCAATGAAGAGATCAGATCTGTATAGGTGGGGAGGAGATGGGAAGGCATACTAGGGCACGGAGGTGGCAATCACAGGATCTCAGAACTTTGGAGTTGGAAGGAATCTCATCAGGCCACCTACTCCAAACCTTTAATAAAAGCAAGAATGCTCTCTACAATACACCAGACAAGCAATTGTCCAGCTTTTGCTGGGAGTTCTCCAGTAAAGATTTCACCATCTCCTGAATCAGCCCACTCTACTTTTGAATTGCTCTATTTGTTAGGAAAAAGCTATGACATTTCTTTGTGGTTACAGTTTCCTTTTCTTTAAAAAAGAAAATCTTATTTTGTTATCTTTTGTTTTTATATCACTTTAATTTATGTCTATATCCCTCCCTTCCTCCCTCCTGCCTCCATTTCTGTGAACCATCTTTTTTTAGCAGATTGACAAAGAAAAAGAAATAAACCTGGTGCCTTTTCTATGTGTTTAATAAGTACCCCTTTAATAATTAGGGAGTAATATGTATATACATATAGTAATATGTATTTATATAATGGAAGGGGGAGGGAGGAATGGTCTGACTAGAGTTGAAAGTTTGTATTGGGGAGTAGTAAGAACTAAGGTTATACAGGTAGATAACAGTTGTAGTTTGTCCTTCATTCTTGAAGAGGACCATGACATCAGGAAGATGTTTTGCAGGTGAATTAATTGGATTTATGTGAGGGAGGGCTGTGGAAGGTCATCAGCCTTTCTTGCTCCTCCAGAGCCATCTGGGTGCAGAAGCAAGATATAGATCAGGACGACTGAAGATGACCTTTCACAGGTAGATAATAGAGTTAGATTAAAGATGTTCTTGAAACCAAGCAAAAAGTTTCAACTTGACACTGTCTCAATCAAATATTCAATCAACAAACATTTATTAAGTGCCAGCTATGTGGTGAATATTATCCTAGTCACAGGGGTGGAGAACCTATAGCCTTGAGGCCCTGTGTGGCTCTCTATGTCCTCAAGCACAGCAGGGCCACATGGGGCCTTGAGGCCATAGGTTCTCCACCCCTGTGACTAGGTGCTGGGAATGCAAAGACAAAAAAAATGAAACAATCTTTATTTTCAAGGACCATTCTAATGGGATGTGTAAATATATCAGGTATACACAAGATTCACACATTTTATGGTACAGTAGCAAGGTAGTCATCATAAGCTTGTAAGTAGCCAAGTAACATAAAATGCTTTTCATTTATTTTTATTACCTCAATCTCCAAAGCTGGTGTTTTTTTTATTAGACTTGTAATGATGCAAAAACAAACCCAGACCTCTGATTTCTACAACTCCAAATCCCCAATTTTAGTTATTTTTACCCCCTAATATTTGACATAAAGGACAGACCAGGTCTGATAGGGGTGTATGTGACAGAACTCAGCCTTTGCTTTCTTTGTCTTCTGGGAGGGCTTAATTTATTCTGAGTCTCTTCTCCTCTCATTCAAAACACAGCTTCCATGGGCTCTACTTCTGTTTAGTGGTCAGGATGTAGAATAGTTTGGTATTTAAAGTTTTCCCCTACTCATGGTGTATCCTAGCTATATATAGTAGGCATTTAATAAATATGGGTTGATTAATTTATGATTCTATGACCTTACAGAGAAAAAATAACACTGACATGGGTTTCATTAGGCCTGGGTTTCAGTTTTAATTCTGTTACTATGGGATAGGTAATCTGGTTTAATGGATAGAGTGCTAGATTAATCACAATACCTTCCCTCTGGGATCCTCTCGAATTTATCCTGTGCACATCTTGTTTATACATAGTTGTTTCCATGTCCTCTCTCCTGTTAGTCTGGGAGCTCCTTTAGAGCAGGGACTGCCTTTTAACTTTCTTTTGTATCCCCAGTGTTTAGCAACTGTGCCTGGCTCATAGTGGGTATTTAATAAATGCTTCTTGATTTGACTCTATTCTTTCTTTTCCTTCTCTGTAAAAATGAGGTGGTTAGACTAAATGACTGCTAAAGTTTTTTGTAACTAAAACTTCTATACTTTTAAAATTTGGTACAGTGGAAATGATCCTTTTTTTTGGTATCAAAGAACGCATGTTCAAAGTCAGTTGAACATTTATTAAGTGCTTACTGTATGCCAGGCACTGTTCATATCTTAGTTCTGCCATTCACTATGTGACTTTAGGCAAACCCTTTGTGTCTGGGTCTCAGTTTCCTCATCTGTAAAACTAGACAGACTCTAAGGTCACTTTCTGTTCTAAATATAAACTTCTCTGGTAGAGTTCTATTTGTAAAAAGTAGTTTGGCCTGAGAAGGGCTCAGCAATGCCAGATGCCAGCAGGGGGCAGAGTAGGGGCTATTGAGTTGGGCTCTTGCCCATGCTCAAGACAGCTTTTCATTTACTGAGAATTCTAACCTTAAGTATTCTCCAGTCTCTAACTCCTCCTCCTCTAAATTGATTGGTATGCAAGTCCTTTCCCCAGGAGCAGTACAGCTGACCTTGCATTCATTGTAGGGTAACAAATTAACTGGTCCATTCAAACACAATAGTTACCCAGGTCTAATGACCCTGGCTTTCCTTTTGATGGGAATATGTTAATAGACTCCAATGCATTGACTGGGCCCTTAACAAGGAAGTAAATTCAAATCTTAACTAGAAATGCAAACCTGATTTGATTTTCTTAACCAAAACTGAGGGGAAGCAACCCACCAAGCTACTGAAGTTTGTAGCTCCTGAACTTTAATGACAGCATTGGTCCTGTTTGATGAGGGCAATGAAATCCATGGTTCATCTATTATAAAGACTGGAATTCAGTCTGATTTTCCTGCTTTTGGCATCAGGCCCCATGTTATTCAGCTAATTCAGGCCTTATTCTAGCTGCACTTAATAAAGGGAATACAAAAGCCTTCATCTTCATTTGTCTTTGACTTATCTGCATAGCTTTGCCTGATTTCAACATGTTATCTATCTCCTAAAGAGGGGTTCTTAATCTTTTATACATGCATAGGTCCTGTACACTTTGGGAAGTCCAGTGAAGCCCACAGCCTACTGCTCAGAATAATGTTTTTAAATACAAAAAATATAGACAATTACAAAGGAAAACACTTTGCACAATAATAGCCGGCATTTATATAGTGCCTCAAACCTGGCAAAGTGTTTTTTGGACAAGGTGTCCCAAAAGTCATTGTGCAGTTTTAAACTGCTTTATTTTCATTTTTCTTTTTAAACAGATGAGAGAACTAAGGTTGAGAGATATTAACTGACCTGCCCAGGGTCACACAGCTCATAAGCACTGGATTTGAATTCAGATCTTCCCAGTTCCATGTCCAGCAGTCTATCCACTGTACCCACCTAACTGAGCAATTTTGTTGAAATATAATTATCAATAAATATTAAAAATAACCCTCCCCCTACCAAGTTCATGGACTCCATCTTAAGAGCCTGTTCTCCTGAAGCTTTATGCATGAAGGGTTGTTAATATTCCCAAGTATTTGAACACTAAATAAAACACATAATAAAATAGCAACTCGGAATTTTGTCAGTTAGGCCAGATATTGAAAGTTATGCTAACTCAGCGAACCATTGTTCCCAGGTCCTGCTTGTCAGTCAGTATTGGGGGAGGTGTCACCCAGTCTGCAGCTTTTGTATTACCTGTTATTCATCATGTAGGACATTCACTACCTGTTAAACATCACATATTGGCACTTGAGAAGGAACTGAGATGCAATGACCCATTTCCTTTTCTGAATGAACCTTTCCAAGTTGTCTTTATCTTATTACAAAAGCTATCAATAAAAGCTGGCTCCATCTTGAATCCCTTGCTGATCTCCAGGGATCAGCCCCAAAACATGTTTCTACCTTGATGAATTTTGATAAATTCCTTAAAATTCTCCTTTTCTTGAGCTTCACCACATTAATCAGGGCAAAAGCCAGAACAAAGACTTTTCCTTTTAAAAGGAAAATTAAAAAGCCATCCTAACTTTGAGTTTTAAACTTATTTCATAAGTTCTTATACGGACCCTGGCTTCTGGCATTCTGGCTATTCTTTGAGAAGTGGGAGGTTAAATGCCCATAATGCTGAGTTGAGTGTACCAAACTGTCATTTTGTTTGTTAATAGGCTAAATTCTTGTCTTGGTCTCACTTTAATGGTTTTTATGACTAGCCTGATTCTGAATTTCTAGATTCTACCTAGGTTCTATTACTTAGGTCTTTCTGTATATTGACCAGGCCTTGACTCCTAGAACCTTACTCTGTTGCACTCTTAGACATGACTGGTATAATTCTCACTAAATTTCCAGATTTTGTTCCACGGTTCTTGCTTTTGAATGCATAATTTCATCCCTTTTCCTGGTTCTGACATTCAATATTAAACCTGGTGCCATAAATAGTTGTTTTGACTACCCATCAAATTTTTGACTGTTAGGATGATAACTTGGAATTCTTGTACATGAGAAAATTCAGTTGGAGGTGTGGTGAAATGTACAGTCGTGTAAGGGACAGGCTGGTCCTACGTGTAATAACATTGTGACAGGAAGAAGCCTGTCCTCCAGAAAGACTGGCCCTTGTTCCCATAGGAATTAGGGAAGGGGTACCATAATGATGAGACTCTGGATGTGGCAATCCATAAGCTTTTGCACCACACAGTGTTGACCAACAGTGGAACATGAGACAAGAGAGGAAGTGCATTCACTTGAACTTGTTGCTCAAGGACAAATACCTGGTTGTCCCATGTTATCTGGAGTTCTACTTGGCCCTTACCCCTTGCCTGACTACTATCACTGAAGAGAAGAGATAACTCTCTATATCCAAAAATGATTTGCTTGACCAGTGTTCACTTTGCTGCCTATATACGACTGTGACATAAAATGAAGCAATTAGGTGGGGGAAAATATCCCTTTAAAGGAATGAATTTTATTTTCAACTCTACTGTATGTCACACAAAATTAACACATTTTATGTGGGCTTGTCCTTCTAATAGCATTCTTTCCTGAGCCTGTTTTACTGGGTTATTTTTGTGTGTTAATTCATAGGGCTTTAAAATATCATATCAGGAAATACCAATTAAAAATAAAATATATGAGGTGTTGGATAATGCTAATAGAAACAGAAACTGTAAATCTGGTTTTCATGTCACTGGTGTTACTTTGACTTCCAGGGCTGTCTTCCTTCCTTCCTTCATAAGATATGGTGAATTCCCAATGATCTAGTATTAATTAATGGAGGGAAGCATTCGTTTCCATGAGTATCTCAAATCAGCAGCCCCAGAGGCCTCAATGAGTTATGTATGCATAATTTCTGCTTGTGAGTGGGCCTGTGGCCCTGACCCAAATGGGTGGTAGAAACAGCTTCAGGATCACTTATAAATAATTCAATTCTCAAATCACCACCACTGTATTGAGTGCCTACTATGTGTAGACTCAAATGAGCTAATATATGTTGAAAATGTTACAGCAGAGTGTGAATGTAATTATCATAATACAAAGTAGAGTGGGGAACTTCCTGGCACAGTTAATTGGGAAAAAAGTCTTGGAACTGAATATCTCTGATAACAGTCCAGTAACCTAGATATCTAAGCACTTGTTAGAAATCTATAAGAACAAGAACTAAACTCCAAGAGATGAGGGACCAAAGGATAAAAACAGGCAGTTTTTACTTATTTTTCTTTTGCAATTTAAATTTTATTTCCAAATGAAGATTCATTTTCTCTGACAAATAGGCAGTTTTCAGAGGAATATATGCTCATCAGCTCACTATGAACAATCATATGAAAAAAATACCCCAAAGGACTAATATTAAGGGAAATGAAACACCTATACAGCTTCACCTCCTTCTCATTAGATTGTGGCAATCATGACAAAGAAGCAACTGACACATTGTTGAGGTGGATATGGAAGAACAGCCACATGGAAGCATTGTCAGTAGAGTTATTCATTGGTTCAATTATTATGGAAAATAATATGGAATTGTGTCAGAAAAGTTACAAAACTGTGCCTACCCATTCATCCAATGACACCACTACTAGGTATACCCCTAGTTAAAGACAGAGGGGAAAAGTATTAAGTATAGAAACCTTTTGTTTTTTAATAGAAGCACTTTCTTTTGCAGAGGCAAAGAACTTGCAAGAAAGTAGATGTTCATCAATTGGTGAATGGTTGAACAAACTATGGTTTTATGAATATAATGGAATATTTTTGTAGCATAAGAAGTGGAAAATACGGAGAATTCAGAGGAACTTGGGAATACTCTAGGAACTGATATGAGAGAAATAAGAACTAAAGATTGTTTGACATCTTGTCAGTTGGCAAAATGATCACAGCAATGTAAAGAAAAACCCCCTTGAAAGACTGCAGAGTGATGAACAATGCATTGCCAATTGTGACTTCAGAGGACTATTGATAAAGCATGTTTGCTATTTCTTGGCAGAGATGTGCTAGAATACAGGTAAAAATTAGAGCACAGGTCGGGTACCTGAGGATTTGTGGCCCTCTAGGTCCTCAGGTACAGCCCTTTGACTGGATCCAAGCTTTACTGAACAAATCCCTTTAATAAAAGGATTTGTTGTGTAAAACTTGGTGTCAGTCAAAAGGCCATGCCTAAGGACCTAGAAGGCCACGTGTGGCCTCAAGGCTGCCGGTTCCCCACCCCTGGTATAGAAAATACCTTCATAAACAAGGTCAATATACTGATTTGCTTTGCTTGACTGTACTTATTTATCATCATCATTAATTTTATTTTTACAAGAATTGGTTCTATAAGGTGGGAGAAATCATTGGGAAGTAAAAATGAAATTAGGAAATGATTATCAATAAAATATTAAAAAACAAGAGGGAAAATGTTCATAGAGGTTTAAACGGAATGCTGGGAATATTCACAGGAGGGAGAGATCATTTTATACAGAAGAGGAACATGAGATCACGAGCTGATAATTGGGAGAGGCTGAATGACATAATTCCAAGAGAATGGTAAACTTGGAGATCTCAGTTTAAATCCAGCTTTAAACTCTCACTAGTTGTGGGACCCTGAGGAAATCACTTAATCTTTCAGTCTAAATTTCCTTATTTTTAAAATGGTGGCAGTGGGGAAGACCTGCAATAGAACACACACTACTTACCTCACACAATTGTTATAGGGGAAGTACTTTGCAAAACTTGAAGTTTGAATAAATGTGAATTGCTTTTGTTTTCCTTAAGGCATTGAAGGCCACCGTTAAAATATGAATCTGCAGTTATATATTAACCCAATTGAATTATATAGATATCATCCTGAGGCTGTTCCTAAGGAACTGGGTCTGGGAAGATGTTAAGCCATTATTTTTCATTAAAAACTTAACAGT
>WOXC01004721.1:0-74766 GCA_011680675.1 Gymnobelideus leadbeateri
AGTACTTCACTCTCTCCCTCTGTCTACTCTCCAGTAATGTCCTGTAGAGGCAACCATACCGGCATACCCAGGATAGCTGCTAGCACAGGTTTGTAGATTGCTTTACTAGGAAAGATAGCTGTTTATGGAGTCAACAATCTTTTTTTAAATTACATTCACTAGTTCAGGGGAAAAGTCAGCATCCTGAACTTCAGAGAAAATACAAGCAGAGAAATAAAGACCAACAGACAGGGCTCTGACTGCCTGAAAAACTACACACTTCACATACATCCCTGAATTGAGAGAGCCTTTACATCTGAGCAGTTAGGAAAGCTCTGAACATACTGCCACTCAGAATCTCCACCAGGGAATCACAAGATCCTTCTCATAAGTGAGCCCCCAAAACAAAATACCAACTCAGAGTATATATATATATATATACACTTCTCAGAGCCAGAGGGCATCACAACCCTCCTGACTCAGTGCCTAATTAGAAATTAGCCAAAGGTATGAAAGCCTTCCTATAAGCAAGCCTCCCCTAAGCAAACTTCCCTTAATGGGCTCCATGTGAGGCCCATTAATAGCAGGGAAGATCTTTTACCCCATTAACATTACATGACCCCTGAGAGGAAAACAACCTCCTCATTGTGGGGATAAACTTGAAGTCCTTAACTTAACTTTAACTTAGGTTTCCTTTTTTTTAAGCAACTCCAGAAATCCCAAAGAATCTATGAATAAAAGAGAAATTTGATTTCTTTTGGACTTTCAAAGAAAAAAAATCAATTACAGTCTTTATAAAAATTAAGATATAGAAACGAGAGAAATAATCATCTTAATATTTTAGAATATAATAAATGTGATACTGATTTTTTGGTAGACTCCCCCCCCCCCATCGTGATTTTTATTCAAGAGCTAAATTCTATTTTCTTTGGAATCAGATTTTAGTTGTTTCTCAATACATTCTCTTTCAAGTCTAGGACCTGACTAATTTTTAAAAGATAAATTAAAAGCTATTGTGCACAGAATATTGAAAGACTATTAAGTATTTTAAAGTGATTTTAAGCCCAGGTTGGGGGAGAGAGAGTTTAGAAAGTCAAAGTGGATTTAGCTAACTGAAAACTCAATATGAGTCAGTGGTATGACCTGGTTGTCAAAAAATGAATGTGATCTTAAACTTTATTCATAGGATGATGTACAAAGCAAGGGAGATAATAGTGCTAGTGTGCTCTGTACTGGTCTAATCATATCTGGAATGTTGTGTTCATGTCAGAGTGTAACCCTTTAAAAAAAACTTTGAGAATTAGAATACATCCAGGGAATTGGGAACCAGGATGTTGAAGTAACTTGAAACCATGTCATACAAGAAGGAGTTGAGAAAACTAGGGATGCTTATTTTGGAGAAGTGAGGGCTATATGACTAGTTGTCTTCATGTATTCAAAGATCTGTCATGGGAAAGAGAAATTAGATATATTGCATGTGGCACCAGGTAGTAGAAATGGGACCAATGGGTAAAAGTGAAAAGGAGGCAATCTTCAACCTAATATCCTGGAAACTAGTTGAAACCATTATATCTACATGAAAATGTAATGTGCTTCTTGAAGAGACAGTGAGTTATCTGTCATTGGAAGTTTTCAAGTAGAGATTAGAAGGCTGCCTTTCAGTTACATTATAGAATAGCCCATTCTGCACTTTGATATAGGTTAGATTGGATGACTCTTGAGATTCCTTCCAAGTCTAAGATTCTGTGAATCTAAGTTAAAGGGCCTTCATCTTTTTCTGTGTCATGAACACTTCTGGCAGCTTGGTGAAGCCTATGGGTCTCTTCTCAGAATAATCTGTGTTGCCTAGATCCATAATTTTAAAAAAATAATGCAAGTAAGTTAGTGAAAATAAAGAACTCCCTGAAATTTATCATATATCCTTTGGGCTGAGTAGGCCTCAGGTTAAGAACCTGGCTTAAGTATTTTATATCTTTTAATATTTTGTGAACCAAACAGCCTTTATTATTATCTCACTATACTTCACTATATTTCTCTGTTCCATACTGCTAGGATTAAATAAACACTTAGAAGGTCTGTCAAGTAGACCATAAGGGCTTAATTTCAACCAAGACTTACAAAATTATCTAACTTACATTGCTATCCTGATTTAATTTTGCTATTTTAAACTAAACAGTTTTATCTTTAAATAATTAATTTAGCATAATCACTTATTAGGTGAGATGTTTGATCTGTGACATTTAATATTGTTGGGATGTGCATTTAGATTCAAACGCACAAATCCATGCCCATCATCCACTTGCTTTTGGTCAGTTGTTTTAGGTATTCTGTGATACCTTGTAGCTTGCTCATTGGCTCTCCTTGACTTAGTTGCCTCAAATGGGCAGTGAGATATTGCTGTTAGGCAAAGACAAATCTCTATATTATGACATGCAGACTTTACCAGTCAAGAGGAGAAGGCTGGGAGTTTTTCCTCTCTGGTCAAAGGCATAGTTTTCCTGAATTACATTCTGGTGAGTCAGTGCAACACGTGAGACTTTTTCTTATGAAGGTGAATTCTCTTTGCCCTCCTGTACCAACCTTTAGCCCCACCAAAGTTTCACCAAGATAGTGGGGCCCTTTTGTTCTCTAACTTCTAAAGACTCCTCATCTCCATTGATGTCATTGCCATTATCATTATTGACATACTCATTACAATTTCTACTCTTAGGATGATAGGAGGGTCAATCAATTAACAATGGCACTAAATACTTACCTTGTTCTGGGTACAATAATAGGCACTGAGGATATAAAGAGAAAAATGAAATTTTGCTGCTTTCAATAAATGTACTATTGGGCAAGACGATACGTACATATACAAGAATATACAACATACAGAATAATTTTAAATATGTATGTATGTAAAGTAAGTATTATTTTAATTAAGTATGCATTCATGTGTGGGAGGGAGCAGCTGGGGGAAGGAGGTAGATCAGGAAAGGCTGCCCATAGAAGATGGTGCTTGAGCTGACCTGTGAAGAAAATTAGGAATTCTAAGAGATGGAGGTGAAGATACGCATTTTAGGCATTTGGGGGACAGCTTGTATAAAAACATAGAGATGGAAGAAATAATGACTTGTATGAGACACAGTAAGAGGGTCATGGCCTCAGTGTTTCAAGATCCAATTACAACAAACCTCAGTTTTCACTATCTGAGGGTTAAAGAAGACTGAAGAGTGAAGAATAACATACAATAAGACTAGCTAATAAGGGATTAAAATGCCAAGCAGTATTTTCTATTTGATCCTAAAGATAATAGGGAGCCATTAGAGTTTATTGAGTGGGAGAATGACATGATCAGACCTATATTTTAGGAAAGTAACTTTGCAATTGTGTGAAGGATAGATTGGGATAGAGAGATACTTGAGGAAGAGAGAACAATTGGAATGTTACTGCAATACTCCAGATGAGAGATCCTGAGCATCTGAGCTAAGGTGGTAGCTACGTGAATAGAAAAAAAAGCATATGGACATGAGTGATGTTGCAAAGGTAAAATCTAAGTTTTGGCAACTGATTGGCTGTGTGGGGTGAGAGAGGGTAAAGAGTTTAGGATGACTCTGAGTTCGTAAACCTCATGACTGAAAGGGCATTCAGCAGAAATAAGTAAATTCAGAAGAAGAACATCCTTCAGGGAAAGATAAAGATTCGGTTTTCCACAGGTTGAGTTTGTGATGCCAAGGAAACATCCAGGTCAAGAGACCCAATAATAGATTGCATGAGAAAGGAGCTCAGGAGAGACACTAGGGCTGAATATATAGATTTGGGAGTCAGTCAAATAAAATCCAAGAGAACATATGTCACAGGAAGCTCTTTAGTAGATTTTTGCATTTACATGGAAAATTACTAGAAGTCCAGAGCCAGGTGTCTTAGGTTTACCTTTCTATAACCCTCATCTTTCCTCTGAATGATGACGATAAATTCTGATAGCGTATGATTTAAGATGACCCCACTAACACTGCTCTATCATTTGTGTTTTGAAGGAGGCTAGGTGAACTATACAGAGGACTATACCCCAAATCTTCAGGGGTTGTCAATTTACCTCCCTTGGTCCTCAGCTCACTCCCATGAAATACTGAGATCATGTCATATACATCAAGAACATATAAATAAAAACTCAATAATAACCAATTATACAGCATCAAATAAAGAGATATGGATTTAATAAACACCTATATTTTTGGAAGTACTTTGTGAGATTCTTCAAGCAAATATCACGAATACCTTTGTTGAGATATTTTTGATTTTTCTATGCCATTCTAAAAACACAGGATTCAGTATAGAATTAATAACACAGTAGTATATATTTTGTGCCAATATCAAGAGATTCATGACACTGGGCAACAATACAAAGTATTTACCATTGTTCCAATATGAGAGAAAATATCCTCCGTGTTTCAAGATCCAATTTCAACAAACCCCAGTTTTCACTATCTGAGGGTTAAAGAAGATATCTGTATTGATTTCAGGAACAAATGACTGGATCAAAAATTGCTGCTACCTTTTTGTTTCCCCACTATTATACCCTTCTCAACTTCAGCTTGCTTTTTGATTAGTTTGCTCTAAAATGGCCTTGCTGGGTGGCTAAGTGGCTTCCTCTTTTTTTCAAAGCTATCAAATGAATTATGGCTTTACTGAAGCTGGCTTGTAATCAGGTGTTCTGTAGGTGATTCTTGTATTAGGAATGGCATCTGCCAGATGTATTCATGTGTTCTTGGCTCCCAGTAGAGGGCTATGTGGCCAGAGTGCTGATTTGGTCTGGGATTAGATAGTTTCAATTGCTGTTTGGCAGAAGGCTTGTCATCTGCAGTGATACAGCTGGTATTCTAGAATATGCTAGAAAACCTGTGGGAACTGGGAGAGGGTATTTTTGCTATTTCATGGAGATACAGCATTTAGGGAAATCAGATTTGGACAATTTCATTGGTTTCTAATTGTCCTTTCCCTTAGATTTGTTTATTGTGAATTTGGGTGTCTAATGAGCAAAGGGCCTATGGGAGAGCCAATTAGTGCCAAAAGGCCAGGATCAGGTATACAATTTGTTTAGAAGGAGATAAGCTCCTTCAGATAAAGGATCATTTGTTTTCAGAAAGAAAATTCCATATACACCAAAATATTCATAGTGGTACTTTTCAGGGGAGATAAGAATTAGAAACAAACCATTTATTGAGGACTAGTCAAATAAACTGTTGTTCATGAAGGTAATGGAAAGGATTCTTGCCCTGTAAGAAATTATGAATATGAAGAATTCAGAGAAATATGGAAAGACTTAATGGAATGGATGCAAAGTAAAATAAGCAGTCCCAAGAAAACAAGATACACAATAACTACAAAAATGCAAATGGAAAGAGCAAGAACAAAACCCCTTGAAATTGAACACTGTGTAGCTATAGTGACCTAATCTGAATCCAAGAAGAAAGGAGAAAATGAACCTTCCTCTTTTCATTGGAAAGGTGAAGGGAACTATGGAAGTAGAACATAGCATGTACTTTTGGACTTTAATTGATATATTTGTTAGGTTTCTAAACAAGGTTTTTTCTTTCTCTTAATTGTTTATTCTTAGTTATGAGGCATGGCTCTCTGTGTAGAGAAGAAGATAAGGCTATATTTAGAAATGAAAGAGATATAAAAACAAAGAATATCAATATTTTAGAAAGATTTTATCTTTGTTATGTTCCATATATATTATATGACTAGACTTCAGTAGGGGTTATGCTACCAACACTTTATTTGGGAGGACAATCAGTTCTTGACTTTGCAGTAAAAGACCCGAGATCAAGTATATTTTCACTATATACTTAATATTTGACTGTGGTCAAATCACTTAACATTCATTTACTGATTAAACATTTAATAAACTCTTTGAGGACATACTCATTTCTCAAGGAGCTTGTCTGCTTGATGAGGCATTTATACGTATATGTTTATAATACAGATTAGAATATAATTACCAAAAATAATGGAGTAAAGGCAGGGATTTGCCTGAGTTCTCCAAAATTCCCCTCCAAACAACTTTAAAATAGTGCCTCAAAATGAATTTTGGAGTAGCAAAACCAAAGAAAAGATGGGGTGAAACAATTTTCCAGTCCAGGACAACATACAATGTCAGCAGGAAAGATCTGTCTTACTGGGATAAGAGTGGAGCATAGTCAAGCACTAGCCACCACTCCCTTTCACCTACCACCCACATCTCCACAGCTTCAGCATTTCTTAGCCCACATTCAGTAAGGTGGTCAGACAACCAGTCAAAAAATTACAGGGGACCACTGGGTGCAGAACTGCTTCATTGTCCATATATGATTCTAGGCCACAGTTGCAGGGCAAGGAGGAGCACTAACACACTAGAGTGTGGGGATGCAGGGGAGTGGGGCCCCTAGTCACAGTTTCAGAAAGAAAGAGTGATTGTGGTTATTCACAGATAATAAATAGTACAGGCCAGGAGAGAAGTGATCACACCTCTCCTTAGATCATACCACCTTGGAAGAACTGAAAACTTACAGATGCCCAGAACTCTCCCTGAAAACAGGAGCATGAAGCACCTGAAGCTTGAAACAGTCCCTCTCCAC
This sequence comes from Gymnobelideus leadbeateri, assembly GCA_011680675.1. Lineage (NCBI taxonomy): Eukaryota > Metazoa > Chordata > Mammalia > Diprotodontia > Petauridae > Gymnobelideus > Gymnobelideus leadbeateri. The sequence continues at coordinate 6,582 of WOXC01004721.1, forward strand.
CTTAGGAGCAGAGCCCAACTTTAATATAAAGTTAAAAGTCAAGAAATGGAAAAATGAGGAAACAAGCAAACAAACGAAATAAACTGGCTATAGAAAGTTACCATGCTGACAGGGAAGATCAAAAGCTAAACTCAGAAGAAGACAACAAAGTCAAAATAGATACATCTAAAGCCTTAAAGAAAAATATGACTTAGTCTCAGACCCTTCTACCCCCGCCAAAAAATGTTCCTGGAAGAGCTCAAAAAGAAATCAAATAAGAGAGATAGGGGGGAAATGGGAAAAGAAATGACAGTGATACAAGAAAATTATTTTTTAAAAAGCCTACCATTTGGCAAAGGAGACACATACACACAAACAAAAAAATACTGAAGAAACAAACAAAATCAAGTGAATGAAAAATAGAAGAAAATGTGAAATATCTGATTAGAGAAACAACTGACCTAGAAAACTGATCAAGGAGAGATAATTTAAGAATTATTAAACAACCTGAAAGCCATGATCAAAAATAAGAGGCTATAGACAAATTATCAAGAAATTATCAAGGAAAAATGCCCTCATCTCCTAGAACCAGAGGAAATTAAGAAATTAAAAGAATCCACTGATCACCTCCTGAAAGAGATCCCCAAATGAAAACTCCCAGGAATATTGTAGTCAAATTCCAGAACTCCAAGATCAAGGAGAAAATATTGCAAGCAGCTAGAAATAAATGTGAAGCCATAATCAGGATAAAACAAGATTTAACAGTTTCAGCATTTAAGGATCAGAGGGCTTATAATAAATTACAGAGGAAAAAAAGCTAGAATTACTACCAAGAATTACCTATCCAGCAAGACTGAGTATGGTCCTTTAGAGAAAAAAAATGGATATTTAATGAAATTGAGAACTTTCAAGCATTCCTGGTAAAAAGATTGGAGCTGAATAGAAATTAATTAAAATACAAGACTCAAAAGAAGCATAAAAGGCAAACATAAATGAGAAATCATAAGGCATTCAATAATGTTAAATGGGAAGATGATTCTTGTAACATCTAAGAATTTTATCATTATTAGGGCAGTTAAAAGGAATATACATAGATGGGAGCATGAATGTGGGTTGACTATGAGGGTATAATTTCAAAAATAAAATAAAATTAAGGAATGAGGAAGAGGGATGTGCTAGAAGAGGGGAGGGAGAAGTGGAATGAGGTAAATTATCTCCCATGAATAATATCATATTACTTGCCTTCTCAATGGATAGAGAAGGGCCTGGAGGGAGAGAGAGAATTTGGAACTAAAAAAAAAGAATGTTATATGTTATAAACATATATATGTGTGTATGTATGTATATTATGTTGCTGTCACTTCCTAAAGACTTGTCTTCCATACTCCCATGCCTTGTAACAAAGAAGTACTGCTTTTGCAAATCTAATCAGGGCTTTGACAGAGATATCTGATCATGAAGTCTCTGTGTGAGAATTTCCCTGAGATACCTTCCTAACTCTAAAAGTCTTAACCCTATAGGCAGTCTATCATGTTTACTTGGATCACATGCAGTGTGACAGAAAACCTTACCTAACAACATTCTGAGGCAGCTTTTTGGTCAGTGATGCGTGGAGGAGCAGGGGATTCCCTTGCTCCAGGGACAAGGGTAAAGAGTGCTCCCATTTTTATCTCATGTCCCAAAGAGTTTTAAGCCTTACAATGATAGCATCATGAGTCTAGAGTTGGAAGGAGTCTCAGAGTCCATCTAGCTGAAACCCTTCATTGTATGAAGGAGAAAATTGAGGGCCTGGGAAGTTAAACAACTGCCAAGACCACATAACTAGTAGGAGAGACAGTCCAGTGTGATGGAACAGTCCTGATTCTAAAATCAGGTGATTTGTGTTCAAATCCCACCTCTGATGCTTATAACCTGTATGAGTTTGGGCAAATGATAGAATTGGACTGAATGGTCTCAGAAGTCTTCCATCTCTAGAGCTCTGATCCTAAGACCCAGAAACTAGATGAGGGCTATTTTTGTCTCTCTGTCCAGGACACTTTCCATTTCATCACTATTGTCTTTCATGTTCCTTTTGGGAGTCTCATATCTGATCCAGATCATGGGAACCACAGCTATCATTGTAGGTTCATCCTTGTTTATATTAGAGATTGGATAACTGACAATGTTGACACATTGGGTAACCTGTATTTTATGTACTTTTTTCAGAGAATAGGATAGAATATTTGTAGCCTTTCTTCTCTAAGGAGACTGCTAGCATTTGGTGTGTCATCATGAGAGTATGCCCAATCCAACCCTGGCGCATGCTTTCCTCTGGGATGTTATAGATGGGGCTTTTATGTTATGAACATATCCCAGAAGGAACAGAACCACTTTTATGGGGGGGAAGGAGGGGGCTCTGGAGGTTTTGCATACATGTATGCCATAGTTCTTGAGTCACAGACATTATGTTACTGGGGGAGGGGAGAGAGAGGTAGAGGGAACCTGCAGAGTTTGAATTACAAATAAACTTTCATCTGCACAGAAGGCTGGGTCAGTTCAGTACCTCTGACAGTACTTTAGCACTTTTGTCCAGGGCCTACATTCAGATGGATTATGAGAACTAAAGACCACAGAGACTGCTGCTGGAGGTGTGGATCTGGTATCACGAAATATATCTATTTGAATAAGACAACACCTAAAAAATGTTATTCATTGCTCTCCCCACCCAACTGCCCCTACCCCTGCCCCACCTTCTGTACTAAAGAGAAAGTCTCAATGAACTATGTAAGCAGGAGGTTCTTCCTGCCTTCTATAGTTAGAAAAATCTCTGTCTCTGTGTTGATTAGCTCCTCTCACCAAATGAGTATTCTCTTTGGCCCCATTTATATTTTGATTCATTTATACTGGTGCATACAATTTTTTGAACACACTATCCTTAGTAATGAATCGTTTAAGGAATACTGGAGGTAGAAGAAGCCAGAATTTACTTAGTTTGAGAGAAAGCCCATTAAAGTAGGTGGAAGGACAATGGGCTATCTCAAGAAATTTTCCAAGCTTCTTTGTTAAGATTCACTCATTTTAATCAGGTCTAAGGAAGAAGAGGAAGAAAGATAAATAAGAGCTAGAGAGAGGATATTTATAATTGAACTGGAATTCCTTTTCCCCTCTCCAGTATACAAACTCAGTATTATAAGCTGAATATTGAGAATGAAAAGAGAAATACAGGAGAGGGACTATACTGCATGGGCTTTCCCCTGGGTTCCTCTACCCCTGGCACTTGACTTTATTCACTAAGTGAAACACTAAAAACCTCATTATATGTGGAACACTTAAGATTTATTACTTATAAATCACCAGAAAAAATGCAAACTTTTGTTGTTCTATATGACATAACCAATATTGTCCACATTGTCCTCTTGGACATTAAGATAGTAATTATTGATTTCCTTGGTGGAGAATTTCAGAAATGACCTGGGTAGATAGACTTTCCATATCTTGATCTGCCCCACTACACACATTTCTATTCCCATTGCAATAGTACCTGCTCCACACCTTTTAGCTTATCACCCACTGGGCCAGGTAAATGAGGTCAGTCCCAATTACTTGAAAGAGAATTTTAACTCACACACATCTTAGAAAAAGTATTGTTTCAATCCATGTTAGTTATCTAGAAGGGAAAACTTTCGGTGCTATTTTCCCCATGGCATAGCACTGTTCCCAACAACTCATACATCACAGAATTCCCAGGGGAAAGAACCTAAGAAGCTGTCTAGTCCAACCCATACCTGAAAAATAATTTCTTCTTCACACCCAACAAGGGATCAACCAGGTTTTGCTCAAAAACCTTGAGTGAAGGCTAAACAATACCCATGGAGAATACTGATAGATAAGATAAAGGCAAGAGAGCATAGAAATACGAGGAAAGAAAGGGATTTGAAAAAAGAAGAATGCATGGAGGTAAAGTGGGAGAAAATTAACTCTAAGGTAGTCCATTCCATAGAACTTAGGGATAGTTCTAATCATTAAATAAGTTTGTCTTACATCAAGCCTAAATCTGTCAATTTGTAAATCCTACCCCCCCCCCTCCCCGCCCCCAGCTCTGCCTCCTGGGAGCAAGAAGAAATCTATTCCTTTTTCCATGTGACAACCCTCCAAATACTTGAAAACAACTACAGTGTCCCCTCCCTTATGTCTCTAGGCTACAACTCTGCAAGTGTTTAAACAAATCCTCACATGGCATGAAGTTGAGCCTCTCACTATCCTTTTTGCTCTCCTCTGAACACTTTAGAGTATTAAGGTCTTTCTTGAAATCCAGCACCCAAAAAGATAGCACAATAATCTAGACACATTCAGACTGCAGTAATCCTATCAATTACCTAGCTTCTCAATGCAGTTTAAAATTGCATTAATTTTTGACTACTTATCACACTATTGTTTACTATTGAGCTTGCAAATCACTACCCCCCAATCTTTTTTTAGATCAATCTAGCCACTCCTACCCCATTTTATATTAGTTATTTTTTTTTAGTCCCAGGGTAAAGTTTTACAGTTATCCTTATTAGATTTTATCTTATTGGTATAACCAGGGACTTAAAACTATTTGCATAAGACTTTCCTCTTGGTAGGGACTGCTCATTCAATGATCCATGATAGCAAAAAGGTAAAAGCTAGGGGAAAGAAAGGTCCTGGTTTTCTGGACTTCCAGCTTCAAAAAAGAAAACATGTGGTTCCAGATTCTCCTCAGTGAGAGGCCCCTGAAAGAAGAGAAAGATTCTAGGAAGAGATCAAGATGTAGAGAAGACAGTACCTTGTTCAGGTCCCTATCCTGAGTTTACTATATTAGAGACGGGAATTTCCCTAGGTTGAGAGCTGAGAATCTCTCTCTCTCTCTCCTCTCTCTCTCTCTCTCTCTCTCTCTCTCTCTCTCTCTCTCTCTCTCTCTCTCTGTCTCTCTGTCTGTCTGTCTGTCTGTCTCTCTCTCCTCTCTCTCTCTGTCTCTGTCTCTCTGTCTGTCTGTCTGTCTGTCTCTCTCTCCTCTCTCTCTCTGTCTCTGTCTCCCTCTCCCTCTCCCCTCCCTTTCCCTCTTCATTTGATTTTCACTCCCAGTGCAAGGGCTCATTCACTCTGTATTGTCTAGCATATTCTCATCTGTATAATTCCCTGATTTCTGTTAGTTATTGCCTAGATTAAATGGGTTTATTTCTTATTCACTACATGAGGTCTTTGTATAAATGGCATTTGGTGGAAAGGGAGTTAAGACTTGGCTACATACAGCTGGGAGGACTCCTTCCCCATTAAGGAATAGTGATTAGAAGTTCAGCTTAAACTCATTTCCCTTAGACTAAATTTTTATGGGGGTAGATATATATAATCCTAGAGCACTACCCTCTCTGTGAGGAGTCAGAATAGCTAGCCTTGGGGCACCAAACTCCTACTTCTTCTCCTGCCAAGAATAAAAGTCTCCCCTGGAAAAGAGTGATGAGAGGAGACTCTACAGGTATCTATCCATGCCTCCCTTTGAGCCACATCTAGTGAGACCCATGTGGACACATATAACCTACATGGGCATCGCATGCCCACACACATGCCCCCACCTCACCTTACATTCTATATTAGATTCAGTCCAACATTCATGTTGATATCTTTTTGAATCCTAACTCTACCATCCAAGTGGAATGCTAAAACCTCATTGCATGTGGAGCATTTAAGATTCATTACTTATAAATCACTAGAATAAAGGCAAACATTTGTTATTCTATATAACAAAACCAACATTTGTCCACACCTCCCTCTTGGACATTTAGACAGTGATTGATGATTTCTTTGGTGGGGAATTCCAGAAAATGCCTGGGTGGATAGACTCTTCATATATCGATCTGCCCCACCATTCTTATTTCTATTCCCATTGCAATAGTATCTGCCCCACACCTAACTCATCACCCGCTGGACCAGGTAAATGAAGTCAGTGTCAATTACTTGAAAGAGAATTTTAACTCAAACACACAATTCAGAAAAAAGTATCATTATGTTTGTTATTTAACTTTCCCAGCTTTGCAAATTTGTTAAGTATCCTTTGTATGTCTTTGTCCAAGACATTGATAAACTTCTGGGGCAAAATTAAGGCAGTATTCTTAAATGGAAAACTTCACTCTTCACAACTTTTCTACTTCACATTCGTTTGCAGGTCATATTTCCATAGAATGTTAGATCTAGAAAGGACCTAGAGATCATCTAATATAAGAGGATTTAACCTTTTTTGTGTCATGGATCCCTCTGACAGTCTGGTGAAGCCTATGGATTCTTTCTGAGAATGATGTTATTAAATGCATAAAATAAAATAAGTAGGCTTACAAAGGAAACCACTTCTATTACAATAAAAATGTGTTTTTTCTAGTTCAAGTTCACAGACCCCTTGAAATATAACCATGGACCCCTTCTGTGGACTACAGGTTGCCCTAGATATGGTCAAACTGCCTCATTTTACAGATGAAAGAAACCCGAGTTCCTTCGAGGTCAAGTGATTTGACCTAAGGGTCAGTCCATGGCAACCTGGGATTACAATCTGACTCCCTGAATGAGAAAGTGCTCATTACTCTTTGCCACTCATTCTCTTCTGTCTTCTGAATAATGCTGGCCACAGTAGCATTTCATTATAGTTTCAATTTGTACCAGCTCTGTGATCATGCATTTTGGCTTTGCCCTTCACTATGAGGTTAATTGAGACAAAGAAGCATCAGCCGGGGCAGTGAAAGTAAGTCCAGAAGCTAAGATGGGTTTCACTGAAATAGTGTTAGGCAGACCATTAACCTTTATCTTTTATAGTTCTGAAGAAGTTTGTAAATCAGAAACTCTCATGAGAGGAGAGCACCAGTTCACAGGAACCCAGGTGTAGGAGTTTAGAACAAGAGTTCCTAATTTCTTTTGTTCTCAAGATCTTCCAATGGGTCTAAAGAATACCCCCTGGAAACTACCAAAAGACTTAAGAGAAAAGCAAGAGAGAATAGAAATAAGAGAGAGGAAAGGGATTTAGAAAAGTAGAATGAATGGGGAAAGAAAAGAGAGACCAGTGTAGGAAAGAGTGTTCATTTTATTTTTCTTCTTTCCAGGATCCTGAAACCTAACTCTATTTGTGCTTTGCTCTTCCTAGAGGTAGTGGTAAATAGCCCCAGTTAGTTTGAGTAATACTACTTGGTTGCCCCAGAAGGACTTAGGGTTTAAAAGATAATTTTGGAGAAAATGAAATGTTTTGCTAAGCTTTTTGGTTTATGGGAAATGCTGATGCTGTCAAAGAACACAACATCTGGGATCTGGGGAAAAGAGGACATTAGACTCTGAAGTCAATTCTGTCCCAACTTTGTGTTGAAAGTGGGGAACAGCTCATAACTGAGGCAGTGGGGTCTGTTCCAGATCTCTGAGTTAATTTATGTGGGAAAACAAAGATCTACAGGAACTGGAGCAAAAAGGAGAGGTTTCAGATGAACATGTCTATATGAAGAGAGAACCCCACCAGTATAGGGAAACTCTGAAATATTCCCCTCTGTATATGGGAATGGGCTCACAGAAGCAGAGAAGCTTTTCTTCTGGAAAGGGGCTATTAATGCCACCTGCTGTGAGCTATGGAGAACTACAAAGAAATGTGAAGAGGCCCAGAGAACTCCACAGGTCCTCCCTGCATACGGGGAACGGTGGAGAGCTGAAGGTAGAGCCAGACAAAGAAGCCTACAGAGGAAGTAGCATCAATTTCTGGGAGATATGAGGGCCGCAGTGGAGATAATTGTGCATGCCACCTGTTGGCAATTTCAGGGAGCTATATTAGGGTACCACACAATACCACCTGGAAATCATACCTCAATGGGACTCTAAGTCTGTGCTGTCAAATAGAAATGGGGGCCACCAAACCATATATAAATATCCCTTCAGGTCACATGTTGACTTAGAAATATGTTCATATTAGCTGTGTTATTGTGTTTTTATTTATGTTGTCATTTATTTAACAATTACATTTAAATCTGGTTCAGACATTGGTTAGGAGTTTTGTGGGCTGTATGTGTGTTTGACATGTTTGTCTACTCCAAGTGACTAATGTTATACAAGTCTTTGGAGTAGGGTTGCTAATTGTTGGGCATGAATAGCTTCTAAGAGTTTTGTTATGAGTTCTATTTGTCTTCTTTGATCTATAAGTATACCTTTTTATTCCTTGATCTTGTAAACTGATTGTTTCAATGGAGAGGAAGAGACAAATCAATGGGTATTATTGTTATATAATCCATGATTTTCCAGGTGGGAACAATGCACCAGAAAGGTTGAAAGTCTCCGACAACGTATCATGTATTATGTGAGAACCACAGATACAAATATTAAAGTTTTTTCTTAATTTTCAAAAGTATATGGGAGATTACAGGACCTCCTCAATTAAACTCAACCATTCAAAACAAACTGGCCTCACAATATACACAGGAAAAATAAAACTCATCAAGAATGTCTTTTTTAAATAGACTTTTGCATGCATCTAGATGGCCAGTTCATTGAATTAATGTATTAGCACATATATCTGGGATAGGCATTGTAGATAGGCAATGAAATAGACCCCAAACTGTGTAGGAGGAAGACAGCATATTGAGTTGCATTAACAAAATAGAAATTACTTTCAATGACACCAAGTTACTCCTAAAAAGGTACAAAAGCATTTTTTTGTGATGTTTAAAAATTTCAAGAGACATTTCTGGGTAATTAATAATTGTATTAATAATGCTAGCATATTACTACTGAAATGGATCAGTGACGCCCTTGAATGCCAAAGACCAATTATGGCAGTGGGGTCACAGTTCATATGCTCTTGGAAAAGTAGGTGTCCTTGAGGATGGCAATCAACTCTGATTGGTTAACAATTAATGAGAAAGAATGTATATTATAATGAGAGGTGAACCTATTCTAATAAGGGAATAGGGGATATAACTTTGATTCTGTCATTTACTTTCAAATCACCCCCAGGATCTTTATCCCCACCTAAGTCTGAGCTTGTAAGGCTGGGTAGGGTAGCAATACCTAGACTGAGGAGACCATTAGTCTTATCTGCTATCATCAGTCATGTGCTGAGCCTTAAGATGAGGACTTTAGAAAAAGGGGGAGAAATCTGGCTTTTCCTAAATCATTGGTTATTAATAATATTTTCTCTCATTCTAACTCCAACATTCTTCCAGTGATTATTCCAAGAAAGAATAATAGTAAGAAAAATATATGGAATACAGTTGAAACAACTCAATTCAGAACTTTAAAAATAAATAATTGATAAGGAAAAGTAGGTATTAGACAGCATTAATGACATTGATGTGACAAAATCATAAGAATTTCCTAGGGCAACTAGGTGGCACAATGGATAGAGTGACCAGCCCTGACATCAGGAGGACCTGAATTAAAATCTGACCTCAGAAAATTACTAGCTGTTTGACCCTGGGTAAATCACCTAACTCTGCCTCCAAAAAGAGAAAAAAAAAAGGGGGGGGGGGGAGAATTTCCTATAGGATTCACTTATGTGAACTGATTGCCATAACAAAAAAACCAGAAGAGTCTAAAAAGCTCCTTTTTGTTAGAAAATACTTAACTTCCTTGCCAAGTAGACAGAGGTGGTGGCAAAAGATAACACTGGTTTAGAATATAAGCTCATTTATAAATTCTTACAAAGAAGAATGATGAATAATTATGAGTGGTGTCGCCACTTATGGTGGAAAGAATCAGAGGAGGGTTAAACCAGGTTAAAGAAAGCTTGGTAAGGGAGTCAACTAAGCAAAGTCATCCTGAGGAATTTTAAGGATGGAAGTGAAAGGTAGATAGCAAACAAGAAAAATGGAAAAGATCTGAAAAGATTTTTTTGTGAAAACTTTCACTTTCAAAGACTGTATAGCTGCCATGCTTGAACTCCCACATCATAATCTCAGATGTACTTATAGAAGAGGTAGAACAAAGATTAGGAAAGGCAAGTGAATGCATCCAAAAACTGATAGAGATTAGTACCAGAGATAACACAATTGTGAGGGTATTGATGGATTGATTCACAAGACATCTGAAGGAGAGGAAAAGATAGCATTTATATAGCTCTTTAGGGCTTTAAAGCACTTTACATATGTTATCTTATTTGATCTTCACAAAAACTCTATGAATTAAATGCTAATGATGAGGTATGGGCTCTGGGAGCCCCCTCTAGCTTTCCTTGAATCCTTGAGTTTCAGGCTCTGGTAACCCACCTTGAACTCTGATTACATTGTCTCATTTGATGAGGCATTTGCATGAGACAATAAGCCTTACATTGTGGCTGAGCCCAAATCTCTGTTACTAGACTTCCTACCCTCTGTTACTAGACTTCCCACCCTCTGTTACTAGACTTCCCACTCTTGAGCCTATCAAAATATCAATCCACCCTTGAACTGTCCTAGGCCACCATTGTCTGTAGTCTCCAGGTGGCCCTTAATCACCCATTGACCTCATTAACTTCTCCTGAAGACCCTCCCTAAACTCCTCCCCTAGACCACACCTAGATTCCTCCCACAACCTTCTTTATATAAGACCCCATCTTGTCTTCAGGTTTCTGAGAGCCTCATAAGAATAGTGAGAGCCCCGTAGAATAGTGAGAGTGCCATAGAATGACCTAGCACAAATTATTCTGTGTCTAATACAAGTGAACTTTTAATAAACTTTACTTTTCTTTGGCTGAGAGATGACTTGAGTCAAATTCATTTAGCAGGACCCAGCATGTTGGTATTTTGGGGTCTCCATAGCAACCCTAACCCTCTTTATGGGTAAACTCTTCACTATTATTATCCCCATTTACTAATAAGGAAACTGAGGCTGAAAGGGGTTAAATGACTTGCTAGAGTCATAAAGCTAAAATAAATATCTGAAGCAATATTTGAATTCAGGTATTCTTGATTCCAGGGCCAGCATTCTAGTCACTGTACCACTTAGAAACCTAAAAAAACAAAAAACAAAAAAACACCAATGACATGGAAAAACCTCAGATCTAATTAATACAAAGAAAAATGACTGAGAGAACATTAACAACTTTTTACCTAAATTACTCCTTTCCCCTCAAAACAAAACCTTTATGCAGTCCATTTATGTATTCATCAACAGCATCTGCTGTGAAGGGATTGGTAGGGAGTCGGCAGGTTTTCATAAACAATATTCTACAATAGACCACACCTTTTCCATTTCAGCACCTAGCACAATTCCTGGCACACAATAAATTCTTAACAAATATTTTTAACTTATTGACTGTCTCACAATTTTCTGAAAGATGTGGAGAATATGAGAGAGAGACAGACAGACAGAGACAGAGAGACAAAGAGAGACAGAGAGAGATAGAGAGAGAGAATGAAAAATAAGTTCTTACTATTTACAAGGTATACAAATGCAAGCATACAAAGTAGACTCTGCCCTCAGGGGGCTTATGTTCTAATGAGGGAAGACCAAACATGGAGGGAACCAAAAAGGGGGAGGAATGCAAATGGGGACATAATATGGAGATAAAATTATGTAGACTCCTGGCTCGAGGCAAAACAAGGCATCTTTTCACCTATGAGAGCCCACTATCCCAAAGGCAGAGTCCAAGATTCCAATGGGGAGGGGAAGGAAGGTGATGGCTGGGGAACAAGAAAAAAGTATGATAAAAGATACCTTCAAGGAATTGTATAATCAGGTCAACCAGTTAAATTGCCAGAGCAAGAAATAACAGATGGACAGGTTGATAGTTGCACTGGTATACAGAAATGACTAAAAGGCCTAGAGCAATCTTCCCATATGTTAGATAAATCCTCTGTGCAAGATTCATGCATGTATATGAACATAATTAACACCAGATTAAAAGGTTTGGATGGATGGTCCATCAATCCATCAGTTATATAGTTTTATAATACATTCAAAACCTTTTGCTACTGTGTGTATCTTAAGTCCTTGACCTTTGAATCCTTGATGGACCCTGCTAGGGTATCAGAGCCCAAGTCCCAGCCTGAGCAGTGGCATGGAGAAATAAAAAGTTCAGCGCTTTGGGGGGTATTCAACACCCAACCAGCTAAAATGTATCACTGTTGCCACTGTGAGCAAAGGTTTCTTAATATGGAATCTGTGAACTTAAATATCTATATACATATGTGCAAACATATACATATGTATGCATATATACATGTATATATGTAACTGCATTACAATATTATTGTTTTCCTTTGTAGTTTTATGTGTTGTATTTTATGCATTTAAAAACATCACACTGATAAAAGATCCATAGGCTTCACCAGACTGCCAAAGGGGCTCATGGCATAAAATTGTTAAGAATCCTTCCTTATAAGACACATAATTTTAAAGGCAACATGAACAAATAATAATTTTAAGGCACAAGCTTTTGGGACAGATTGGGACAGACAACCTGGTTGCAGAAACTGATATGCTATTACAGAAAATAATATAAATGAAGAATTAAAGTCCTTCAGTAAAAATTTGATTTATCTGCTAGTTACTACCAGTTTGACCTTGGGTGAATCACTTTACCTTTCTCTAGGAGCCTCACTTTCCTCACCCATGTAAAAAGAGCATATTAGATTAAGTAATCTTTAAAATTCCTTTCTCTAAACTCTCTGACCTATTTGTGATTACAGTACCCAAACTAAAGTTTTTATGGGCATCCATAAGATATGTCTTAGAGAATTAGGAGATCAGTAGATTTCCTGTGTCTATTACTAAGAATGGGCAAACTGCTACTGAGTTGTAAGTTAGACAGAGATCCTCAGTATTTGTTTTCAAGGACTCTGTAAGTAATACATATTTTTCATGGTTCATACTAAATGATATCTCACTACCATCTTTCCCATCCCACTGGAAAGCCTGCTTTCACTTTTATTGCCTGCTTTTACTTCTCTACTTTCTTTCCTCCTCCTCTTTTGCATTTCAGCCCTTGGAATTCAGTCCTACTGGGAGGATTAAGGAAAGAAAAACATATCTCTGTGCTGAGCTCATGGTACCATATGTTGCATTAGAGTTAGGAGCCAGAGGGCTTTTGTATAGTCCAATCTGAACTCCATTGTTCTACAGAAGATACTAGAAACCAACCAGAGGAGAGAGGCTCCAACACAGCAAATTCTCAGCGTTAATCAATCACATTTTACTCTCCAGAGTAACCTGTTTATTTCATTTCCCTCTAAGACTAATCTCAGGGGACAAAATTCTCCGCAGTACTGGAGAGAAGGGTATTGTTTCTCAAGGACTTTAGATACACACAGTAGCAAAAGACCTTTGAAAGTATTATATGACTATTCATAAAGCATTGCCTCCATTTCGGAGGGAGTGAAAGGGATCTGAAAAAGATTTCTCTCAAGTAACAAGGCCTGAGGGAAGGAGGTGAGTAACCCTAGTCAGCACCAGTGTCTCACTCTTTTCTGTAAGTCATAAAAGGAATAGTATAGAATGCATTTGGTGGGGTTTATTCTGGATCTCAGTTAAAAGAAAATCATCGTTTTGCTGTGTGTTGCAAAGTGCTCATGGGAAACCCTAGGGAGGAAAGATAGCTTTGAGGAATTGTTCTGCATTAGCTAAATGTGGAATGGAAAACGAGAAGGAGGGAAAGAATACGGTGCTTTGGAACACACAGCAGACTTGTAAGGCAATGGAATACCACTGTTCCCACAAGGAACCGAGAAAAATCTAGTACTGTAGCCTGAAACAGGACACACTCTGATAGACTAACTCATCTTTCCCACCATTACCTTAAAAATTCAGAGTAGTAAGTACCCAGAGAGAAAGTAAATCATGGCCCTTACCCTCAAGTTGCTCACGGAGGGGAAAAAGACTAGGTAGTAGAGAGTGGAAAGGGATTTTTAAATATTTAATATCAAAAGATGTCCAAATATGATCATTCATGCTCTTGATGTGTTCATAGATATGTTTATGGGAGTAGCAAAGGATCAAATTCCCTAGGAGTTGAGAAGAGAGTGTGGTATAGTTTTAAAAAAAAAGCTTACTACCATTATAGTGTGATAAGTTTCATAAAAACATTTTCCTCACAGCAACCCTATGAGGAAGATATGTGCTCCAATGCAACGGGAATCTCCTGTTCTTCCAGCAACACAGATTATGATACCCATCTTTCCATGACTTTCTCCCATAGGTTTGTCTCATGGGGGTATATAAAATCAACATGCTGTGGACCTTCTTTACTTTCTCTCTACCTCTCAAGAGTATCATTAACAATAGCAATCCCTTTTCTGTATTATATAACCAGCCCATCTTCCTTTTCAAGCATGTATTTTTAAATGAGGGGTGTGGACTCTGATCTCTAAAGTCCCTTCTAGCTCTAAATATATGGATTTTTGATTCTCTTTAATGTTTTACGGAGGCATAGAGGTAACCCTGGGTCCTCAACTACTATGCCAACAAAATGCAAGTTCTCCTACCCAATTGGAAAGAGTAGTATTGTCAGAAGACCAGCCTAGCTTAGTCTGGAGAAGCCCGTCAGCAGGTCAACTGGTAGGTGATGACTCTTTTGACTTTCTCTAAAAGATTCTCTGCCAAGCCTTAGTATGATCTGTACAGCTAAAGAGTCTAGGCTCTGCTACAAAATAACAGATCCTTTGATCTACAGATGTTTTACAAGTTCATGTATTGATTAGGAAAGAGTTTTTTTTGGAGTGAAAAATATATCTCCAGGAATGTTTTTAAAAAAACCAAAAACCTGTTACCAGATAACTTTATTAAGGTGTTTTGCAACAAGTAACCACTTCTAGGACCAAGGGCAAACAACTGGGACCATTTCCTGCTTATTCTCCACTCAGCACTCCCTTTTTTGGACCCAAACATACAGTTAGGAGTGGGTTCAGTCTTAGCGAAAATTGACCTCTAATGGAAGAAGTTATATTCTCTTTTCTCAGTCTTTGGTTTGTTAAATCTACATCAGAGTGACCCTAGGGACAATCACTTAAGCTTAAGTTTGGGACATCTCCAAAATGAGAGGAGTTGAGAAGTACTCAGTGCATAATATGAATCAATTATGGGACAGATTAATATTTCCTTTACACAAAAGACAAAACACAAAATTCCACAAATACACATTTGATAGAAACAACTGAACAAGTGGAAGCAATTATTAGTATAATACTTTTCCAGATGGTTGATACTTAAAACCAGCTAATGATGAAACAATTTGTAGGACTGTTGATTAAGCATTTCATATTCTTCCTGACCCTTCTACTGTTTTCTTTAGGTCAATGTCTTCTGGCAAGTCATCCCAGGGATTGATATCAGTAATTGTCAGTGATATCCTCTCCAATGTAAGAACTTCTTTTCCACCAATCATCTCCATCTGATGGACTTAAGATTTATGAACCTCTCAAAGATACAAAGTGATCTTCAAACCTAGAAGTTTCTACCTTAGAACTTATGCTTATTCACATAATATGATGAATGAACAAAAAAGGCAGCCACCAACCCAAAATCAGGCCTGCTTAGGCAGGACATGGATTTTAGTTGCCCTTTGCTCACAACCACATGCAAACTAGGATAGGGGATGGCATGAAATTCACTTCCCTCTATCCCAAGAAGCAGTGGTTGAAAATTCTGACAGAATCAAGAACCAGGAATAGAAAAGAGAGAGCCTTTGGGTGGGGTCACTCTCTTTTTAAAAATCTAATGAGTTACCAGTTATCCCTACTCAGTGGACAATAAGGGAATTACATCATCATCTCAAAGAATCAAACTCCTATGGCCATGGTTGTCCATAAATAGGTCCCAGGAACTTCATCATGTCCCAAGTGCCCAGTCCCTTTATCAATGAGTCACACATACATGGTAACCAGAAGCAGGCAAGATCACTTTGTGCATGTCCCACTCCACCCTACTTCCCACACTCTCATTAGAGGGACACAACAAAAATTTACTCTATACCTTTATTTAAAGACATGATATTTACAAGCAATAGAAGAAGTGTACATTTGGGATTGGTATCCTATGATTGATAGAAACCAGCAAAGCTATATTGATTTTACTTGTCTGTTTCTTCTTTACTCCACATCAAACAATCCAAAGGGGTCAAGTGTGAGCACTTGCTCTTTCAAACTAAAAACTATCCCTTTGAAACTGAAAAGGATCTCTCTCTCTCTCTCTCTCTCTCTCTCTCTCTCTCTCTCTCTCTCTCTCTCCCTTACTTCTACTGATATGAAACATGGAAGGGTAGAAACTTTTTCCCACAATAGAATTTTTGTTTCAGCAGTGTATTCACAGGATGAAGACAGATTATTCTAAGAGGTTCATGTTTGAGAGGGAATAGGACTCCAATGTGAGATATCAGAATCAACTTGAAATTTACAAATTGCAGTTTGGAACAATCTCATATTTTTGGACTTTGAATTCTGTAATACTTGAGAAGAAATAGGACTTCTTGCCCCCTTTTTTTTCTAGTTTGGGCCACTCCCTTATATAATCAGTACAACTAATAAATTTTTAATAGAGGGACTGGTAGAAGTATTTCTCAGATTTATTCCATGTATCGATATTTATTATTCTCTGTAATTATCTCTGATATCTTCTACTTTTACTAGAGTTTCAAAAATACTCTGTCCTGCATTTGTGTTTAGAGGTTATTATTTAAGTAAATACTATATAGTTACTGCGCAGTTAGGTGGTGCAGTGGCTAGAGAGCCTGGAGTCAGGAAGACCCAAATTCAAATTTGCCTCAGATGCTTAGTAGCTGTGTGACCATAAGTCACTTAACTGTTTGCCTCAGTTTCCTCATCTGTAAAATGAGCTGGAGAAGAAAATGGCAAACCACTCTAATATTTTTGCCAAGAAAATCCCAAACGGGGTCACAAAGAGTCTGACGCAACTGAAATGACTGAACAACAAAAGTATACTTACCATGATTCCACTCTCAAAGCTACCTTTAAGATGCTACAACCTGCATTGACTACAATTGACTGCGTATTATTCAAATAACCCATTTTTCCCTCTGAATATCAACCAATTATCCACATGATGTGATTGTAATTCAAAAGACTTTATTTAAAATAGAATGCAAGAGAAATAAGGAATTCAAACAATTAGCAGGCATTCTTGGCATTCATATAATCGGGTTGACCATTTAAATATCTTCCCAGAACTCAAAGTTTTAAAAATGAATGTTAAAAAATGTTTTTACATGTAGCTGGGGAAAAATGAAATACTAGATAAAAACAAAGCAAAGCAAAACAAAATAAAATAAATATCTTCCAGGAGCACTAATCCACCCTCTATTGAATTGCCTGTTGAGTCTTCAACCTGTTACTAGCAGGAGACAGACA
Source organism: Gymnobelideus leadbeateri (assembly GCA_011680675.1). Classification (NCBI taxonomy): domain Eukaryota; kingdom Metazoa; phylum Chordata; class Mammalia; order Diprotodontia; family Petauridae; genus Gymnobelideus; species Gymnobelideus leadbeateri. Next base: position 23,852 of record WOXC01004721.1, read on the forward strand.
CAATTAGTCAATTCATAGCACAGGTATCACAGACCATCTTTGGCAACAGTATCCTACTGGGGCATTTCCTCTTCTGTCTCATGTGGCTATCTGGGGTATGCCTTTAGCAGGTGCTAGAATCTCTGCTCTCAGATGTCTAGAGTGCATAATCCAGCAGATGCCAACATTCTCCAGAAGGCTGTCTGGGGTACACAGTCTACCAGCACAAGCATTTCTGTTCTATGGCTCACTATCTACTATTCCCTTTCATTCCTCCCTCAATACATCTGGCAGTCTTCCTTTTCGCTACCACACCCTGCATTTTATCTGGCAGTACATGCATCTTCAGTCTTATCTAAACATTGCCTCCATTTCTGTTTCTCTCTGCTGAACTCTAACTTCCTCCAGTACAGTCTTCAGGGCTTCCTAGACTTAGATGTATGTTCCCATCAGCCACCCACACACAGCCCCATTGGTAGAGTGGAGTGAGCATTGACTCTAGAGTCAGAGAACCTGGGGCCAAACTTTCCCTTTGACACTTCATCTCTGTATCACCTTGCACCAGTCACTATCCCTTCTGGGTCTCAGTTTCCTTACCTGTGAAACGAGTCGAGTCTTAACTTCCCTTCCACCTCTAGATCTCAGATCCCATGACTTGCAGTTCACTATAATAACTGAGTTGCTCTAGCCCTAATACATTGTAGGAACACAGCAATCCTTCAAAAAGACCCTTTGCATACAACAACTTCAGACATAGAATAAAATATTTACTATTTTAAAAACTGAGGTAATAGAAATGCTCTCCACTGATTCTGACCCATAGTAGGTGCTTAATAAATATTATATAACTGACTAAATGTTAATCGCCTCAGTCCAATTAAGATGTTTTATAAATAATTTAACTTATGAACCCTAAATTAATTTAGATCACCCACCCCATCTTTATGTTCCCACCAAAGGTCTCCTGAGTGTTGAGTAGATCCTGGATGGAAGCTTTATAGGGGCCATGGACAAGACTTATGTAGGATGTAAGGGAACAGACACGCCATAATCTGCCACAGTGGGAGGAGCACTCTCCCACTGATGAGAGCCTTGATCCATCAAAGTATAAAAGAAACAAAATTTACAAGGGTTACTTTCCTTCACACTAATGTCAATTGTTCCTCTTTCTGCCATCATAGATTGTTAGTATTGGAACCAGTTCAACCATTTCACACTACATAAGAGAACTGAAGTCCAAAGATTAAACAATATGCTCAAAGTCATAGATCGGTCAGTTCCTAGGTCCATAGATTTAAATCTGGAAAGGACATTAGATGTCATTGAGTCCAACATCCTCATTTTATAAATGAGGGGTCTGAGGCACATAGTTATTAAGTGACTTCACCAGGGTCACATAGGTGAAGCATTTGAGGCATAATCTGAACACTACAGTTTACCTGACTTCAGTCTACCTGACTCCAGCTCCAGCATTCCCTCCACTACACTACCTAGTTGCTCCTAGAATCTGTATCACCCAGTGCTCTTTCCAACCCTCATCACCCTCGTGGAAATCACATGGGCTGCCTGAGGAGCTGTACGTGATTGCAATGGGAAATATGGACAGATACAGGTTAAAGCAAGCTGACAGGCTGTCAGCTTCTTCCCAAGTAAGTAAATCCCTTCATTAATTGACTGTTGATTGCCAGCAGATTGTCCCTTTTATCATACTTAATCTTTCACTAATCTTTGGTCTCTCCCTGTCTATTGGCTGCTGCCCTACTCCTACAAACATGTGTGTGTCTACTTTATCCTCAAAAAAAAAAAAAAAACCCAAAACCAAAAAAAAAAAACACACCTCATTTGATCCATCCATCCTTGTTAGCTCTTTTGCCATATCTCTCCTCCCCTTTTATGGCTAATTTCCTTAAGAAAGCCTTCTAAAACATGTGTTTCTCCTTTCGTCCCTCCCACTCTCATCTTAGGTTTATAGTCTAGTTCTTGACTTGGTCATTCATTGGAAATTACTCTCTCCAAAGTTACTAACAAACAATCTATTAAATCCTCAAATCTAATGGCCTTTTCCCAGTACTTATCTTTGACTTCTCTGCATCCTTTGATGCTCATGATCTTCCTCTTTTCTTTGATACCCTCTCTTTAAGTCTTCACAACACTACTCTTGGTTATCCTGACTTCTCAGTACCTGACTCAGTACCTGACTTCTCAGTACCTTTCTCTGGAGACTTCATCTAGGTCAGAACTCTTAACTGTGGGTGCATGACAGGCCTCTGTACTGGACCCTATTTTCTTCTTTTTCTTTTATGTTTCATTTGGTGATCTTATCAATTCCTATGGATTTAATTATTTATCTCTATGCTGATGATTCTCAAGTCTTTTTATCCAGTTCTAACCCCTTTGCTGATGTCTAGTATTGCATCTTCAATTACATACTGGATGTTTCAAACCAGATGTCCCCTAGACATCTTAAATTCAGCATGTCTAAAACTGGACTCACTATCTTTTCCCCAAACCCTGCCTTCTTCCTAACTTCTCTATCACTGGTGAAAGTATCACCATCCTCCTAATCCCCCAGGCTCACAACTAGGTATCAGCCTGGAATCTTCACTTTCCTTTACCCCTCTCCCCATAACCAATCTATTGCCAAGACCCATTGATTTAATTTCATATTTATTTCATAGGTCTCCTTCTCTTCTCTGATGCTGCCACCAGCCTTCTCTCATCAATTGACACCTGGACTATTACAACAGTCTTCTGGTTGACCTGCCTGCCACAAATCACTCCCCACACCAGTCTGTCCTTCACATAACTGTCAAAAGGATCATTCTAAAGTCCAGGTCTGACCATGTCATTCCCCTATTCAATAAACTCGTGGCTCCCTATCACCTCCTGGATCAAACCGAAATCCTCTATTTGGCATTCAAAGCTCTTTATAACCTAACTTTCCTAGCTGCCCAGCTTTCTTACACCTTAATCTTCCCAAATACTCTGTGATCTAATGATACTGTCTTCCTTGTACACAATGCCCTCTCAACTCTTAGCATTTTCACTGTCCCCTATTCCTTAAACTCTCTTCCTCCTAGCTGCCCTGGCATACTGCAAGTCTCAGCTAAAAACTTATCTTCTATAAGAAATCTTTCTTTATCTCCCTTAATTCTGATACCCTTCCTCTATTGATTATTCCCAATTTATCCTGTATATAATTCATACAGAGTTGCTCACATGTTGTATCCTCCCATTAGACTGTGAATTCTTTGAGAAGAAGGACTGTCTTTTGCTTTTCTTTGTATACCTAGTGCTTAGCACAGTACTTGGCATATAGTAAGTGCTTAATAAATGTTCACTGATTTATTGACTATAGGTTCCATTGAATCACATCTTAGATCTCTTAGATTCTTTACATTAAGAGATCTTAATGGAGGGGCGGCTAGGTGGCGCAGTGAGTAAGAGCACCGGCCTCAGAGTTGGGATGACCCAAGATCGAAACCGGCCTCAGAAAATGAGCACCCACACATAAATAATGACTAGCCATGTAATCTTGAGCAAGTTTCTTAACCCCAATTGCTTTAAAAAAAAGAGAGAGAGATATCTTAATGCAGTAAATAATAAAGCCAAGAGTCTTTGTTATTAATTTTAGTCTTCTTTTAGCTCTTTTCTTCATGCTTAAAACTTGACTATTTTTTGTTCACTTCTGACAGTAATAACAAAAATGTACATTTATATAGTACATTAATGCCACAAAACATTTTCCTCACAATAACCCTCTGAGGTAGGTAGCACAAATATTGGCATCACCATTTTAGAGATGAGAAAAAGGGCTCTGAAAAGTTGAGTGACTTTCCCATGATTCAAAGCTGCCTAGAAGATTGAACTAGGAAAATGGAGGAAGGAGAGGAATACAGGACACGGTACTGGTATGAAAACAGAATGAATTCACTTCATCTAGCACAATACTACTACTTGTCAATGAAGTACTGTCAACTTTCTGTAACTGGGAAATACCTGCTAGATTTTAAGTTCTTTGAGGTCAGAGACCATGTATTTTTTGTCCTTGTATCCTATATATCACCTAGCACAATGACTAAAATGTAGTCTTTGCTTAGTAAGTGTTTTTAGGAATGAGTGGATGAGTAAACGTCCATCACAGGCTCCATGTGATTACATTCAGACAATTAAGGGCAGAGTTTACTTTCAAAGCAGGGAAGATCTTCAAACCCCCCCCCCGCCCGAGGTCTATTAAGGGGCAGGGAAGATCTTCATATTCCCGTTCTTATTGCAATCGGCCCCAAGATCTTTCACCTTAACAATAAATGAGAGTTTAGGGAAAACTGGTGGGAAAACTGGTATCAACAGAACTTTGCAACAATACAACAGCGATAACAGAAACACTTTGCACATAAAATAATAGCTTAGAGTGGGGACTTGGGTACAAGCACCCCATTGTTCCCCCCTCAAACAAATAGGACTCAAAATCTTAGGGTAAGGGGCAGAGGTCTCTTCTCCAAAGCTACTTCAAGGGCCAGCTAGGTGGTACAGTGAATAGAGCACTGGTGCTGAAGTCAGGAGGACCTGTGTTCAAATCTGAACTCAGACACTTAACACTTACTAGCCATGTGACCTTGGACAAGTCTCTTAACCCCAATTACCACCCCCCCAAAAAAAGAAAAGATACCTCAAGCTGAAATTGGACACAGAGCTGTCCATGCCCCACAAGAGGTCACATTCAAGAGTTCAATTCTTTAGCTCTCATCCAGAGCTTGGTCAATGCCAGGTCCACCAGGTCCCATTTGAAAAGGTCAGTTCTTTAGTTGGCATCTGTACCTCGGTTGACACCAGGTCCAGAGGTGGCACATCACAGTCATGGACAGGGGGTGACATCTGGCTTAAGCAATCAGGCATCTGCAGGTAGAGGGTACCAACCCCACAGAAAACAAATCTTGCAAACAAGTTTAACAAACAAAAAGTCAAAAAGAAACAAATATAGGGTCAGCCATGCCTCTGGAATCCATGAACTCACTATCATGACCTCATTCACAGAATATATGACACTGTCCTCCTCTGTTCTAATAACTTGATACACTGCCACAAGTTCAGCACATTGACCACTTCCACCTATCCCAGCACTTTCTTTAATTTGAGTCCTCCTGAAGGTGTGACAAACTTGGATACAATGGCTCAGGAGCATCTGTAGGGCCAGTTCTCACTTCTCTATTCTGTCTAATATCAAGCCCATTTTCTTGTACATTTTATTTAGTTCATTAGTTAGAATACCATCAAATTTTATAAAATCAACCCCTGCTCTCAATAGAGCAATAAACAGTTCTTTTCTTGACAATCTATTCTGATTTTTAATCCACCGGCTATTTACTTTTCTCTCTCGATATTGAATAAAGATGTAAGGTAGGGCTTAATTCAATTTAATTCAAGAAATCTGCTAGAGAAATGAGATACAGCTTTTCATTAATGGTACCATTAGGAAGACAACACACAAAAGGAAGCTGAAAAGGACAGAGAGTACCAATGGAGGGTTGGGGATGGGGAATGATAATGATAGAGTCCAAACTAAGCAGTGTAACAGGTGGAAAATGAAGAGTTGGCTGGTTTTCTTGGAAGCTTTGAGAGAAATTTTTTGTTCTGCTCTCTAGCCTTCCAATTAGAGGGGGAGAGATTACTGAGGATACTGACGAGGTATGAGTACTGAAGCTGAAGCAATCTCCATGAGGATGAATTTCTTGGTATTAAATTTATCTTGGGGGATGGGGATGGCTTGGGGATGACAGTGAAAGAGGCAAAACCAAGTAGTTCAGAGCAGGTGGAAAATGAATTCTATACAATGTCTACATGACAGTCCATTCTACTGGATTCCCAAGCCAAGAAATATATCAACCAGTAAGCATTTATTAAGTGCCTATTATATGCTATGCCTGTGTAAATAAAATAGTCCTTTCCCTCAAGGAGTTCATTATCAATTTGGAGGTATTATATATGCATATACATATATATGTATTATTAATAAATATAAAAGATTACACAAAATAAGTAAAAGTCAATTTGGGGGTACAGAAAAGCACTAGCATCTAGGGGTAATTAGGAATGGGCCTCATATAGGAATTGGCATGTGAGATAAACTTAACCTCTCAGTACCCTAGACCTGATGTGTCAAACATTGTCTACGGGCTTTAATGTCACCCTGCAATATTCCCGAGTAAAGTCAGAAAAAGATTAAAATTTAATTGGCATATGTTTAACAAAAGAAAAATACAATTGAATATAGATAATGCTGATATCTGGCTTTCTAAGTAAATATGGGCCCACAGGGATCCTTGTGCATGGTTTAGTCATCTTGTTTCTATTTGAGTTTGACACCATTGCCCTAGGCACCTCTCTAAGGCTGTCTTAGGAAAGTTCCTCGGCAGAATGAGTTTCCACACTGGAAATTCACCTTGTGGATGAAAACGAAAGTCCAAACTCACCCATTGTAATGGAAATGCAAATTTAAAGATCTTCCCTGCCCCTAGCTTAAGTGCACCTGGAGCCTGTGGTGGGAGGCTTGTTTTTCAGGAAAGCCCACACCTTGATACTTTGTGATTGGGCACTGGGTCAAGGAGGTTGTTACATTCTCTGAGCCAAGAGAAGGCTATATAAGCCCTGAGGAGAGGCTTTGCTTTGGGGCTCACTTTGAGAAGTGTTGTGTGATTTGACCAGATGAGGCTCTGGGAAGCCGTTGTTGAGAGCCCCCCGGCTTTGAAAACCCAGATGCTGATGATTCCCTCTCTGGTAACTGTGATTTGGTATTGATATAATGGTTGGACAGTTTGGAAGCCTGTCTGTTTGATCTGTAAATTCTGTAACTCTGAAGTTCGGGGTGCTGACCTTTTTCCCCTGAACTAGGTAATGTATGTTTGTTTGATTAAAGTAAGCTTGTTAACCCATTTTGAGTTGCTTTCCTTTTGAAGAGCAGATATAAGAACCTATATTGGCAGCTACCCTGGGGATATTGGGGTGCTTGCTGCTACAAAATGGCGACGAGGATGGGATCTGCTGAGTAAAAGGAAAGTATGGGGGCTGGGATAATTGTTTGTTTCCCAGTTGTGGTAGCTGTGATTCTGTGGAGCCATGGAGCAGGAGAGAAGAACGTCATGCATGCTGACTTCACTGAGCTGAGAGCAGGAATGGTGAGCTGCCTGCATGGAGACCTGTGGAGAAGCCTGGAGCTGCTACCTTCTGCTGGAGGAGAAGGAACCCAGGAGTTTGGAGTTCAGCCACAGGACAAGATAAGGACTGTGTGGCAAAGCTGGGGCACTGAATGTGTTTCCTTGCTGCATCCCACAGTTTGGGACCCAGAGGGGATGGACTTGTGACTGGTGGGTGGGGTGAAGTGCCATGGACCCCAAGGACCCCACATTGGTTTTGTTGCCCAGCCCCCTCTCTGGACTTGGAAGCAGGGGCTGGAGCAGTGCGAGGGGAAGGATACCCCCCTCCTCCCAAGAGAACTTTATATGATAATGCTTTGTATTTTGTGAATTGATGTGAAAATGCAATGTACTATGTTTAAGACCCAGTGGCCACTTTGGTAACTTTAGATGTACCTTGAAAATATGACTTAAGAGATGGTTAGTGCTAATTGAAATGTAAATTGTCTATGCTATGGGCATACTTAGTAAGACTTTACTGAATAAGTGACTAATTGTACTTTGAGATATTGTTACAGATAAGAGACTAATTGAGTTAATCAAGACTTTGCCCCATGAGTGGAAGACTTGAACTATTGTATTTTGAGATTATATTGTGATTTTCTTATATACCTGGAAAATGTGACCTAGGAGATGTTTAGTGCTAATTCAAATGTAAATTGTGTATGCTATGGGCATGAAAGATCTTGGGGCCGAATGTAATGGAAATGCAAATTTAAAGATCTTCCCTGCCCCTAGCTTAAGTGCACCTGGAGCCTGTGATGGGAGGCTTGTGTTTCAGGAAAGCCCACACCTTGATACTTTGTGATTGGGCAGTGGGTCCAGAAGGTTGTTACATTCTCTGAGCCAGGAGAAGGCTATATAAACCCTGAGGAGAGGCTTTGCTTTGGGGCTCACTTTGAGAAGTGTTGTGTGATTTGACCAGATGAGGCTCTGGGAAGCCGTTGTTGAGAGCCCCCTTGCTTTGAAAACCCAGATGTTGACGCTTCCCTCTCTGGTAACTGTGATTTGGTATTGATACAATGGTTGGACAGTTTGGAAGCCTGTCTGTTTGATCTGTAAGTTCTGTAACTCTGAAGTTCGGGGTGCTGACCTTTTTCCCCTGAACTAGGTAATGTATGTTTGTTTGATTAAAGTAAGCTTGTTAACCCATTTTGAGTTGCTTTCCTTTTGAAGAGCAGATCTAAGAACCTATATTGGCAGCTACCCTGGGGATATTGGGGTGCTTGCTGATACACCCATCCTCCTCCTCCCACCCCTACCATATACAACAAATGACAATAACTGTAGATTACATTCAAAATGCCAAAGTCAGTTGGCAGGGAGAAAGAGGAACCCTAGGAAGAATTTAGCTAAATTAACATATTTCTGAGACTTGAGGTCTGGTAAGAGATGGGAAAGGAGGACGTAGTGGCCTGTATCTGGGCCCAGAATGAGAGAGAAATTTCAAATAGGTGGCAACTGAAAAGAAGCAAAAGAAAGGAAGAGGTTGGCAAAAGAACTGATCACAGCCCCCCTGAAGGCCCAGGATCATGTTCTGATAAATGCTTAACAACTGTTCCTCTTTTTAAAGAAACAATACACTCTTAAGCTGATCTGCTTTATTAACATTCTCTACATATCTTTCTTAAGTCTAGACAATCAACAAGACAATAAATCAAACTGTGATTTGTAGTAAAATGCTCAGATTGAAGGTTTAATAATGGCTCTCCCTAGCAAAGATGAACAACAGCTGAGGCAGGGAGTACATTGCTTGGCCATAGTTGGGCAAAGCCCCAAATTTTCCCCTTCTGAAGTTAGCCCTGAACCAGCTACTCCTCTTTCCAAGTAAGAATTGATTATACAAATGATTTTAACCAAGACTTCCTGGGTATCGCTGTCCTTTGTAGAAGATACACCTCTCCCTCTCAGAACACACAATGGAGTGAAAAAGTGACCCTGGTTGGCCTCAACAACAAGGGCACAAAACAAAGAGGGCTGTTTGTTAGTTATCTGTATAACTGTTGTGTCTAAGATGACTGTAGTATATCTGCACATTTCATTTAGCTTAAGTCCCCATCCAGAAACCCTGGGAAAAAAATCATAAGAAAGCCCAGCAAGTTGGCACCAACTCTCCATTTGCAAACATATGAACAATAGTGTATCAGAAGGAAATCCATTCAGAGAAAGGGAAATACACATACATATGCACACAAGTAAATTACAGCAAGCCAAATTTCCACGAATAGTTCCCAGTACCACTTATAGTCCGAGAATAAAAAAATTCAACTGCTCTCTGCTGTTTCATAGACTCATAAACAAAGCTGGAAAAGCTGTTAGAGAATAGAGAGTTTTTTCTTAACTGGGCATTAGTAGGTTGGAGTATATTTCCAGTGATGACCTATGTATAATAAATGGTGTAAGGGTACAATCAGAAAGGAAGCTGTAAATATAATTAGAAAAGGAGGTATGTAGGTCACTCATGGAATGTAAAAAGACTTAGAGAAGGCCTCTTATTGGGTAGATCCTAGATTGTTGGGTAGATCCATGGTAGATAGTAGAAGAGAGTCACAAAGCATGAGATGTGGATCAATTGCTAATGTGGATCAGTCTATACCCATAGAGGAAACAGCATAAGCCAGTTAAAAGAAGGCTGGATTTAGAATTCACATATTGGTCTGAATCCCTGCTTTGAAACTTCCTGCCTGGGAGACCTTAGACACATCATTTTCCTTTTCTTGGCTTCAGTTTCTTCAATTGTAAAATATAGGTATTGGACTGGATGACTTCTTTGTTCCCTAAGACTAGATCGAAAGTCTCTAAAATCAGGATCCTATGAATTCTCATATTGATAAAATTCTAAACTATTGTGTGGTTGAAGTATTACGTGTTGCCCGCAACTCTCCCTAGGTCCCTCTCTCCTGGTCTGCTGAGTGCTTGGTCCTCTTCACTGCAGAGTTCACAGATTTAGAAATGAGGTGTTAGACCATGCCTTTTGATTTTGAGAAATTATCCTCTCAGTTTACATTTGAATGTATCTATCTATCTGTACACATACCACATATATGTTTATCTACATAGACTCTTTCGGAAGTAAAGGCCTTTGTGTTCATATTCTCAGCATTGGAGCCTATTTTTTTCCCTTGCACTATAAGAAAGTCAATAACCTTGACTTAAGTTATAAATGATTGACTAAAATCTTACTCTAACCTATATTATCTTCCCAGTTCTTGATATTAGAGCTGGTCATAATCAGAAGAAGTACCTCCTACTTGTCCAAAAACCACAAGTTCACTCTTAACCCACATCCCCTCCTCACACACTCTCATCTCCATTTTGTGAATTTAGTCATTTAGACAGACTCAGTCAAATCACCAAAATTTTTCAGTGCCAAGTATTAACCCCCATCCACATTCCAGGTGAAACTAGGTTCTAGTCAGTTATGGAAGTGATGGGGTCCTTGTGATGTATATATGTCTGTAGTATCAATCTGTAACATCAGTTTGTAAATGGGGTGCTTTGGGATTTATGTCTGTAAAATCAATTTGTAAAAGCAGTCTGTAAGATCACATTTCCACCCCCCCAGCCTCAGAGCATTGACTCTGCCCCTTCCCCCTTCCAGCACTCTGCCCAGCAACAACTCATGACCTGTTTATCTCTGCTTGAAACAATAAGTTATGTAAATGTTATCTCCCTTAGTTAGAGTGGCCAGCCCCACCATAAATTCTTCAATACCTTATCTATAGGGTAACTCCTTAGTCAATTATATACCCACATTGTCTCTGATGACCTTGGTGGGAGGCAGACTGGGCACTCTTTAGTGACATATCAGGCCTAAAACCACACCTCCAGGTAGCCCCTCTTGAGCTATTTCCCAGTGAATCATGGGCAATACACCTGTGCAGTTGATATTAAAAGTGTATGGTCCTTTGAGCACTGACCACTCCTTAACTCCTCCCTGATCCTACCCTTACTCACCTAGTTAGCATAATTGACACCTTAAAACTATGCCTGTGGCCTCTGGGAGTTTGCAGGTTCCATAATAATCTAGCCTGCTGTTCTCTACAGCATAACAATAAACTTTACAATTTCAGCTTCAAAGTTTGCTTCAGCCTGGTGAATTCCTTCCAGACTGGATGCCAGGGAGGCATCCCTGGCAGAACCACTTACCCTCCCCCCCTCCTTATCACCCTTCCCTCTTCAGAAGCAGGCATGCCTCTGAGACTTGCCTGCCATTCTCCTAAATCAGCTTCTAGAAAGATAAGGTAAGAACTCACAATGTTTTTTCATACTAAGCAGTCAGGTCACATATGTCACATGACAAACACAGGCAAATAAGATAAATTAAAATCCCTTGTAAATTGTTTAACTGGAGAAACCCAAGCCTAATTAGGTTCATCTACTCTTAACCCCCCCCCCAAAAAAAACAAACAAAAAACAAAACCTGCTGAAAATCCTAAAAGTTCCCAAAGTGACATATTCTTCAATCCCTCTACCGCTGAGAAAATGACTGTAGCCAAGAATTTTGGGAGGAAGGAAGGGGTGGGGAGACTTGTAAGAGCCCTAGGATCTGCTATAAAGTATTATGTTCCTGAAGGTGCTTTTAACATTGAAATAATTAAGATACTGTAGGGGTTTCCTGCTGTCACTTCTCCATTAGATTATTCTGCTAATTATTCCAAAAGAATATTCCCTACTTGACTTTTTGAGTTATCTGATTTAGAGTGGGGCTAGGTTGGGATGCTTTCTTCTTAGAATTCTGTATCAGCAGTGTATCATGGAAGAGGGAGAAACCTGACATGACCCAAAAACATTATAATGAGAGACATTAGTTCCCTTTTGAACATTGAAAAATTGGTACAGATACAATTCTGTTTTGATGAGCACCATTATAATGTCTGGTTCAGTATGGCAAGGCAGTTCCCAGTCCCTGACCAATGAGAAGTTAAGAACACTATCTGAGTAAGCCATCATTATTTTGGTAATACTAATAATAATGTTATTGTTAATTAATTACTGTTATTGCAGAGAGTATTTAGATGTTAAGGTTACCATGGTTTCCATTAAGGAGAAAAAATCCCATCCAACAGATTTGTTCACCAGTCCTTATGGGGTGTTTGCCATATTGAGCTTTAAAACATAAGCTGAATGATCAATGATTCTCATCTGACTACTTTCTGCTTCTCTTCCAAAAAAAGGTTCTGATCAACTGTGAAAGAAACTCCAGTCATGGATGGTCTGGTGAGCTGGAGCTTTGTGTATGTTATCTTGTGACCTTCCCTCCAAGAAGGCAAGTGTCTAATGTAAGAGCCAACATCTGCCATTTCAAAGCACCCTTTTGATGTTACTGTAAGACTGAAATCCTTCACCCCATTTGCCTGACCTTAGGTCCTCTTCAGCATCCTATGTGTTTCTTCTCTGTATACAGATTCCCTTGAAGACCAGTGGGAATTTAGCCTGAAGGAGGAAAAAAAATGGTCCTGCAGGGGGTAACAAACCTTGGCCTGCAAAAACACAGCTTCTTATAAAAGTGTTTTGTTTTGTTTTGTTTTGTTAAGATGTATGATTCTAAGGGTGGATGTTACTAAGCAACCTAGTTTAAATTGTTTTGAGAACTGGAAGGAAATGCTTCACTTTTTGGTGTGGTAGTGGGGTGTGTGTGTGTGTGTGTGTGTGTGTGTGTGTGTGTGTGTGTGTGTGTTTTAAGAATTTTCATCAAAGTAATTCTTTCAACAGGAATATTTTCACTTGAATCAAAGGTTCTTAGATATATAATTTTGCCATAACTAGACAAAATCCAGTGCTAGAAATCAGGAAATCCGTAACTGAATACCATCTGAGATGTTCAGAAACTATAGGATCATGGGCAAGTTAACCACTCAGAGCCTCAGTTTCCTTATTTGTAAAATGGGGATAATAATTCTTGCACTATCTACTTTACCCCCTCAAGGAAATTCAAGGGAAAATAATTCACAAACCTTAAAATGAGAGGTTAAGAATAACGATAATAAAAACAATAATAATATTTCCTCATATCCAGTAGCACATAGCTCAGAAATGACAATGCGTCCAAATTCTTATTATTTTCTATTACTTTCACCTAGATCAAGTGCTACCTCTTTCACAAGTTTTCCCAAAACCATTCAGTTTTCTCTTCCTCTTCTGAGTCAATCAATCATTCAAAAGTGGCATAATGGATAGACTGCCAGGCCTGGGGTGAGGAAGATCTGAATTCAAATCAGGCCTCAGACACTTATTAGTTGTGTGACCCTGGGCATGTCATTTAACCCTGTTTTCTCAGTTTCCTCATCTGTAAAATGAGCCAGAGAAGGAAATGGCAAACCACTCTAGTATCTTTGCCAAGAAAACCCGAAATGTCATGAAAAGTCAGATATGACTGAAATAACTGAACAACAGTTCTTAAGTTATCTACTATGTGCCAGGTGCTATGCTAAATACTGAGAATACACACACAAAAAAGGTAAAAGATAGGGGCGGCTAGGTGGTGCAGTGAATAGAGCACTGGCCCTGGAGTCAGGAGGACCTGAGTTTAAATCCAGCCTCAGACACTTAACACAAAACTAGCTGTGTGACCTTGGGCAAGTCACTTAACCCCAACTGCCCTCAAAAAAGCAAAAGGAAACAACAACTCTGTATTCGTTTTAGTTCCATGGTTACGCATGTACTTATACTTAGGGTTAGAAAATGTAGGTTCGCTACTTAATGTCAATTTGTCCTTGGTCATGGTCAATTTCTCTGAGCCTCAGTTTCCTTATTTGTAAAAGTAAAGGGATGGATTTGATCATCTCTAAGATCATAGGATTGTAGGATCATTGATTTAGAACTGGAAGGAATCTTATTTATAGGCCATCAAGTCCAGTCCTCTCATTTTGCAGATGAGGAAACTGGGAAGTTAAGTAACTTGCCCAGGGTCATTCAGCAATTATTTATCTGAGGGAGGATTTGAACCCAAGTCATTCTGTCTCCAAGTCCAGGGCTTATATATTATGCCATGTTGGGCTATTCTATTAGTCTATGATTTTATCAGTCAATGAACAAATATTTGTCCTCTGATCTAAGATTCTTTATGATTACAAGTCCTATTAACTATTATATGTCATGTTTCTTAGATGATAGACTATTTAAAATTTTTTTGCACACCTCAACTCTGAATATAGTACTAGAAGACACTAATTAAATTCTTGTTGAATAATTGGTTTTCATAATACCTATAGAGGCTCTGATAAAGAAAGGGATAGCTTTAATAAATTGATCTTTCCGGTGCAAAATTCTCATCATGTAACTAACTGCTTCTCAAAACATGTTCAGTCATGTCTGACTCTTTGTGACCCCATCTGGAATTTTCTTGAGAGAGATACTAGAGTGGTTTGCCATTTCCCTCTCTTGCTCATTTTACAGATGAGGAAACTGAGGCAAATGGGGTTAAGTGACTTGCCTGGGCTCACACAGCCAGTAAATATCTGAGGCTGGATTGAACTCACATAGATAAGTCTTCCTGATAGAGCCCACTGCTCTAGCCTCTGCACCAGCTAGCTGCCCTTCACATTCAACGCCTTCAGCAATCTGGTTCTTTTCAACTCTTTTCTCATCTCTCTTCCCTTCCAAGTTTGCTGATGTAGTGGAAAATCCTGAATCCAACGTCATGCAAAGGATGATGTGTTCAAGTTCTGGCTTTGCCATTACTACTTGTGGTCTTGGGCAAATTATTTAATTTTCCTGGGCCTCAATTTCCTTTCCTGTAAAATGGAAGAGTTGTACTAGATGGCCTTTGCAATCCTTGCTAGCACAAAATCTACAATACCATGAACCTACACTCCAGCCAAAGTGGACTATTCACTCTCCTGTATATAAATTCTGCATTTACCTGCCAGTTTTGCTCACTCTCTTCATTCCCCCTTGGAATTTCTTCTCTTCCTCTCCTTCCCCAGTCTCTATCCAGAGGAATAAAATAAAATTAAAATAAAATATAAAATAAATAAAATAAAACAAACAATAAAATGAAACAAAATACCATTTCTTACACGAAACCTTCCCAGTTCATCCTACGCAGTAACAAATCCTTATCCCTCAGACCTCAAATAGTAACAGGTTTATATAGAAAGTACATTGAATTATACATAGTAAGAGGAAAAAAATAAGTTCAAATTAGTTATGGAACCTTTAACAAGTCACATCCTCCCTGACTAGTTTTCCCTGTACGATGGGCATAATACTATCTGTGTTAGCTACACAAGGTAGTTGGGAGGATGGAATGAGATTATGTATAGAGAGGGTTTGGCAAACTTTTAAAATTCTGCACAAATATCAGTTATTATTATTATTTTATCAATTTTAAGCTTATTTATTGCTATCGTTGTTGGTCTGTCATTAGTCCTGCCTATGCCTTGTTCTAAACAGTCTTTGCATCGGCACAATCCTGGAGAAGTTATTTGTCGAATAGTTCGTCTCCTCATGCTACACATCCATACTCTTTTATTATCTCTCAACTAAACCTATGAGGATAGTAATAGATTATGAAAATGTGTGTTGCTACTTCGAAACAAACACACACGCAAATACAAACACACATTCCTTTTCAATCCAAAAGACAATAAAAAATATAAAGATAAAAGTAAAACCTTAAACTTGAGACAGTGTATCAATTACTGCTTTGAAAGAATAAGATACCACTTGAGGAAATGTGTCTGAAATGATCACAGCTGAAAGAATGTTATTACCTCCTTTTGTGAACGAAACAAAGAAAATCACAATTCTACTTGAGTAGCTGTAATTTGTGTGCATCTGGAAATTAACAATATTACAGTATAATATTGCAGAATGTCTTAATTTCATCACATAATTATCTTCCTTGAGCAATATAGTATATTAATACAGTGAAAATTTAATCTCTGTAGTTGTAAAAGACAAAAGATTTATTAGACTTTCTTCCTTGAAAAAAAATGTGGATAATTACAGGGAAACAAACACATGAGAAAGGTCACCTGTTGTTCTTGACATGTAGACCAAGACAAATGAATGACAAACCTTTTTTTTAAAAAAAAAAGGTTATTTAATAATAATAGTTAATATTTGTATAGGGCTTATTATATGGTGCTTACAATGTGTCCCACACTGTGCTAAGCACTTTACAATTATTATTTCATTTGATCCTCACAACAACCCTGGGGGGGGGGGAGGTGCTATTATTATCCCCATTTTATGGATGAATAAACTGAGGCAAAGAGATGTTGAGCCATTTGCTCAGAGTCACCCAGCTACTAAATGTCTCAGTGTCTAGTAAGTGAGTCAAATTTGAGCTCAGACCTGATTTCAGTTCCAGTGTTCAATCTACTGCAACAGCAAACTATGCTGTTTTTTCTCAAGATAAGCTTCACCCAATCATTCTCTTTTTATTTATTTATTATTATTTATTGAGCAGTTAGGTGGTACAGTGGGATAAAATGTTTGGCTTGGCATCAGGAAGACTCAAGTTCAAATCCAGCCCCAGATTCTTGCTAGCTGTGTGACCCTGGGCAAGTCATTTAACCTCTGTTTGTCCCAATTTACTCCTCTGTAAGAATGAGAACAATAATAATACCTACCTCCCAGAGTTGTTGTGAGAATCAAATGAGATCATAAGTGTGAAGTGCTTGGCATAGTGCCTGGCACATGGTAAGTGATACATCACATTAACTATTGTTTTTATGGTAGACTCAGACTTAGTTTTTTTATCTGGAAAATGGGGATAAGAGCAGCCTCATAGATTGTTGTAAAGATCAACTGAGATAATATATGTAAGTGCTTTACAAACTTTAAAGGACTATGTAAATGATAGGTATTCATTAAAATCATATGATCTCAGTGGCAGATGTAATATACCCCATGCCTGAACAGAGCCCCTCTATACAACATCTATGGCTGCTGGTTATTCAGTCTTTGCTTAAACATGTATAATAATAAGTAACTTTTTACCTGCCAGACAGTTATCTCATCTTTGGAAGCCTCCAGCTATTAGAAGTTTCATCTTATATCAATCCAAAATCTACCCATGTGTAATTTCCATCCATTGATCCTTGTCTTGTCCTCTGTGTCTAAAAAAATAAGACTGAGCCCTCTTTTACATAATATCACCTTAAACAAATGAAGATTCAAATTATTCTCCTGATACCAAGTCTTTTCCTTTCTCAACTAATTCAGCCTAATCCTTGTATGACATGGCTAAGAGCCTTCATGATCCTGGGCACCCTTTTCTAGGTGCTTTCCAGCTCATCATTTGTCCTTCCCCAGATCTGGTGCACAGAATGAAACATAGACCTTGAGATGTTGTCCAACCAGTGCAGAGTGTGGTAGGTGACACAGTAATCACCCTCATCCTGGACACTCTGAGTGTTTTCAAGCAGCCTAATGCATCAGGGATTGGATTGGAGTATATGTCATCAGACATACAATAGGATGAGTCTGCAGGACCTAAATATGACTAGAGCTGAGCTGAGCTCCCTTGGTCACCTCTGGTGACACAAGTGGTTCAACATGGAAGGAATTACCCTTTGGGATGATGAAGTAACCCCCTTTGTTGGGAGGGGGGAAGAGGAACTGTTCCAAAGGGGATTGGTCACTAAGCAGGAAGAATTGCCCACTTTTGTTGTTGTTTGGTCGTGTCCAACTCCTTGTGACCCTATTTGGGGTTTTCTTGGTAAAGATACTGGAATGGTTTGCCATTTCCTTCTCCAGATTCCCACTAAGAAAAAACTTTAAAAGATAAATCTACACTTGGACACTCTGTCTCTTCCTTTTAATCAATCAAGTATTTATTATGTACATACTATGTGGTAGGCACTGAGCTAGACACTGGAGATACAAACATAAAGAATGAAGTGATCCCAAGCACAGGGGTGGAGCCAAGGTGGCAGAATGGAAGCAGTAAATTCTCTAAGCTCTTCCGTGATTCCCGTCCCTAAACCTTAAAAAGTGAATCTGAATGGATTTCGGGGTGACAGAAACCACTGGGAGATGGAGCATGGCAGAATCCAGCCCAGGAAAGTGCTCACATGGATTGGGAAGGGAAAGTGCGACACATGTGGGAGATGCAGCAGTTCAGACTAGAGGGTGGACTACAGCTGAGAGAAGGAGCCCCAGACAGCAGACTCACCCATCCCCAGGGTGATCCACAGCTGTCTCACCAGCATCTCACCATGGGATGGGGATGGAAGGAATCACTGGAGCAGGGTAAGAGAGGGCTTGGGGCCCCCAGCAGAGACAGCAGCTTCTCCTGGGGCTATCAGCCCCCCCACCTGGAAGTTTAGAGATCTTCTGCCTATCTTTCTAGGGGCCAGAATGACAAAATAAACTCTGGCTGTTCTGATTCCCCCTCCCTGACCTAGAAAACCCAAAGATAAGTGTACCAGAGTGAAATCCTGATAGAGTGGAAATAACCACAGGCTTGAGAGTCATTGAGAAGGGGAGTAACTGAGGCAGCAAGGAGTCTGAAGAGAAGAGGGGGAGGGGTCCCAACAAGCCCCACCTCACCTGACCAGCAAAAGCCTGCCTGAGCTGTAGCCCAGGGGTATAGAGGCAGAAATATGAAGTGGCCAAACCACCCCTCCTCCACAAATTACTCTATGTGCCTCAGCATACCTCAGGGGGAACACTGAGACTCCTGCCTTGGCCTCAAACTAGACACCCAGAGGCTACAGCATTCAAAGTCAACAACCAGGCTCTTAGCTCCCAGCCTGAGAAATTAGGAAATAGGAAATTACAATGGGAAGGAAAGAAGCTGAGAAGGAAAAGGGGAAGGCAAGAAAATTGATCAGAGCTTATTATATAGATCAAGAACAAGCAAATATAGAGGACAACTTGGACTCTTTACTCACACCTGAGACCACAGAAGAAAATATGAACTGGTCTCAAGCCCAAAAAGCATTCTTGGAGGAGCTTAAGAAAGATTTTAAAGACCAAATCAGGGAGGCAGTGACCAATTTGGAAAAAAAAAAGTTTCACTGAAGAAAACAAATCCTTAAAAAGTAAAATTAGTGAAGTAATTGGAGAAAATACCTCCCTAAAAAAGGACCTTCAAAAACTAACTGGACTATAATTCGCTAAAAATTAGAATCAGTCAAATTGACAGAACTCTATGATGCACCAAGAGTCAATAAAAAAAAAAACATGAAGATTTAAAAATTGGAAGAAAGTGTAAAATATCTCACTGGAAAAACAACTGACCTAGAGAATAGATCCAGAAGAGATAACTTAAGAATTATTGGTCTACCAGAAAGCCATGATGAAAAAAGCAGCCTGGATAACATCCTCTAAGAGATTGTCAAAGAAAACTGTCCTGAGGTACTGGAATCAGAAGATAAAATAGTTATTGAAAGAATTTACCAGACTCCTCCTGAAAGAGATCCCAAATTGAAAACGCAAATATAGTAGCCAAATTCCAGAATTACAAGATTAAGGAAAAAATAATGCAAGCAGCCAAAAAGAAACAATTCAAATACTGTGGAACTACAGTCAGGATCACACAGGACCTTGCAGCTTCTGCATTAAAAGATTGGAGGGACTGGAATTTGCTATTTCATAGGGCAAAAGAGCTAGGACTGCAACCAAGGCTTAACTACCCTGCAAAACTGAGCATAATCTTTCAGGCAAGGAGATGGTCGTTTAATGAAATAAGGGATTTTCAGACTTTTCTGATGAAAAAGCCAGAGCTCAATGGAAAATTTGATCTCCAATTACAAGACCCAAGAAAGACATAAAAAGGAAAACACACACTAACACATATATATATTCACAAATACACTCATGCACACATGCACATAATTTGGGATGCAACAAGAGCAAAATGGTCACATCCCTATATGAGATGCTGATAACTGTCAATATTGAAATTTATGTGATTATCATGACCTTTAAGAGGATTATACATAGATACATAGAACTAATCTGAAGATAAAAAAAACCTTATTGAGAGGATCAAAGGATAATAGGATAAAAGGAAAGGATGAGAAAGAACAAGGAAAGTATGCCAGTTGAAGAGGCATAAAAACACTATAGTAGAAGGGAAGGAAAGAGGGAGAGGAACATCATTTGAACATTATTCTCACTGGTTCTGGTTCAAAGAGGGATCAACATAATCAGTTAAATTTAAGATTCTAACATGAATAGACATGAAAATTCATTAAATAGAGGAAAAGGAGGGAGGGAGAGGAGCACTGTTTGAAATTTACTCTCATTGGTTTGGGGTCAAAGGGGGAGTAATTTACTCTGATAAGTATAAAAATTTATTGTGTCCTATAGGCAGTAGGAGGGTAAGGGGGGATAAAAAGGGGAGGATTAGAGGGGAAGGAAATAGTAGTAAGGGGAGAGGGTAGGTAAAGAAGGGGGGGTCACTGGGTGGGAACACTGAGGGAGGTGGTTGTCAAAAGGGAAACCCTTGAGGAGGGGAATGGAGAAGGAAGAAACAAAAACATAAGGAGGGGAGGGAATAGGATGGGGGGGAAGAGACAGATAGTCATCATTACTGTGAATGTGAATGGGATGAACTCTCCTGTAAAACAGAGGCAGATAGCAGAATAGATTAAAAACCAGAATCCTACAATATGCTGTCTACAAGAAATACATTTGAAACAAAGGGATGCCCACAGGGTAAAGGTAAAAGGCTGGAGTAGAATTTATTATGCCTCAGCTAAAGTAAAAAAAGCAAGGGTAACAATCCTTATCTCAGATAAAGCAAAAGCAAAAGTAAATCTAATTAAAAGAGATAAGGAAGGAAACTCTATCCTGCTAAAAGGCACCATCGAGAATGAAACAATATCATTACTTAACATATATACACCAAGTGGTATAGCATCCAAATTCCTAGAGGAGAAGTTGAAGGAATTAGAGGAAGAAATAGATAGCAAAACTATACTAATGGGGTACCTTAATCTTCCCCTCTCTGAACTTGATAAATTTAACCTCAAAATAAACAAGAAAGAAATTAAGGAGGTGATTAGAAATTTAGAGAGACTAGACATGATAGATCTCTGGAGACAACTGAATGGGGATGAAAAGGAATTCACTTTCTTCTCAGCAGTGCATGGTACATACTCAAAAACAGACCATGTACTAGGGCATAAAATGCTCACAATTCAGTGCAGAAAGGCAGAAATATTAAATGCATCATTCTCAGATCATGGTGCAATAAAAAAATTATATACAATAAAGAGCCATGGAAAGATAGACTAAAAACTAATTGGAAATTAAACAATTTACTCCTAAAGAGTGAATGGGTCAAACAAGAAATTATAGAAACAATCAATAATTTCATTCAAGAAAATGATAATAATGAGACAACATACCAAAATTTGTGGGATGCATTAAAGGCAGTTCTTAAGGGAAGTTTTATATCCCTGAGTGCATACATGAATAAATTAGAGAAAAAGGAGGTCAATTAATTGGGCATGCAATTGAAAAAGCTAGAAAAAGAACAAATTGAAAATCCCAAATTAAATACTAAATTAGAAATATTGAAAACCAAAGGTGAGATTAATAAAATTGAAATTAAGAAAATTATTGAATTTAATAAATAAAACTAAGAGCTGGTTTTATGAAAAAATCAATAAAATTGATAGACCCTTAGTCAATATGATAAAAAAAAGAAAGAAGAAAACCAAATTATGAGTATCAAAAATGAAAATGGTAAATCTACCTCCAATGAAGAGGCAATCCAAACAATAATTAGGAATTATTTTTCCCAACTGTATGCACATAAATTTGACAATCTTAGTGAAATGGAGGAATATTTACAAAAATACAAGTTTCCCAGATTAACTGAAGAGGAAGTAAATTATTTAAATAACCCCATCTCAGAAAAAGAAATCAAACAAGCCATCAATGAACTCCCTAAAAAAATCTCCAGAGCCAGATGGATTGACTAGTGAATTCTATCAAACATTTAAAGAACAATTGATTCCAATACTCTACAAACTATTTGGTAAAATTAGTGAAAAAGGAGTCCTACCAAATTCTTTCTATGACACAAATTATGGTACTGATACCTAAATCAGGAAGAGATAAGACAGAGAAAGAAAATTATAGACCAATTTCCCTCATGAATTTAGATGCAAAAATTTTAAATAAAATATTAGCTAAAAGACTACAGCAACTTATCACAAGAATAATACACTTTGATCACGTAGGATTTATTCCAGAAATGCAAGGATGGTTTAATATTAGGAAAACCATCAGTATAATTGATCATGTAGACAATAAAACTAGCAGAAACCACATGATTATCTCAATAGATGCAGAAAAGGCTTTTGACAAAATACAATATCCATTCCTATTAAAAACACTAGAAAGTATAGGAATAAATGGAACCTTCCCTAAAATAGTAGTTAGCATCTATTTAAAACCATCAGCAAGTATTATATGCAATCGGGATAAAGTAGAAGCATTCCCAATAAGATCAGGAGTGAAACAAGGGTGCCCACTATCACCCCTCTTATTCAATCTAGTACTAGAAATGTTAGCAGTAGCAATTAGAGGAGAAAAAGAAATCAAAGGAATCAAATTAGGCAAAGAAGAGATCAAGCTATCACTCTTTGCAGATGATATGATGATATACTTAGAGAATCCTAGAGAATCAACTAAAAAACTACTTGAGACAATAAATAAATTTGGCAAAGTTGCAGGATATAAAATAAACCCACACAAATCCTTGGCATTCCTGTATATCGCTAATGAAATTCAACAACAAGAGATAGAAAAAGAAATCCCATTTAAAGTTACTGTAGACATTATAAAATATTTGGAAATCTACCTGCCAAAACAAACCCAGAACCTATATGATCACAATTACAAAACACTTCTTACACAAATAAAGTCAGATCTAACTAATTGGGAAAAAAATATCAATTGCTTGTGGCTGGGTCTAGCTAATATAATAAAAATGACAATTTTACTCAAACTAAATTATATATTTCTTGCCATACCAATCAACTTACCAAAAAACTATTTTATAGAGCTAGATAAAATAGTAACAAAATTTATTTGGAAGAAAAAACGGTCTAAAATATCAAGGGAATTAATGAAAAGAAATGCTAGGGAAGGTAGACTAGCTATAGCAGATTTTAATCTGTATTATAAAGCAGCAGTCATCAAAACTACTTGGTACTGGCTGAAGAATAGAGAGTGGATCAATGGAATAGATTGTGCATATGAGATTCAGCAATCAATAAGTATAGTAATCCATTGTTTGATAAACCCAAAGACCCCAGTTTTTGGGATAAGAACTCACTATTTGACAAAAACTGCTGGGAAAACTGGAATATAGTATGGCAGAAACTGGGCATAAACCATTATCTAACACCATATACCAAAATCAAGTCTAAATGGGTGCATGATCTAGGCATAAAGGATAATACTACAAGCAATCTGGGAGAACAAGGAATAGTTTACCTGTCAGATTTGTGGAGAGGGAAAGACTTTATGACCAAACAAGTATTAGAGAACATTATAAAATGCAAATTGGATACTTTTGATTACATTTAATTGAAAAGCTTCTGTACAAACAAAGCTAATGCAACCAAGATTAAGAGGGGGGTGGGAAATTGGGAAAGAATTTTTACAACCTATGTCTCTGATAATGGTCTCATTTCTCAAATATATGGAAAACTATGACAAAATTGGAAAAAAAAAACCTATTCTCCAACTGATAAATGGTCAAATGATATGAACAGGCAGTTTTCAGAAGAAGAAATCAAAATCAATAGCCATAAGAAAAATGCTCTAAATCATTAATAATGAGAGAAATTCAAGCTGAAACAACTCTGAAGTACCACCTCACTTCTACCAGACTGGCTAAGATGACAGAAAAGGAAAATGACAAATGCTGGAAGGGATATGGGAAAATAGGCACACTAATGTGCTATTAATAGAGCTATGAACTAGTCCAACTATTCTGGAGAACAGTCTTGAATTGTGCTCAAAGGGCTATAGATTTTCATACCTTTTTACTCAGTAATGCTACTTATGGTTTATCCCAAAGAGATTATAGAAGTGGGAGGAAAATCTATATTTACAAAAATATTTATAGCAGGTTTTTTTGTGGTTGCAAAGAATTGGAAATTGATGGGGTGCCCATCAATTGGGGAATGGCTGAACAATTTGTGTTATATGAATGTGATGGAATACTATTATGCTATAAGAAATGAGGAGCAGATGGATTTTATATTTACCTGGAGAGCCTTATACAAACTGATGCTAAGTGAGAAGAGTAGAACCAGGAGAAATTTATATACAATCACAGACACAACATATGTGTGATGACCAACTATGACAGACTGGACTCTTCTCAGAAAAGCAGTTGTGGGGGCTGGGGGAGGGAAAGAAAATTTGAAACTCGAGGAATTATGGAATTGAAACTTGTAAAGTAAAAGTAAACAAACAAATTAATAAAGACAAAAAAATATAAAAAAAGAATGAAGTGATCCCAATTTATAAGGAGCTTATATTACAAGAAGAGAGAAAAGAAGAAAAATTTTAAATAGCATAAATGGATGTTTAATAAATACAAATGTGTATATACAAAGTAGTTAAATATAAAGTAGTTTGAGAGCGAAGGCACTGGCATTTGGAGGATTCAAAAAAGGTTTTGTATAGAAGACTGTGCTTGAGCTGTATCTTAAGGTATGAGTACTCTATGAGGTGGAGGTAAGAAAGGGATGTATTCCAAGAATGTGGGAAAGGTGGAACAAAGGCAAGGAGATAGGGGATGGGGTTTTGTGTATGAGAAACATAGAGAAGGCCAGTTTGGCTGTATTAAGATTGTGATAGGTGAAGTAATATGCAATGAGATTGGAGAAATCTCTCTGACTTCCTGTGGAGGGAAGAGTGAAGAGTTCTTTTCCTCCCAGCAATCCCCAGTTACGACAGCTTCTCACCTATAGCATACTCCACATAAGCTTTCCAAGCAAATCTGAGTCTAGACCTCAGAATTTTAGCTGTCTCCTCTGCTTGTACATTCACTGCCCTGCTCCCTGAGAACAGGCGACTGAAAAGAGATCATGAGACAGACTTTTCAGGAGTAGTTACCTTGGGTGTTTGGGGATTCTCGGGGTGCTCAGAGCTGATTGGAAGCAAGAGAGGTTTCCTGTAACTACACCCTTCCCAGAGAAGAAGACCCCAACAGGAGGATGAGTCCAAGTTACGACCTAGGCTGTCAGATTTTATGGACCTTGAGGAAGTTATTAGGACAGTACAGACTATGGTAAACGGAAAATGACTTTTAAATAGTCCCACAAAATGTATAATTTAATGTTCTAAATATTAGCATCCCTGGAACATTTGAAAGGAGTTATGTTATTATCCCATGTTTCAAGTCTTTCTCAATACATGTTTATTATTCTTTTGTGTTTTAAAATTTTATTTTGTGTAAAGAAAATAAATAGCTCTCCTATACTTGACCTACCTTGTATATGGAGTACCTTTCTAGAAAGGACCCTATTGATTCCTTTTGGGGAGACCTTAAATGAGACAAACCTAAGCTTTAATTGACTTTTCCTGGGATGGTATAATGATTCAGAGATAGTCTTTACTCCACCCTTTAGAAGCCAGACTGCCCATGGACTGAACTTGGTCCACATAAGTCCAGATCTTGGTCCATTTAGAAGGAAAGCACACGCTGGTCCCCTCAGTTCAGTGTTTCTGTTGTTACATTGATTGTTTTAATGGCTGCCTTACCACACTGTCAACTCATTGAGTCTGTTCCACATATGCTAGATGGGAATCTTTAAACAATTGCTTAGATTTTTCCCTGGCCATTTTGTAAGTAACTGTGGGTATGGAATTTGGGTGTCCCCAAACAGGCCAGTACCTCTAAGAACTTTTCATGTGGCTATGGCCCTTTATCCAAGTCACAAGAGTGGATTCTAATTTACTCTGGGGTACCTTTATATTGTATTATAATTACTTGTATTACTGAGGATCATCAAGGTGGTAGGTATGGTAGAAATTATCATTTTGTGACTAGCAGGTCTTTCCATACTTTTCTCACTGTATTTATATTGCCAGAACTTAGCATATAGTGGCACTTAATAAATACTTGTTGACTCATTGATACAAAAATAGCTTTATGATTAGCAGTGAAGATCACCATTATTATTGTTTATGGCTTTGCTCCATGGTCTCACAGCCTGCCCAATATCTTACCTTGAATAAATCACCCCATTTTTTATTTCTTTGACTATTGACTGCTGCTTTTTGCCAGAAGCTCATAGCTATGTCATGTCATATAAAGTAATTGTGTTCAATATGACCTTAGAATGTTTCCTCTGCTTGTCTTGCTTGTGGCATTAGATAAAACTGTAAACTCCTTGAAGACAGGGCCTGTTACTGCTTCATATTTTTTTACCTTTAGTAGAATACCTTACACATGGTAGATATTTTATGTTTGCTTGAGCTTACCAAAAAAAAAAAAACAAACAACCCAAACAACTGATTATACCACTGGTGGTTTGAGCATCACTTTTGCACACCTTTTTAATCCAGCAGAAATTGTTTCATGAAAACCTAGGAAGAATTATATTAACTATTGTGAAGTCAAATGAGCAGAACCATGAGAACATTGTATATGATAATAACAATATTGTAAGGATGATCATCTGAGAAAATTTAGCTACTCTAATCAAGACAGCAATTCAAGTGAATTCCAAAGGACCCATGATGAAAAATGCTATCCACCTCCAGAAAGGGAACTGCTGAATTCTGAGTGCAGATTGAAGCATACTTTTTAAAGTTTATTTTTGATGGTTTCTTGGTATATGTTTTCTTTTGCAACATGGCTAACATGGAAATATGTTTTGCATAACTTCACACTGTATAATTGATAAATAGGGGTAGGTCAAGGGTGGGAGAGAGAGAGGATTTGGAACTCAAACTAAAAAAAGAATGTTAAACTTTTTGACACATAATTGGGAAATAGTAAAATAAATAAAAATGTATTTAAAAAAGAAATTGTTTCATGGCAACATTATGAGTAGACTGATCACACCATAGGATCACAGATTAAGAGCTAAAAGGGACATCATAAGTCTTCCAAGCCATCTTCCTCCTTTTCCATGAAACAGGACTGACCTGGTCAGGGAACGTCATACAAATTTTTAAGCAGAGGTGGTGATGGAAGGAACTAGATAGTATTCAGAGCTGGGATCCAGGGAAGTAATGTGGGCTGCAGGTCAGCATGGTGGCTTTTCAAGGAAAGGCAGAAGTACTTGAAGGCAATTGGCAGAGACTCAGACAACATTTTTCCTGGGATAGGACTTTCATGCAAGGCCATGTACTTTTGTATGAGTCATGTCCATGGTGTAAATGGTGAAGACAGGTGAAGGCAAAGGAGAATAGGAGAAACCAGTTATGTGAACAGGAGTGGTTGGGGAAGAATTGAGAAGTGACAAGATATAGAAATACAGAAGCTCAGCAGGGTCTATGCAGGACCTCTAGTGCCTGGCAGGGCTGTGGAGTTCTGGGAGTAGCTCACATATTTCACTTAAAACAGACAAAGGGATGGTTGGATTCTAAGGTCTTGAACCAAGTTTCTTTGATCTTCAGGGTTTGGGCTTGCCTGCAAACAAAAGAATTTTTCTATTCTGGGAAGGGTTCATGGGCTCTCAAACAATATTTTTTGTTTGTTTGCTTTAAGTGTCAGGGAAAAGCTTTTATTAGATGTTAGACAAATTTTCCTCAGATTTTTTTTCATAAATTTTCATGGTTCTTGCACACCACATATCTTCAAACAATGTTTTAATGTCTTTGCTTTTATTTCTTTAATAATACTATGATTTTTGTAAAAAAAACAAAAAACAACTGTATATAGTTTGTGCCTTAGCACACAATTTCAACTGAAATATACAAGGGAGGTGAAGTATTTTTTCCCAGAGTGGGAATAGGAGTTGAGCCAAAAGTCTGTTTGGATAAATCTCCAATAAACCATTAGATCAGGAGTTTCTTAGCCTTTTGGGGTCAGCAATCTGCTGAGGTCATAGACCCTTTCTCAGAATTATATTTGTAAGCATATAAAATACACAAGATTACAAAGGAAACCAATTATATTGAAATGCAATTATTAAATGATTTTTTAAAAAAATTCATACACCGCAGGCTGACTATAAAGACTACCCATAGAAGCACCCACAAAAGGGTAGGAGCTAAGATACAGAGGCAGCTAGCTCTCTGAGATCGAGAGATAGCTTGGCATTACCCTAACACATGATCCTATTATTATTGAATAGAATTAGGCAATGATTAACAGCGCTTACTTGGTAGCTACATACAGATGAGGAAACAGGCCAGTGCAGGTTGTGTGATTTGCCCAAAGTCTCACAGATACTAAGCATTAAAGGAGAAATTCAAACCCCACACTGACTAACAAATTCAGCATTCTTTCACTGCACATTTTTCAAGTATTTACTATACATAAGGTACTTTGCTAGGCACAAATTAAGATAGAAAACTGAATAAGACACACTGTCTGTCTTCACGGAGCTTACAGCTCCTTGGAGATAATATATATTTCCCCGTGTCTAATAATAGAAGCAAATGCATTCAAGCTAGAAGAAATCAGTCCATAGCTATCCCCAGTGCTCTCTCCTAGATTCTCTCTTTTCTCTGTATCTCAGCAACACAGGATCATCAGGGATGGTTTTTTGAGAGGTGATCAGAGTTAAGTGACTTGCCCAGGGTCACACAGCTAGTAGGTATAAAATGTCTGAGGCTGGATCTGAACTCAGGTCTTCCTTACTCTAGGGGCGGTGCTCTATCCATTGGGTCACCTAGATGACCCAATCACGAGGATTCTTAAAGTCCTCCTCTTCCTAATTTTCCTGTTACTGTCAGGGGTACCACCATCATCCTAGTCACCCAGGCTCAAAACTCAAGTATAGTCCTGGCCTCCTCACTCTCTCTCACCCCCTTTGCATGTAATCTCTTGTCAAGTTCCTGTCAATTCTACCTTCCCAGCATTTCTCCTATATGCCTCCCTTTCCTCTGATATTGCCACAACCCTGGCACTGGCCATTATCACTTTATGCCTAGATTATTGCAATATCATTTTGGTTGAACTCTGTGGCTCAAGTCTTTCCTCTCTCCAGTCCATCCTCCACTAAGATATCAAAGTAATCTTCCTAAAGAACAGACCTGATCACTTCCCCCATAATCATATAATTCTCTCATAAACTGTAGTGGCTCCCTATTACTTCCAGGATAAAATATAAAACCCTCTGTTTAGCTTTTAAAGCCCTTCATAACATAGGCCCTCTACCTTTCCAAGTCTTATGTTTTACTCCTCTCCATATACTCTTTGAAACACCACCACCAGTCTTTTTGCTATTCTTCACACAGAACACTCCATCTCCTGCCTCTGATCCTTTTCACCAGCTGTTCCCATACCTGGAGTATTCTCCCTCCTCATTTTAACTTTCCAGCTTTCTTGGAATCTTTCCTTTGAATCTCAACCAAAATCTCACTTTCTGCAAGAAACCTTTCCCGGCTCACCTTGATTCTACTGCCTTCTGGTGCTACCTTCAATTTATCCTGTGTGTAAGTTTGTTCATACTTAGTTGTGGAACACTGGCTACCCTGGCTCCCACTGTCTGAAGGCCAGGTAGGTTATGTTTCCACCCTTTGACTCTAAGGGTTCCCTTAAGGGAATGGAGGGTGGGTGTGTCCAGGCTCTCTGCAAATGACTCTGGCCCCCACTGATGATGTTCCCTTAATTGTACCCCAGTTCCACTAGCCAATAACAGTCAAATTAACTTTTGCATAGAAATATTTATTTCAGAGGGGGTACGATAGAAGGGAGGGCAGATTGGGGGAAGGGTGGTCAGAAGCAAACCCTTTTGAAAAGGGATAGGGTCAAAGGACAAAACAGATTAAATTCGGGGTGGGATGGGACTGAGGGAAATATAGTTAGTCTTTCACAATATGACTAATATGGGATTATTTTGCATAACTACACATGCAAAACCTATACTGAATTGCTTGTCTTCTCAATGGGGGTGGGTGGGGGTGGGTGAGGATGGAAGAAGGGAGAGAATGTGGAACTCAATAGTTTTTTTTTTTTAATGTTTAAAAATTGTTTTTACATGCAACCAGGAAATAAGATATACAGGTAATGAGGTATAGAGATTAATTTTGTCCTACAAGAAAGTAAGGGAAAAGGAACTAAGGGAGGATACGGAGGATATAAGAAAGGGCAGACTGGGGGAAGGGGTATTCGGTATGCTTGCCATGTTGGGTAGGGGGTAGGGAAGAGATGGGGAGAAAATTTGGAACTCAAATTCTTGTGGAAATAAATGTTGAAAATGAAAAAAAAAATCTAAGTAAAAAAAGAAATATTTATTTTAGAAGGTATACTCACAAATATACAAACTCACTCCCCCAACAAGTAAGAGGCAAAATCCTCCTCCCTTACATCACCTCAGTCTGTGGGAAGAGGAACATGTTTAGGTTCATTGCTTAGTTCACGTCTTATAAAGCACAGTCCCAATTCTAAGGTCAAAGATTTTTGCTCAAGTCCCAGGCACCCTGGCTTCTGTGCCACGATGGGTGCCATCCTGTCTATCCTGGCTCCAAGGTTACAATACCTTGAATTCCTGGGCCTCATTAAGATCACCTCTCACGACTTTTATATATATATATATATACATATACATATATATATATATATGCATATATGTGTATATATATATATATGAACTGATGATGAGAGAGGGGAGCAGAACCAGAACTTTGCACACAATTACAGACACATCGTAAGGACTAACTTTGATAGACTGGGCTCCTCTCAGCAATGCAAGGTTAGAAGACAACTCCAAAGGAATCATGATGGAAAGGGCTACCTACATCCAGAGAAAGAGCTACAGAGTCTGAATGCAGATTGAAGCAAACTGCTTGCTCTCTCTTTTGTTTTGTTTTATTTTGTTCCTTCTCTCTCATTGGTTGACTCCTTTGGTTATAATCCTTTCTTACAACTTGACTAATGTTAAATGTGTAGGCTTTTGTAGATCCTGTATTTCATCGCATGCTGCCATGGAGGGCAGGGGAAATGAGGGAGAAAAGTTGAATCTCAAGGGATTGTGGAACTGAATGTTGTAATCTAAAAGTAAACAAATAAATTAAAAAAAAAACTATCATCTCTGGCAGCTGAAACTGACGAGGACAAACAACATAGAACAAAAGGAAACACGACCAGGACCATTCCTCAGAGCCTGGGTAGAAGAGAGTGACCAGGGGAAGGACAGTCCTTTCCCTTGCACAGGTTCAATTCATATCGTTCCTTTTGGATGCAGTAGATAAGGGTTACCGGAAAAGAGGATAGCAGAAAGAAATCAATGGACTCAGTCTTACCGGTTTAAAGACACAGGCAGCCAATCAAAGGAGGCTCTCCCTGGGGAGGGGGCGGGGTGGGGGAGGGGAGGCAGGTAGGGGATGAAGAGGCTTCAGCCATAGGCAATACAGGAATGCTCAAAAAGACACCTCCAGGAGAATTGGGGGGGGGGGTCTCCATCTTGCCTGAACTGGGCATGTTCAGATCAGTCTAGGTTTCACTTGTTTGCATATTGTCTGCTGTAGCAGACTCGAAGCTCTTTGAAAACATGGTCTGTATTTGCCTTTTTTTGTATTACCAATACTCGACGCAGTGCCAGCATATAATAGCTACTTAATAAATACTTTTTCAGTTAATTTGCACTCGGATTTCTAATGCTTCCCAGCCACTAGGGCACATTGATTCCTATCTACCCTGACCAAAGTGTGAAAAAAATCTCTTTACCTTTTTATCAACTAAAATAAGACTAGAACTTTCTGAAAGGAATGTTTACTAGGAAACTAAGGGAGGGAAATGCACAAAAGCACAGAAATAAATGAGTTTACACACTGTTGAGTTCTGAAATTGACTTTAATGTAAAGACAAAGCTATGCTAGGCTAGCATACCATGCCTAGTGTTTAGACAGGAGTCCCTTTTTGTGTCTTGAATCCTGTCTGTCAGAGGAAGTAGGTGCTAGCTCAGGTTACTTGGGTTTCTGGGCAGAGAAAGATGTGTTGCCACTGTTACTAGATGTAGGGAAGGTGGGGGAGGGGAAGAATTTAGTCTTTCCCAAGTATAGAGAGAAAAGAATGACTTCCATAATGGTAATTTTTATAAAGTTTAATAAATGCTTGCAGGAGTCATCCTCTTGAGTCCCAGAACAGGCTGCACTTTTTTCCTCCTCCTATCCTGGCCCTATGGGCATTGCCCAGTAGGTAACAATGGTGTGCCTGAGGCTTCAGGAGCACACAGCTGCTTGCAGCTGCCAATAATGCTGCAGGTTTATTTAACGAGCACCAAGAAGTGCCTTCAATTCTCCTTTAAAAGTGTGGTGAGAGAAACTAGCCCCTGGGTGTGTGGAAGGAGATTTCGTGTGTGGACTGATGAGTGAGAGGAAAGAGAAGGCAGTGGAGGAGTGAGTCTGTGTATGGGAGAGAAAAAAAATAGAGTGAGAGGGTCTACATTTATGAGGATGCATTAGGACCTTGGTGTCCTGGTGGTTTGTGCAGGAGTGGGGATTAGCCGAAATGAATGTGAACTAAAGAGAGAGACTGAGAGAAACCAAGAGCAAAGGGACAACAAAGAAGGGAGAGGCTATTGAGATGCCATTATTGTATATAAGGACTGTAATTTGCAGACCTAGCAGATGTTTAGCCAGTCAACAAAAGTGTGAGTACATAGAAGGTCTGAGCTATGTCTGTGCCACCTCACCCCATCCCCCATGCCCATTAGCTCACTGCCTGTATAGGGCTTGATTAGGTGATTATCTGGAAGCCAAGGACCACATTTGATGGGAAGGAAGTGATATCCAGAGGCCAAGAGTTTAAGTACAGATAGGAGGCTATCCTGTTACTGGAACCCAGAAATGCAATGATTCCATCTAGAATCAAGCAGGAAGGAGATGAAACAAGAGATGGTCATGAAACAAATGGATTCTAAGGGGAAATATATATGACAGAAGTTAATAGTAAGGACTCTAGGAAGATGAAAGAAGGAAGGAGAGAAGAAAGGAAGGAAAAAGCATTTATTAAATATTTAAAGAGAGCACTGGGTCTGGAGGCAGGATAGACCTGAGTTCAAATCCAGCCTCAGATACTAACCAGTTGTATGACCCTGGACAAGTCATTTAATCTCTGCCTTTTTTTTTGTACTGAATATGGTGACTTTATTGATGGTACACAATACAGGACTCTAGGCTTCTTCCCCCTACTACAGGGGTGCTTTGGGACAAGGATGTGAATGGGATACAAGATCCCTAGTATAGGAACAGAGGTTAGGAATGTAGGCTCCCCAGTGGTAGAACTCCTTTTTTTGGCTGGGGATGAATGTCCGTGGCTTTCCACTTTACTCCTTGGAGGCCATGTAGATCATGAGGTCTCCTACGTGGTTGCTATAACCATATTCATTGTCATACCAGGAAATGAGCTTGACAAAATGGTCATTGAGGGCAATACCAGTGCCAGCATCAAAGGTCGAAGAGTGGGTGTTGCTGTTAAAGTCATGGGATACAACTTGGTCCTCTGTGTAGCCCAAGATGCCCTTCGAGGATCCCTCTTGCTTGCTTCACCACTTCCTTGACATCATCATATTCGTCAGGTTTCTCCAGGTGACAGGTCAGATAGACAATAGATACACTGGAAGCAGTAACACAGAAACCCATACCTGTGAGTTCCCCATTCAGCTCTGGTATGACATTGCTTACAGCCTTAGCAGCACCAGTGGAAGCAGGAATGATGTTTTAGGCAGCACCACGCTCATCACACTACAGCTTACCAGAGGGGCTATCTACTGTCCTCTGGGTAGCAGTAATGGCATGGACCGTAGTAATAAGTCCTTCCACAATGCCAAAGTTGTCATGAATGACCTTGGTCAAGGTAGCCAAGCAGTTGGTAGTGCAGGAAGCATTACTGATAATCTTAAAGAATTATATTTCTTGGGGTGGCTAGGTGGCGCAGTGAATAGAGCGCCGGCCCTGGAATCAGAAGGACCTGAGTTCGGAGCCGGCCTCCAACACTTAATCCATACAAACAAAAACCTAGCCTTGTAACCTTGGGCAAGTTACTTAACCCCAATTGCCCTAAAGGGGCGGCTAGGTGGCGCAGTGAGTAAGAGCGCCAGACTCGGAGTTGGGATGACCCGAGATCAGATCCGGCCTCAGAAAATGAGCACCCACGCATAAATAATGACTAGCCGTGTAACCTTGAGCAAGTTACTTAACCCCAATTGCTTAAAAAAAAAAAAAAGAATTATATTTCTCCTGGTTCACTCTCATCACGAACACTGGGGCATCAGCAGGAGGGGCAGAGATTATGACCTACTTGACCCCACCCTTCAAGCAAGCCCAGCCTTTTCTGTGGTGGTAAAGACTCCAGTGGACTCTATGACATACTCAGCTCCAGCATCTCCCCATTTAATATTGGTGGAATCTGTAGCAGCAAGCACCCTAGCATAACCAGGATGGCTGCTGGCACAGGTTCTTAGATCTGCTTTTCTAAAGGAAAGCAACTCAAAATGGGTTAGCAATCTTACTTTAATCAAACATATATCATTTACCTAGTTCAGGGGGAAAAGTCAGCACCCTAAACTACAGAGAATACAACAGAAGTTACAAGCAGGCAAAAAAAATGCAGACAGAGAAACAGACCAGCAGACAGGGCTTCCAGCTGTCTGACTATTACATCCATACCTAGTCAGTTACCAGAGAGGGAAGCACCAATATTTGGGTTTTCAAAGCCGGGGGTTCAACACCCACCCAGACTCTCATCTGGCCAAACCACACAACTCTTCCCAAAGTGAGCCCCAAAGCAAAACCTCACATCAGGGTATATCAAGCCTTCTCCTGGGTCAGAGAATGTCACAACCCTCTTGACCCACTGCCCAATCACAAAGTAACAAGGTATGGACATTCCTGAAAAAATAAGCCTCCCACCACAGGCTCCATGTGACCACATTCAACCTATTAGGGGGCAGAGTATATTTCCAAATCAGGGAAGATTCTCAGATTCACTTAAGCCTATCAAGGGGGCAAAGGGCAGGGAAGGCCTTCAGATTCCCATTACCATTACAGAATCCCATTCCTGGCAGATGGTAATGGCTTTTCCATTGATCACTAGTTTCCTATTCTCAGCCTTGACAGTGCCCTTGAACTTGCCATGGGTGGAATCATATTGAAATATATAAACCATGTAGTTGAGGTCAATGAAGGGGTCATTGATGGCCATGAGGGCCACTCCACCTGAGGTGAATGCAGCCCTAGTCACCAGGAACCCAATATGGTCAAATCCATTGACTCTGACCTTCACTATCTCATTTCAGGGATGCGAATGAAGTAGCAGAATCTGGTACTGAACTTGGAAGAAAAGCCATACATCCCTCTGCCTCCTTTTTCAAGAAAACCCCATATAGAGTCATGAAGAGTCAGACAGAATGGAACAGTAGTCCACTTGAATTATAACAAGCTCTATGTAACAATCTAAGGCTATAAGTTGAAGAGAAGGTGCTGGCCTGGGAATTTTGTCACCTACAAGTACCTGTCCTAAAGAAATTATAGATCTAGTCACTTTTCCTATATATCCTTATTTCAAAGACCATGTCTATTGCTGGACTACCCACTAAATTTCTGTTGCTTACCTAAGGATTGCCCCCAGCTCTGAGCTTATTTGCAGAACAGAAATAACTAAAAGGTCCCTTGTTGTTTGAGTGGTCAGATTGAGGATGCCAACTCTACTCAACCCTCCCTATTCTATTTGATGACTCATCATTTAGATACTTCCAAGGGAGCAATCTTCTAGACTCCCATCACACTGTTTCATAAAACAAAAATACACACATACAAAATAACAGATATGATTTCCATTAAAAAAGAGGCCATTCTCTTTGAACATGATAGGGAAAAAATTACCAGATGGATGAATTTTATAGACAATAAATACCAAAGGAATTAATAGGGAAACATCATTACTTCCAGCTGCGGTTGTCAGAGATATCTCTTTGGTGGAGGAAGTGGTATTTTAGCAGAGTCTTCAGATGTGTTAGCTTCTGATTTGTGGAGAGAAAGGTGGTGGGGAGAGCATCTTAGGCAGGTAGGAAACAATGAAAATGAAGGATTAGAGATGGTGATACTTTTCTGATACTAGTACCTCCAAGAATGTTCTTGGGACTATTTTGGAGTTATCACTGAGGATGTAGCTGTTGCTGATCTATTACCTATTATTGATCTATTATCTGTTTTTGTCTTTGTGATGTCATTGTCTTCTAAGCCTTTGGTGTCCTCTGTGCCCAAGGAGTGGAACATTTTAAGCAGAGCACACCAGATTTCCCTGGGGATGAATATAGCATAAGACAACACAAAATAGTCATATAAGGAAAGCCACTGAGGAATACCAGATCTGTGAAGCCACACTAATTTGTCATGAAGAGTTGTCTTCTGTCTCTCTGTCTCTGGCTCATTCTAACACACAGTTTTGTAGCTATCCTATAATAGACTTTCCCCCCAAAAATAACAAGACATAATAAAAAGGTTATTTGGATTTATTTGATTTCATATGCTGCCTATAGTAAGCTTCAGAGTAGAAGTAAGGCTTGTGACCTCTTTAGAAACTGGTACTTTTCTAATCCCTCAACCCCAGATAACTTTTGTCTCCCTTATTGTGGGTAACAATATTCTTCTTCCAAGGTTTATCCTTCCTCCTCCCCCAGAAGATGGGGAAGGAGTGATGCTGACTCTTCAAATTTCCTTGGTGGAGGAAGGAAAAAAAGAGAACTGATGTTTACCTACAAAGGCAAAATTCTCCGTGTTTGGATCCATACTAATCTACTTCTCAGAGCTTAATTAGGAATTTTATTCCTCAGATAAATACTATGCACTATTTCTGGGGAAAGTGGCATGGCTTGTACCCCTCAGTTGAAAGAGTGAAGAGACTGGTCAATAGGATACCACATCTTATACTTCCATCATATCTTTTTTTTAAACAAATGCTTTATTAACTTCTGTTTTACATCATTCATTTCTGCCAGATTTTGAGTTACAATCATTTCCCCCCATTATTCCCCTACCCAACCTCCCAGAATAGCAGTCCCACAAGATATCACTTCCTCCAATCTGCTCTCTCCCATACCTTCTCCCATACCCTCTTCGACTTTTCCATTAGAGGAAGGTGAATCTTTGTGTCCCAACACCTGCACATCTTATCTCCCAATTATAAGCAAAAGAGTATTAATAATAGTATTTATATATATTTGAAACATTTAATGTTAAGACCTCGAATTTCAGATCCATTTCCTTCCTCTCTTGTCACCCATTCCCTCTGGGGAGATAAGTAATTCAGTATATGTTGTACATGTCTAGCTATGCAAACATTATCATAGTAGATATATTGTACAAGGCTGCTTATAATTCCCTCCCACTCATCCCACCCCCCACCTGGTCCATTCCCTACATGATCCTGTCCCTCTTCTATAGTGGGTACTTCCAACCTCCCCTCCCCCCAAGGATGCCCTCCCATTCATCATCCCTCCTCTCATCCCCCTTCCCCCTATTCTGCTACAGGTTGAGATATCCCATTTAGTATGTATGTCATTCTCTCCCTGAACCAAATTCAATGAGAATGTGGTTTTGCCTTCCTATTCTTCCCCTCCCTTGCAACCACTTCCCCTTGCTTCTTCTACATGAGATAGTTTACCCTACCTTGTCTCTCCCCATCTCCTCTTGCCACTTTCCTCTCTCACCTCATAATTTCATCCCTTGAGTATTCTCCTTCCCAACAAATTCAACCTATGCCCTCTATCCATATATAACTGTAACCATATACACACACATTCACATATGTATTCATATGACCACACCCCCTTCTTCCATTATTTTCATAGTGAGAAAGATATCAGTCACAGTTATTGCTTTTCCATATAGGAATGTAAATAGTTCAACTTTGATAAGTTCCTTTTGATTTCTTTCCCTGATTACCTTCTCAGGCATCTCTTGCTTCTTGTGTCTGGATGTCAAATTTTCTATTCAACTCTGTTTTATTCCTCAAGAATGCTTGAAAGTCCTCTATTCCACTGAATGACCATATTTTCCCTGAAACAAAATACTCAGTTTTGCTGGGTAGGTGACCCTTGGGTTCATTCCCAGCTCTTTTGCTCTCTGGAATATCATATTCCATGCCCTTCAATCCCTCAGTGTAGAAGCTGCCAGGTCCTGGACTATTCTGATTGTGTTTCCACAATATTGAAATTGTTTCTTCCTGGCTGCTTGTAGTATTTTCTCCTTGATCTGGGGATTCTGGAACCTGGCTATAATATTCCTGGGAGTTTTCTTTTGGGATCTTTTTCAGGAGGTGATTGGTGGATTCTTTCAACTCTATTTTGCCCTCTGGATCTAAAACATCAGGGCAGTTTTCCTTGAGAATTTCTTGAAGGATGATTTCTAGGTTCTTTCTTTGATCATGGCTTTCAGGTAGTCCAATAATTTTTAAATTATCTCTCCTGGATCTATTTCCAGGTCAGTGGTTTTTCCCATGAGATATTTCACATTGCCTTCTATTCTTTCATTTGTTTGGATCTGCTTAACACCATCTTGATTTCTCATAAAGTCATTAGCTTCCATTTGCTCCAGTCTAACTCTGAAGGAATGAATCTCCTCAGTGAGCTTTTGAGATTCTTTTTCCATCTGGCAAATTCGACTTTTTAAGCCATTCTTCTCCTCATTGCCCTTTTGGGCCTCCTTTGCCATTTGAGTTAGTCTATTTTTTAAGGTGTTGTTTTCCTCAGTCAGGCTGTTGACCATCATTTCATACTTTTCCTGCATCCTTCTCATTTCTCTTTCCAATTTTTCCTCCACTTCTCTTATTTGATTTTTAAAGTCCTTCTTAAGGTCCTCTATGGCCTGCAACCTGCTCATGTTTTCCCTGGGGCTTTTGGAGCAGGACTTCTGACCTCACAGTCCTTTTCCCACTCTATGCCCCCAAAATAGGAGTCTAGGGTTGCATTTTTCTGTTTCCTTGCCTTGGCATGTTGCCACTTAATTACTTGACTTTTGGGCTTGTTGCCACACTATGGCTTTAAGGCCAGATAGAGGAATTTTCGTCCCAAACGTGTGGGGGCAACTTCCGTTTCTGGCAAGCTGTAAACCCACCCACAACTTCCACCCTAGATCACAATCCAGATCCAGGGAGGTTAAAGCAAGAGCGATTACCCCCCCAAGACTGATCGCTGGATCTCCCCACGATTTGTAGGCTGAGAGCCCGAGCTGCCTCTGAAAACTACAAAATGGCGTGTCTCCTCAGCGGCTTCTAGCCCCCAGGGGAGGGAGCTGACGCATTCCCCAAATACAGGTCCCAAAGTCCATAGGACACTAACCTCTTACTTTGTCCTAGGCATGTCTATGTTGATAATTCTGGAATCGCCACAGCTCCTGGTGTTCTGGGGTTCCTCCAGCTGGCTGCTGGCCCTGCCGCCCTGGGGCTAAAACCTTGGCTCAGGCGGACCTGGGCTCCTGCGCTCTGCTCGCTGCCAGGTCCCAGACCTCTGCGCTGGTCCTTCCTGCAGGGCTGCTGGGCTGTCCTCAGCGGGAGGTTAGCTTCTCTGTGTTGTTCTGTGGGTGCTGGGTCTCCAGAAGTTGTTCAGAGTCCCCTTTTACATAGTTTGGGGGAAATCTTGGGGCAGAGAGGCTTGGACAAGCTGTTTCTACTCCGCCATCTACGACCCTATTTTATTGAATGAGGAATTTAAGACTCTTCTCCTTGGGTGAGAGGAGAGATCCTGGGACACTAGTTTAAGGCTTCTACTAGGGAGGAAGAGAAGGACACTAACTCAGTTCAACCTACCATCTGGTAGCTTCCCATTTTAACTAATTATTCTTGCTAATTGGTGTCAAGCTCTATTTTTTCTAGCTACTGAAAGATTGCACGTACTATAGATACCCTCACAATATGCTGCTCTCTGAATTGAGCACCCTTGAGCAAGTCCCTGGTCACCCCTCGATAGTTATGGCTCTGCAATTTCTTTTTCCTGAGCTGGTGGTTTTCAATATGCAGAAATCTTTGGACCTGCATCAGTACATTCTTGTCCATCACTCTGCTTTTTCTATAGGCTTGTCTTCCTTTCTTGCCTTTTTCCTAAAGGGCTGATTAGGTAAGAATGAGGGTTATTCTAGTTACCACCCCCCAACCCCAGCCCTTTGTATAGTGCAGGATCTGCCAGAAAGAATGAACTGCTGACTGTGGTGCTTTCCTCTTTTGCTATATGGCCTTTCTAACCACTGTAGGAGAGGATCTGAATTTAAAAGTCCATATTCTCTCTTTCTTCCTGCCAGCCCTCTCCTTATCCCTTACCCCAGAACTTCTCATTGCTGTACCCCAGATCATTTGTCCACCTGATTAGGGGCAGTGAATGCTGGTTAGCTCTATCTCATTTTAGGACTTTCTTGGCACTTTGTGGCTCCTCATCTGTTTGCTTTTGTTTAGTCTCTTGCTTTTATGGTGGGGTCTGGGGCATACAGGGGAAAAGTGACAAACTCTACCCTGTTAAGTCTGATGTGGAGAAATGAATTGCCCTTGTCCTCAGGAGGGTCTTGTGATCTGAACTATGAGAGTAGGTGCCCCTGGCTGCCTCACCAAAAATATGGGCCTTCGTGAGAGCAGCAGTGCTGAGTCCAAGGAACTGAGGTTGCTGGCTATTCCACATCAATCTAGTTCAGGGGTTCCTGACTCCCTTTGGTAATCTGGTGAAGTCTGTGAACCCCTTCTCAGAATAGTGCTTTTAAATAAAGAAAATCAAATAATAGGATTACAAAGGGAAGGAAAAGGGAATAAATATTTATTTAATGCCTACTATGTGAAGGGCCCCATGCTAAGCACTTTACAAACATTATCCCATTTGATATTGACAACCATCCTGGGAGGCAGATTCTATAATGATTCCCATTTTACAATAGAAGAAACTGAGACAAACACTGTTAAGTGACTCACCAAGAGTCACACAGCTAAGAAATGTATCAGGCTGGATTTGAACTCAGGTCTTCCTGGATCCAGGTGTTCCATAAAGGAAATCTATTATATTATAATATAATTACAAGAAAAATTTAAGTTCAAAGATCTCATATTAAGAATCTCTAATCCAAGCTCTCTCCTGCCTTCTTCAGGCTTCTCTTTACTGTCCTAAGCCTAGGCCCATTAGGAAGGCTGATTCAGAGGATCAGAAATAGCACATTCCAGTTCTAGGGGATTCCAGCATCACCTAGAGTAAGAGTCCCGTCATTGCCAACTGACCTCATATTCTATGCATTCAGGGCTCTCTTACCTGACCTTCAGCACTCCCATTCCTCCGGACCCTGATCATGAGATCACAGAGTCATAAATCCAAAGCTGGAAGGAACTTTAGACACCATATAGTCAACCTTCCTCATTTTCTAGAGGAAGAACTGGTGACCAAGGTCACATAAGTAACCTTGGATTTGGACCCAACTCCCTTGACTCTGAAACCAGTAAATCTTCTACCACACAATGTGGCCTCCTTTCCAGGTGATCATTAGTTGGATGAGCAGGTTTATCAGACTTGCCAGGTTTGCAGAGAGTTCCTACCAACTGGCCTTGGAGAGCTTCATCCCTGTTTTGA
Organism: Gymnobelideus leadbeateri; assembly: GCA_011680675.1. Lineage (NCBI taxonomy): Eukaryota > Metazoa > Chordata > Mammalia > Diprotodontia > Petauridae > Gymnobelideus > Gymnobelideus leadbeateri. Next base: position 65,673 of record WOXC01004721.1, read on the forward strand.
AAACATTCACTAACATAACTTCCAAGTTATGTCCAAGTAGATTTCAGTTGGCAGGATTCATTAATATACAGGAGTTTCCTGTCTTATGTTGTTTGGCCTTGTCCAATTCTTTGTGACCCCCATGGACCTGTCTGTGGGGTTTTCTTGGCAAAAATACTGGAATGGTATATACTATTTCCTCTCCAGTGTGTCTCCATTTTATAGATGAGGAACTAAGGCAAATAGGGATTAAGAGACTCACTCAGAGTTAAATAGCTAGTAAGTGTCTGAGGCTGGATTTGAACTTAGATCTTCCTGACTCCAGATTGGTACTCTTTTCTACTGTACCACCTACCTGCCCCATGTCCCTCTTGTCTTATACCCAGTACAAAAAAGTGTTTGACTTGCTATAGAGATGCCTAAACATCGTTGGCAACTTGGTCTTAGAGAACTGGTGGCCAATAGATGCTTTTTTCCAAAGAAAGCACTGACTGCCCAAGCCAGTTAAATCCTTCCCCATTTCCCAATGGTGAATGCCTAATATACCTACAAAAAAGAGAATGAAGGATGTGGTTGTCTTATCAAGGAAAGGTAATTGGATAATTTCTCTTTTTGTTGTCTCTGCAAAGCAAGTGGGGATTATAGCACCAAGTCGTTCAGGTGGTAACTGAAATGCCACTCTCTACTCTAGTCCATCCTCTACTCAGCTGTCAAAATAGTCTTCATAAAATAAAAGCCTGACCATATAACCTCCCCTGTTCAGTAAACTCCAGTGGCTCCCAATTTATTTCCAGGATCAAAGATAAAATCTCATGGCTTTCAAATGCCTTCATAACCCAGTGATTTCCTATCTTTCCAGTTTTTCTTATACCTTATTCTTTTCCATATATTCACTACTCCAGGGACACCAGATTCCTTGTTGTTGCTCAAACAAGTCTCCACCTTCCAACTTCACCCACTTTTGCTCACTATTCCCCATGCCTAAATCGTTCTCCCTCCTCATCACTAATTTCTAGCTTCCTTCAAGTTTCAGCTCAAGTCCCATCTTCAGAAAGAAGCCTTTCCTAGTCATCCTAAAGCTTAATGTCTTCCCTCTTAGATAACCCAGTTTATCCTGCATGTAGCTTATTTGTATGTAGGTTTTTGTGCATTGTTTCTTCTACTGAACTGTGAGCTCCTTGAGGGCAAGGACTGGCTTTTTTGTTTTTTATCATTTTTTGTGTACCCAATCTTAGCACTGTACTAATATAGTAGGTGCTTAATGAATGCCAATTGACTAGCTCACTGAGTACTGAAGACTTGGAATGGACTGTGACTAAAACCACACAGTATGTTTCCATTATAGAAAGAGCATATAGTCTTAAATCTAGATGGGAGAATTCTTAATCTGGGATCCATGATTTTAAAAAAATGGTAACTGTATTTCAGTATAATTGATTTCTTTTGCAATCTTTTATGTTTTATTTTGTGCCCATAAAACCATTATTCTGTGTAGAAGTACATAAACTTCACTGGATGACCAAAAAAAATGAAGAACACTAGACAATTGATTCAAGGATTTTAAAGTCAATTTAGTTCAACTCCTTCATTTTACTGATGGCCAGCTGAATATTGAAGTGGATTGACTGAGTAATGGATCTTCTGTCATAAAGACCTGAGTCTATGGATATGAATCCAGCTTCAGACACTTGACCCTTGGTCAGTGTCTATCACTTAATCTGTCTCAGTTTCCTCAACTGTAAATGGGAATTATAATAGCATCTACCTCTTAGGGTTGTTGTAATGATCAAATAAGATAGTATTTGTAAAGGCTTAGCACAGGGTCTGGCACATAGTAAATACTTTATAAATGCTTGTTACCTTCCTTTCCTTTCTCTTCCCCCAAGTTCATTCAGGTTGTGAGTGGCAGAGCTCAGATTTGAGCGCATATCCCATTACTCCAAGTGTCAACACTCTGTTTCCATTTCACCAACTGGTTCTGGGATACAGGAAAATTACAACCTTTCTAAGCCTCAGTTTCCTCTTCTGTAATATGGAGACGCTATATCTGTAGGTACAGCAGAGTTGTGAGGATCAAGTGAATGCTTGATTCCTTGTGCTTAGCAAGACTTAAAACACCATATAAATGCTTATTATTTTACTATTTTTCTCCCCATCTCCTTTACTTTCTCTTCTCCTCTCTTCATCGAACTATGGAATCTCAGAGTTGGAAGGGTCTTCAGATATCATCTAGTTCCAAAGTTTTTCTTTCCTCTTCATCCTTTTCTCCCTCTTGCCCCTTTGGCCCTATTTGGATCAGGGACATGTAGGTAAATGTTTAACAAATGGCTGGGGCAGGAGGAGGACATGTTTTTATGATCCACTTTTAAGTTTAATTTGCATTATTAACATTTTCTTTATCACTTTCTTAAGTCTGGACAATCAACAAAATAATAAATCAATCCAATGTAGTTTTTGATGATATCTGACATGCAAATGCTCACACTGAAAATTTAACAATGTGCTCTCTTCCCAGGGACTCCAGCATACCATTCTTATGGATTAACTTTCTGTGATCATGTGTGCAATTGATTTGATTCACATTATATTTTCTTAAAACCAATTAATAACATGAGATAAATTGTGTCTGTAGTAAGAGATAAGGTTGGGAACATAGGTTGGGACCAGAATGTTGCTGACTTTGAATACTAGTTTGAACATTATCTCATAAGTCAGGGCTGCCCAGACGATTGATTGTGAAAACTATGATCAATAATGAAATGGCATCCTTTGTTCACCCATTTCTATGCCCTGCTCACTCACAGTCATTCACACTTCACAAAAGACCTCCCATAGTCACAGCGGGTTTTCAGGGCCCTGCTGAAGGCAATGGGAGACCACTCAATGTTTTTGTAGTAGAATCATTATAGAGCTGAAAGGAACCTTTCAAGAGCATTGAATCATAGCTGTAGAGCTTGAAGAGGCCTTGGAGATGAACTCATTCAACCTTTTCATTTTTAAGTTGAGGAAATTGAGGCCTAGAGAGGTTAATGGCTCTCCAAAGGTCACCCTGGTTAGTGCCAGAAGTAGGGCTAGAATCCAGGTTCCTGTACTCTGTCCTTTGTTGATGTTTTTCTGTAACACAATCTCTATCTTTGAAAAACTTTGGATGTAGTACACAAAGTATATAAATACTTTACGATGTGTTTAAATTTATATTCTTCACAAAAGTATATAAAACAAAGATCTGGGTCTTTGAAGGGGCTATGAGATGTAATCATTTATCTCGGATTAACTAATGGCTCAAGCAGAAAAATCTTTCATTTTATTGTTTAAACTCTTTCTGAAATATTTGTTGTTTAGACGAACCTGACTCTTTGTGACCCCATGTGGGGTTTTCTTGGCAAAGATACTGGAGTGGTTTGTGATTTCCTTCTCCAGTGAGTTAAGGCAAACAGAGGGTAAATAATGTGCCTAAGACCACCTGGCTAGTGAGCGTCTGAGCTATCTGCAGGCCCAGTACTGTCTCTATTCAGCCACCTAGATGCTTTTTCTAAATTATATTGATGCATTAATTAAATAGCTCACTCTAAGGTTTGCAAAATAGTTTATTTATATTGTTTCATTTAGTTTTCACAACAACCTTGTGAACTAGGTGATATTATTATTATCCCATTTTACATATAAACTGAATTTGAATTAAGTGATTTACCCAAGGTCAAATAACTAGTAGGTGTCTGAGCCAGGATTTGAACTTGTGTCTTGCTGACTCCAAATCCAGAACTTTTAGCCGAAAACTCTGTATTGTAAACTCACTTCGAAGTTTCTAAATTTAAAATGGGCATTCTGTATGCAGGTGGCAGCAACCTTGTTCTTATTAGAGGTTCCCAGGGGAGGGGAGTAGAGTTGGGACCACCGGGGTTCTCTGCACGACCTCTCCTCTCCCCCCGCAGGTTTGTTTGATTTTAATGTAGTAGGGAAAACAAAAGAAAACATGATTCCTGCTTGAAGGCAGCCTCTACTTAATGACAGTCACAGTTTCTAAACATAAGCTGAAAGGGAGAAGAAAAAATCCCTTGGGGTTTTCAGAATTCTCATATGAACATATGTACTTTGTTTTCAAGATATTCTTCACTAGAATGATGTACTTCTCAGGCTGAGATGAATCTTGTCTCTTTGAGTAAACAAGCATTGTCTTATTGCCACATCAGTTGTCATTGGGCCACGATTTTCCACTAAAGAACAACAAGAAGCGATGATGTCATTAGTGGCCAGGATGTGGACTATGGCATCCCTGGGAACCCATGTAGAGGTTTCCTCCCTGATGTGCTTCCTTTCAGACTCCAAGACTACCATTAATTAAACTAAACCCAACTAAAATAAACTGTTTACCCTTTCATATGCCAATGGGAGGTGCGTGTGTGTGTGTGTGTGTGTGTGTGTGTGTGTGTGTGTCAGTGTGTGTGTGTGTGTGTGTGTGTGTGTATAACCAAGGGGTAGAAAATAGCTTTTTATGTAATTATCTATTTGAAAAATATGAGAAGGTCCTTGCCTCAGCTTATGAATCAAAGCCTTCTGCTCAAAATTATTTTTGCTTGCTCTGAAAAGAGGTGAAAATATTTGGTTAGAAATTTTGCCCTCCTCCTGCACATTCCCTACCCCATTCAGCCTCTCTTATGTATTTATTTGCTGGATTCTTATGATGATTACTTACAACAGGGATAGGGGAACCTAAATGTGTCTTTGGTTCACTGGAGGTCTCAAACTACAGTCTAAATATTATTGGTTCAGAAAGGCTTTGGTTATTTTGCCAAGGTTGATTGCTCTTAATCTTGAAACCTACAGTCTCCTTTAAAAGGAAACATGTTGCTGACTCATTTTCATCAAAATGCTGAGAAAATTTGAACATTTTAATAAAACTTTGAGAAAGATGTTTCCATCAAAACAGGAAGTCAGAGTTTGTCATATGTAGATAAATATAAAGTATCCTATAGAAAAGTATCTAGATTTTGGGTCAGAGATTCTAGATTTAAAGCCTGACTCTGCTTTGTATGAACTTTGGGCAATTGCTTCCTGCTTCCAAATTCAGTGTCCTATCCACTAAGTCATGGTGAATTTCTTAGATAACTTCTATGGTTTTCATACTCATTTCTTAATCCTCTTCATTATGAAGCAGCAAGGTCCCCAAGGGGGATGCTGTTTCCCCAAACCCAGACAATTTCTTTGTCTTTAGCTTCAACAGCAGGAAAGTTAGGATGAGTGATATATGATACTAGGTCAGACAACTTGCAGAACAAGTACAGCTCAACTAAATCAATCAACACCAGCAAATCTCCCCTTTTTTAGAGATTAACTTCAATGTTCCAATTAATCACAGTTATCCAATGGTGTGATGGGATGGGATGATCAAGAACCCTCCAAAGAGACTAGAGGGCAATGACCAAAATACCCTGTGACCTATAAATAAATGAATGGATGGACGAATGATAAATTTAAAAGTATTTATTAGGTTTTTACTATCCACAAGGACCTTGCTAAGTGCTTGGGATATAAATACAGGCAAGTAAGATAGCTCCTGTCCTCGAGGAGATTTTATCCTAGTAGGAAAAGATAATCTATACAAGGTATCCCAAAAGTCTTAGCTCAGTTAATTTTATTCTTCAATTACTTAAAACTACACTAAGATTTCCAGGACACTTTATAAAGAGGAATGGTAAGGGAGAAGTGTTTTGGACAGGGCAGTCAGAAGAAATGGTAATTAGCCTGCTTTATACAACATGGAAGTCACAAGTCAGACTCCTGGGTCAGTGGTCTCAACATTCTACTTCCTTCCACTTTGCTACCTCCTTTCCTGAGGAATACTCTTCTTTCCCTCACTCCTTCAGTTCCATGAATGTTGTTTTCCCTCTGGATGCCAGATGGAGTAAATTGTTTATTTTCATAGACAGGCCACAGAATGGGTTAAGTTGTAAATGGCCCTGGACTGGCTTGCTTTCCATGGGGAATTCACTAGAAGTAGTCAATTGCTAATTCAATTGTATTGAGTTATTTGAGTGAAATATTGAACTGTAATTTTGGAAAACAAAACAAAACAAAAAAAACAAACCAGCAGCTACTTTTTTTAAAAGACCTCATTAGATTTCCTGATCCTAATGATAGGAAGAGAAAGACGCTTGATGTTATTGCTATCCTTTCACGATCCCTTTACACTTGATGTGTTTTTATTCCCCCTATCAGTGCACCAGAAACACCTCCCCTGAGCTCCTTCCCCTGACCAGGCTTACTTGCCATTTCTGAAAAGCAGGGTCCTTGTTATCGTTTGGATGCTAATAATCCATCCAACTGATGGTCTCAATTCCCATCCTTGCTCTATAGTAAGAGCACACATTGCAGGAAATTGATCAATTATCTGCAAGTATGCTATGAGATACCTCCTCCGTCATTCTAACCACAATTGAAATCTTATTCCATCCTCTGTATAGGACTTGAAGGGAAAATGAAAGTCACATCTAAAGAATGCTGGGATTGACCACATGCATTACAATGTTGCATGTGTCCACTCACAATGTGGGGACGGGACCCCTCACATATCTTGTCATTCTCACTCAGTCATGCTTGAGTTGCTCTCCCTTCTCCATTCCACCCCTCAATATTCCCAGCTTCCACCAAAGCTCATTTCAGAAGTCTTCCCTGAGCTCCCCACCCCTGTTTTAGGCACTTAATAAATGCCAGTTGGATTGAATTAAATTAGGGAAACCACAGTTAACATTTTCTTTTTGAAATGAGTCTTATAGCTCTGGTTAAGAGAGACTAGACTGGAAGTTGGGGCCCATGTGTTCACATCTCAGCTAATGCCACTTGGTATCCATGTTCCTCATCTCTAAAATGGGCATAATAATGCTTGATATACTGCTTTACAGAATTGTTGGAAGTAAATTGCTTTGCAAACTTTAAAACTTGATATAATGTGAGTTGCAAAGGAGACCAAATTTGTTTTAGGTGCCTTTTGGACCTCTCTTTCTCCCCCTTGCCCCAGTCCTTCCCACATTTGTGTCTGTCAATCTCCTTCTCAACCCAAGTACCTAACTTGTATTTTATTCTCCCTAGGTTTTGTTCTCAGCCAAATCTGATAGATACAACTAATCCTACCTCTCCCCACCTCCAACAAAGAGTTAGCTGATGAGATATTACCATTCAATCAAACATATGGATCATAATTGGGGTGTTGAGTTCCTTTACTTTAAGTTTTTCAAGTCCCAAATAAATGAATCAAATGATAATAATAGCTGGAATTTATATAGTTCTTTAAGGTTTCCAAAGCACTTTACAAATATGACACCCTTACATTGGTGAAATCAATTGTAATGTCCCTTCTAGTAATTCTAGATGGCTAATCCTGCATGACTAATATTAAGGATAAGCCTGGACAATTATCTATATAATGCAGATAAAAGAAGAGATGTTTTCCAGGAAGGGTTTTGGTCTAGAATAGGCAACTTCTATCCTATTCCTGATCTTTTTTACTTGAATCATCCATTCCTAGAAAATGTGTTTTGTGCAAGGTACATGCTAGTCCCAAAAGCATTTTCTGAATCTAGACACACTGAATCAATGAGGCAAACAATAACAATAACACCCTTTTACTCAATATAAATATAAGATAGCTATGTGAGAGTTGTTTAAACAAATAAATGTAGCTGGTGGGTGGCATGGATAAATATAATCTAAGGTTTGGCTGATTTTTGCAGACAGAAGGAGAAAGACCATTTTAGTCACTGCTGGCATAATAGCTGGAGGGAGGGCAAGGCCAATTCCAGGCCCACTGAAACTGGGTAATCTCAATCTATGACTTTAAGTAGCTTGCATTGTAATAGGGGAGACAATATGCAATAGATAGGTATATTCAAGATGAATAAAGAGTAGAAGGAACCACAATTGCAGAAGGGAAGGCTCAAATGGTTGTGGGGCTGTGGGCAGACCTTGTAAGGACAATGGTTTTTGAGTCTTGAAAGAAGTGAAGGATGTCAGGAGGTAGAAGAGAAGAGGATGGACATTCCACGAAGGGAAGAGAGCTAGTGTGAAAAGGGGGTGGAATATCATGTACAAGGAGCTAGTAAGGAAGACAGTTTTGAAGGAAGGTAGAGTGTGTAGAAGAGAGTAAACTGTAAGAAGATTGCAAAGGTAGGGAGGGACTAGGTGGTAAAGTCCCTTAAATGCTGTGATGTATAAAAAGCTTAAAAACATAGTTTCTAGGTAATTAATCATTTTATTAACCATGCTAGCAGATAAATAATAAACTATTAATTGGCACTCTCAAATGTCAAAGACTCCTCATGGAACCCACTCAAGGCTTATATGTCCTTAAGAAGAGTGGCTGTGCTTGAGGATGGCAATCAACTCTGATTGGTTAACAAGTAATGAGAAGAATGAATATTATAATGAGAGGTGGGCTTATTCTAACGAGGGGCTGGGAGACATGCCTCTGATTATTCAGCCTTGGACAAAGAGTCTAGGGAAATCTAGACAAGACTTATTTCTCCAGACTACCCCATCTAGGGAATTCTAGACAAAGGCAGATCCATCTCTGCTCAGACCTGGCTGAGTGGAGCACAATGGGCTAGAATTCACCTTAGATTAAATTCTTTGTAAGGTTCCCTAGTTTGATGGGGTCTCCTATCCAACATCAAAAGGCTGAGGATTTGGGCAATCTTATCCATCAACAATGTGTTTCAGTTCAATGTAATTAAAAAGTTATTAATGAGAGAAATAATTATTTCTCTCAATGCCAAACAAAAGACTTTATATTTGATCCTGGAGGTCCTAGGAAGCCACTGGAAATTATCAAGGCAGGAGGAGGGTAGGGTGAAAATGGTCAGACTTGTACTTTAAGAAAATCATTTTGGAAGCTTTGTGGAAGAGATATTGGAGTGAAGAGAGACTTAAGATAAGGATGCCAAATGAAAGCTATCACACTTAAACCAAATAATCAGTGAAAAAAGGTGAACCTTTCATGAAAGAGGCATTTGATGGCTTCCTACAAAACAAAAGCAAAAACAGCAATACGTAACTGAACGAAGTACATTGAAAAACTCATAACGGGCAGGCTGCAATTTTCGTTACGTATTGCGATTAAGAG